>JAJOZX010000623.1:457500-920000 GCA_023014485.1 Bathynomus jamesi | reverse complement strand
TATTCTTACATCAGTAATTTGTTTGCCTACAGCAACTTTGCGTGCAGCATGTAAAAGCGCGGGGCATGATTTTAGAAATTTTTTGAGAAGATCTGTAACGAATTCCATATATTGCGAAACGTTGTCTAGTTGGAGCCTGCTTCGAAAATCTGTTTTCGCCGCGTTTTTTTATTATTAATTATTATTTATTTATTTATTTTTTATTTATTTTCATAACCGCTCCTAGATGTTCAGCTGGGTTCAGATTCGATGAGTTGCCTGGCCATTCCGTTTGGTCAAAGAAATCAGTCTTATCAGATCTCGGATAAGATTTATTCTCTAACAAGGGGCATTATCGTGTAGAAACGTAACTTCCTTAGGGTCTAACTCATTTTCAAGATCATATAAAAAAAATGTATTACTTTCGGCAGAATATTTGCTTGATAATATTTAATATCTCATGACTCGGCCTTTCCTCCGATGATCCACAATTTTCACTGCAGTAAAAGAGATGAATAATCCGATACACCCACGATTACTACGGAACTCTTGAGTGTCCTCATCTTCTTCAATAACTTCGATAGAGTATGACCACATTTTATCGTTCTGAAAATTTGATCGCTGCATGGTCTGCCGGTCCTATTCAAAGGAGTGACATAACGAAGGAGTGACATAACAAAGGAGTGACAAATCGGAGATAAAATTCAAAGGAGTGACACGAAAATACCGTAACGAAGGAGTGACATAATTCCTAACCTGACATAACCTATTCGAAACCATAAATTAATTGCCGCTTTCCCGGCTTTCAGTTGTGCTCGTGCTCTCGGTTGGAACAGTTGCAGTTGGAGCTCTCGGTTGAAGCTGGATAACCTAACTTCTGTGTTCTTCACTTAGGGGTGAAATTTAATTTTCAAAGTTTTGTAGCCCATAATGGATGAATATCAATTTGTAAAATCCCAAATGGGTAAAGACAAGCTAGCATTCAGAGGACACATCTACCGACACAACGATCCCGAAACAACAATCATTATTTCCGGTGCGAGGACAAAAACTGTAATAAATAAAATAAATAAAAAAACAATAAAAAAAATTTTTTTTTATTTTTAGGTTAATTGTACGGCATCGACGATTGGTTAGGTTAAGTCGTGCTATTTTCGTTAAATTTTAAATAAATAAATAAATTTTAAATAAATAAATAAATAAATAAATAGCACCATTAGATTCCTTGTAAAAAACTGGTTATTATCACTTGATCGTTGTTGTCATTTTATGTTTATGTTTCTAGTTTTTTAAATAAAATCTTAATTTTAACAATTCTAACAAATTTTGTTTTTTTAAATAAAATTTTAATAATTATACTCCTTTGAATTTTATCTCCGATTTGTCACTCCTTCGTTATGTCACTCCTTCGTTACGGTATTTATGTCACTCCTTTGTTATGTCACTCCTTTGAAATGTCACTCCTTCGATACAGACCCATGGTCAGCATGAAGAATTCATCGTTTGGTGCTAAATACAGGAAATCATCCCCTCCCAATTCCCATTCATGCAGATAGTCATAAAACTACACACGATCTTCTATGTTTAGTGTAGTCTTTATAGGTTTTGGTATCATGTGGAATGCTTTCAGACCCTCTCTCTATAACGGTACAGTTGAATTAATTGTCAACTAACATCATTTCCTCGCTCAGCTAGCAATTCACTTTCAATTAACAAACGAAGCACCTTTTTCCATTATTTCACAATATGCACTGGCATGGATATGGTAAATTATATGTAACTAGATAAAATGGGCCCTACGGGCCCATTCAGCTAGCCCTGCGGCCTCAGTAATTGGGGGCCTGCGGTCCCCTAATTACAGGGGAGTCAATAGTTTTCGGTCAATAAAACTATAGAAAAGAACGCGGCCATGAAAATCTTAAGCTTCACAAATCTTCATACAATGGGTTCGGATGTGAAGCTTAAGATTTTCATTGCTGCGTTCTTTTCTATAGTTTTATTGACCAACTAGTTGAACCTTCAGTAATTGGGGGGGGGGGGGGGGGGATCAATTATTCGGTCAATAAAACTATGGAAAATAACGCAACAATGAAAATCTTAACGCAATAGAGTAAAAAGTTGAACACAGCAAAGCGCATTTATTTCTATGTTCAGGATCGCTTAATAGTAAATACATTTGTCTACAGACGGACAGGACTTCCTTTTTATAGTATAGAAACTATAGATTATGGACTCAAATCCACGTGCCACCAACGTGTCTGAACCTTTTTAGACTTAGACTTAGTTCCTATCTGGAGGTATCCAGGTTGGGCCGGTGCGATGCGTCTTCCCCGTCGGTAATCTCACCACTGTGCCCCGTCTCTGGCCAGATCTGTTCTCTGGCGCCAGGTTAAACTCGGATTCTCTCTTTCTACCGTCTTCAGCCACGTCGTCTTTGGGCGTCCCTGGCGCCTCGATCCCACTATTCTTCCGTACATCAGCCTTCTCGGAAGTCGGTCCTCCCCCATCCTCTCCACATGGCTGTACCATCTCCTCTGCGCATCCACCATTCTCTCCACTATGGTGAATTTAACGCCAGTCAATTCCCTTATATATTAATTTGTTCGTCTGTGGTACCAGCGGATGTTACAAATTCGGCGCAGACAATACATTTCCAACGATAATAACTTTTCTTTTCTTTTAACTTCATCGTCCAGCACTCCGAACTATATAAAACTGTTGGTACCACTATTGCCTGGTATAATCTAATCTTTAGCGCTCTGCTGATATTGTTCTTTCCATATCTTGGTGAGTTTATTCATCGCCACATACCCGAGTTTAATTCTCTCTTACACCGCTTTAAAGTAATCTCTATTTTGCGTGAACCACACTCCTAAATATTTAAATCCCTCTACCTGCTCTATTATTCCCGACGCCAGTGCCACCGCCATCCGTTCTCTCGTCCTTCCTATCTTCATTGTCTTGGTTTTATTTAAATTTATCTCTAACCCGTATTTTATGCATGCTTTTTCCACCCTAGTAGTAATTTCTTGTATTTCTTCCACTGTCTCTGCTACCAGTACTATATCGCCTGCATATCTTAGATTGCTTATGTATTCTCCTCCGATTTCCACTCCTCCTTCGTAGTCACCGAGCGCCTCCCCCATCACCATCTCCAGGAACAGATTGATAAGATGGGGTGACAACGGGCATCCCTGTATCACTCCTTGGTTAGTTCTGAATTCATCAGTTGTCATTTTTCCCTTCCTCACTCTTGCTCTGGTATTCATTCTCATACAATCTTTTTATCAAATTAACAATATTTTCCTCCAAGCCAAAACGCATCAGAACCTGGTAAAATCCCCTTCTCAACACCGAGTCAAAGGCCTGTCGAAAATCTATAAAAACACAGTATACCGCCTTGTCATATTCCCACATTTTCTCTGTCAGTTGACATAGATTAAATATTTGATCAGATGTGCCCCTGCCTGGTCTAAATCCTGCCTGTTCCTCTCCTAACAAAATTTCTTCCTTTTGTCGCATTCTCCTCTGGATAATCTTCACCAGTATCTTGTAACCGTGTGGTAGCACACTCACTGGTCTGTGATTACCACACATTACTTTATCCCCTTTCTTATGTATCGGTATTATTACACTGTTTATCCAGTCTTCCGGTAAGTTTCCACCATCTAGAATTCGCTGGTTTAAGCTATTCAGCCAGGTAGCAATTTTATCTCCCGTTTTCAGCAACTCTGCCGTCACGCCGTCAATTCCTGAGGTCTTTCCATTTGGTAGGGAAGCCAGTTGCTGCTCCGTTTCTTCTATTAGTATGTGAGGCGTAGTTTCTCTTCCGTTTTCCACCTGTAATTCCGGGTATTCTTTTTCATCTACCATAGGGTTTTCCCCTGTAAAACTCCCTTGTAATGCTCTCTCCAAATCCTCTTTGTTTCCTCCACCAAGCTTGTTTTCTGACCTTTTATAGACTCTACAGAGGCATGCAAGAAGTAAATAGACACCCTTAATTTTATGGTAAAATGTATGCATCCAAATTTTTTTGCCATTATTATGACTAATATTCGTTTCCTACATTTCTATCCTTGAAGAAGGACTTATGCCAATATTCTCAAGTGGTCAAATTGAAAAAGACAGCTGCCTGTTCATGGAAGATGGAGCCCCATGCCACACTGCAAAAAAGACGAAAGAATGGGGGTAGCGAAATGGTATGAAACGACTTCCTTGGCCGAGTCAGTCCCCTGACATGAACCCCATAGAACACGTGTGGGCAATACTAGACAAGACTTTACGTAAAAAGTCCAAAAAACCAGCAACACGATCAGAATGTTGAATCTTTTACGCCAAACATGGTTAGAAATACCTCAAGCTACAATTTCAGAACTCATTAATTCTATGCCTAGGCGAGTTGCTGCTCTTAAAGCAGCTAAAGGAATGTCAACAAAGTATTAATAGCTAAACCTTAATTGTTCAAAAATTAAAATTTATTGGTACTCTAATTTTCAAATAAAATTGTTACAGCAAAATCTGGGCTGTCTATTTACTTCTTACATGACTCTGTATAATCAACGACATTGCTCACTATTATGCAATATCAGTCATAGAATAAATTAGGATGAAGCTAAAATTAAGATACTTTTATCTCACAGATATCTCACGCTGGACAAAACTTTTATTCGCGAAAATATTTTGACTTAACTTTGTGATACGATTACAGGAAGTTCTCACTTGACTTTGCGCTCTCGCATACGCTGCGTTCTTATTCAACACTTTAGTCAATGACTCAAATGATGATGGTCTAAGTGTTGAAGGCTGAAACTTCTGTTTTAATAAATTAATTTTTACTTCAGGATTTTATATTTTCATTTCTTTGTAAGATTTTTGACACACACACACACACACACACACACACACACAAACCTTCTCAATCGCGGTACTGTAGGGGACGTTTTCATTTTCGTTTTCTTCTTCACCACTGAAATTATTATGAAAACCCGTTTTCCTAAAAAACCTATCTTTTAAAATGATGCCTTGCCTCCTTTTGCACAACAAAACGACTATACACTTTATTAAAATACCATATTAAATGTACTTACACGTAAAATTAGATAAAATTCCTCCATTGCTTAATTGTTTCGTTTGTTGTACAGTGATTAGAACCCGTTTGATTAGCCAATATAAAGATTTTAATTAGCTCCGAGCTAAAACTTTTCTCATCGTCTTAATATACTCTAAGTAAAAATTACTTATAATTAGTTTTACCCAGTCTTTGTAGCTCATAGTTTGGTTTGTTTGCTAATATTTATTTATTTTTTGACATTTAGCAAACTTCTGAATAAATACTTTACGACTTAAACACTTCTTTTGCAGCTAACGTCTCTTTGATATTTTTCTTAGTTTTTAATCATAGAACATAAAGCGAACAAAGTTTCTTTTTTAAACTTGAAGGAGAAAAGGCGTAAACTCTTGTTATTGAAGACTATTGGAAGTTTTTGCTTTGTATATGAGCTGTCGTGTATCGAATGAACTCGCACAAAATACTTTTTTTTTCATGGAAGCCAAACTTTGCTGTTTTTATGAATCTTACGTCATTGCGATACACAGGGCTCATCGCAACACACACACACACACACACACACACACACATATATATATATATATATATATATATATATATATTATATATATATATGATGAAAATAACCACGAAGGAAAAAGAAAACACGAAATAGTGCTCAAGCGCTTACGTCTAATGACATCCTCAGGAGCATCCTCGTAGGGTAGCCTCCTTATACTATAATAGATATAACGAAGCCACCTTACGAGACTTCCGACAACTTGAATCCTTTACCAAGACACTTAAGAAGGCTGAACTTGATCTTCGTTTCCTTTCGAGTTGTAAAGTTTTTCGCCGATGATGACCTCACTCGGGGTCGAAACGTTTGTAATAAATGTTTGGAGCCATCGTCTTGGTCTTCTTATTCCTTATATATATATATATATATTATATATATATGATCTTTTCCTTTATAGTACCCCTAATTTCTTCTTTTCAGTTCGTAACAATTTCGACTTAACCTAACCAATCGTC
Source organism: Bathynomus jamesi (assembly GCA_023014485.1). Lineage (NCBI taxonomy): Eukaryota > Metazoa > Arthropoda > Malacostraca > Isopoda > Cirolanidae > Bathynomus > Bathynomus jamesi. Next base: position 913,939 of record JAJOZX010000623.1, on the reverse strand, counting down.
AAGGGCGTACAGTTGAATGCCCAGTTAGGTCAACTATATATCCTTGACGATTGGTTAGGTTAAGTCGAAATTGTTACTAACTGAAAAGAAGAAATTAGGGGTGCTATAAAGGAAAAGAGCCTATATGTATATATATATAAGGAGAGTGCTGCCTATTGTGATGGTAACACGTGTTTCGATCGAAAACTAAATAAACTGCGTCACAATTCAAAAATATTTTTAACCACAATGCGCATGCGTCTAGATGCAAAAACTAGAGCACTAACTTGTTATACAAATGAAATGTTTAATTTCTACGTCTTTATATGTTTGAAACATTTAAGCACCGTTTTCAATATTTGAAATACTAAGTAAATATTTCAAAATAGTTATTATTCATTTCAGAAAGCTAAATTCATTATGAGATGTCGAGTAGACGTTTCATATATATAACCAAACGTCTAGGACTATTTGGAGTGTTACTTGGTTGTCAGAGGGGCAAGATTATTCAACCAGCTTCCGAAGGAGGTCAGGAAACATTACCGGTGTCAACGTAGAATTCTTCAAAAGAAGACTAGACGCCTGGCTCAGGACGGTACCAGATGAGCCGAGTGTGCCTGGCTATGTGCGATGGAGATTGGAGATCGCAAGAGAACAACTCACTCCTCCATCAGGCCAGGCCTAGAGATGGGGCCACCAGCTTCACCTTCATGTGAATTGGGACCCCAACGCACGGACTGCTGCGAAGTTACGAGGATATATATATATATATACACACAGGGTGTTTCATAACATGTGGGACGCACTTTCAGGATGGATTCAGGACCTGAAAACAATGAAAAAAGTTTATATAAACATATGCCCGAAATCGCTTTGTTTTAGGGTTACAGCCCGTTATGTGTTCCAGCCTTACCTTTAAAGGAAGTGCTCAAAATGACACCTTGCGTTTGAATACACGCCTGAACACGCCTCGTCATAGACTGCCTGACGCGTTCAAACATTCCCGGTATTGCTCGGATTTTCTGGCATCCTTGTTCTACACGTTGGCGAAGCATTTCAACGTTGTCAATGGGTGTCACGTAAACGATGGATTTCAGATGACACCACAGGTAAAAATCGAGTGGATTCAGGTCTGGGGAGCGAGCAGGCCACGCAATGGGTCCTCCACGGCCTATCCATTTATCAGGTCATCCAAATAGTCTCTGGATACTTGACTAAAATGAAGCGGATCGCCGTCATGCATAAACCACATGCGACGTCGGACACCAAGAGGAACTTCATCTAGTAAATCGCTCAAATCATTCCTTAAAAAATTGGAATACGATTCTCTTGTTAATCTTCCAGGCAAAACAAAAGGACCGATTAAGTTGTTGGCAATAAGTCCTGCCCATACATTGATACTAAATTGTTGTTGGTACCTTGACTGGATGATGACATGTGAATTCTCTTCGGCCCAGTGATGAGTGTTGTGAAAATTGATCATGCCATTTTTTGTGAAGGCAGCCTCATCAGAAAACAACACGGAGGATAGAAAAAAAGGATCGCGAGCACACTGTTGAAGGAACTAAGTAAAAAAAGCTTCTCGTGGTGGGAAATCAGCTTCAGTAAGGCCTTGTACTCTCTGAATGTGATATGGGTAAAGCTGTTGTTCCCATAAAATTCTCTACACAGTTGTGTATCTTACACCTTCTGCTGCTGCTATCCTTCGGGTGCTCATACCAGGATGTTCCTCCACGCGATTCAGGACCCGGTCCTCCACCTCAACAGTTCTGGCGCTGATTGATCTACCACCATCTGAAACTCGCTTGTTGAATGATCCTGTATCACCAAGACGCTCGTCTATTCTCTGAAAGGGATTCTTATCTGGCAGACGGCGGTCCGGAAACCTTTCCGCATACAGACGTCTTGCTGCGACCGCATTACACTCGGCAAGTCCATACATGAGATGCATGCCTGCCATTTCTCTGTTTGAATAAGCCTCCATTCTCACTTCAAATGCACACTATCACTGAATAGCACACAAACTTTTAAGGATTTTTTTTCACTGGACTGCACTTATTCACGGTAAGAAGTTACGAATACGAAGAGTGAAACGCCGCGATGCACCTCTGACTGACTGATGGCTCTACACTCAACGATATTGAAACATGTTATAGAGTGTACGAAACATTACAGTCGGCAAGGCCATACATGAAATAAGTCTCGTACACACTCACAAACATTGTCGGCAAGCAGTGTTTGTAAACAGTTTGCGGAAAGAATTGCTAGAACACAAACCGGGCTGTAACTCGGAAACAAAGCGATTTCGGGCATATATTTATATAAACTTTTTTCATTGTTTTCAAGTTCTGAATCCATCCTGAAAGTACATCCCACATGTTATGAAACACCCTATATATATATAATATATATATATATATATATATATATATATATTAGTGGTGGACCGGATATCCGCATCTGCATCATTTTTTTAAACATCTGCATCCGCACTTCTGACTGCGGATGTTATGCGGATATTATCTCTAATAAATTAGCAATTTACAATTATATTAGCTTATAAAGTAGCTTATAAGGCCCAGTCATGCACATTTCATGTAAAGTATTCATTATTAATGAACAAACAAATATATAAACCTCAAAATATAAATACCTGGTAACACAGAAAATTGAATGAAACTTGTTTCATTGAATTTTCTGTGGCTGAAACTCTTGAGAAAGTTATTATTTTTATCATAATGAAAATATTAATATTAATTTTAATTCTTATGCATTGCCTGCCATAATAGTAATATCACGAAATTTGAAAAAATTATGTCATATATTCATAATTCTATATTATATTGATAGATTAACTAAATATCCGCATCCGCATCCGCGGACATTGAAATTAAAGATCCGGATCCGCATACGCATCCGCAGATGTTGAAAAACTGACATCCGGTCCACCACTATATATATATATATATATATATATATATATATTTATATATATATATACACACACAAAGCCGTAGCCAAAGCTTAAAAACACGAGGCGAAAATAGCCCTACTAGGGGGTCCGTGGCATATACCTTCAGAAGATTTTTTTAATCCTAGCACAAAATCATGCACTTTGAGCGTATGGCAATTGAGAGTGAATTGGACAATAACAACTTCACTTAAATGTTGCTACTCTATGTTTTTATTCATGTTATTTGTGGTTTGAGTGCATTACATTGATATGACCAGAAACCAGTTCTTATTATTTGCTACTTGACTGATGGCTGAAGGCCAGTCCCACTCTTCTGTGTAGGCAGGCAGGCAGGCAGGAATGACGTCACAAAATCTGTCTCATTATATGGTTTGGTACTTGTGGGTTATCTGTCGCCACTTTTTAATATTTTTTTATTTATTTATTTTTATATATTAAGAGAAGAGGATTCTTTATACTGTACGGCATTGACGATTGGTTAGGTTAAGTCGTGCTAGTTTGGTTAAATAAAAAACTTTTTAATATTTTTTTTATTTAGTTATTTTTATATATTAAGAGAAGAGGATTCTTTATACTGTACGGCATTGACGATTGGTTAGGTTAAGTCGTGCTAGTTTGGTTAAATAAAAAACTTTTTAATATTTTTTTATTAGTTATTTTTATATATTAAGAGAAGAGGATTCTTTATACTGTACGGCATTGACGATTGGTTAGGTTAAGTCGTGCTAGTTTGGTTAAATAAAACGGTATTTAACCAAACTAGCACGACTTAACCTAACCAATCGTCAATGCCGTACAGTATAAAGAATCTTCTCTTTAATATATAAAAATAAATAAAATAAAAAAAATATTAAAAAGTGGCGACAGATAACCCACAAGTACCTATGGTTTTAAATTTGATTCATTATTGGTATTAAATTTGAAGCTTGTTTTTAAACTTGCTTACCTGGAGAAAAGTCACGAATATCTGCTGATGCCGTTCTTTTCATTTTTCACCAATAAAACAAATACTCAGGCAACAAAACAATGACAAGCAGTTGGACATGTCTGTGCCTGCATTACAGAGTTGCCAACTGAAACTTTCAGGAGTGCTAGACTTTTGCCTAAAAAGCTCTAAAGAGAGCTGGATTTGTACGACTCTAGGTCAAATCGAATTTTTGTACTTAAAATAATTAATAATAATAATAAATTATTAATTATTAATTATTTTATGTATAATTTTATTAATTATAATTATAATTATTTATTATTAAATTAATAATAATTAATAATATAATTTGTACGAGACAGGTAAAATCCTATTTCTGTCAATTTCCTCAGATTTCCTTTGAAATTCAATTTCCTCATTGATCCAAAATGTCCGTTGAGGCAGACGAGGCGGCCGCATCGTCTGCCTCAACGTGGCTACGGGTATGATATATATTAGGGATGGGACGAATATTCGCATTCACATTCGCAATGCGAATAATTCGCTTATTTTTTAGTATTCGCATTCGCATTCGTATTCGCATTAATTTTTTATCCGCATTCGCGTTCGCTTCGCATTCGCAATCAAAATACGGGAATATGCGAATATTATTCACTTAATTGACCCCCACTTAATAGGTTTCTAAATACAAATCGGTGCAATCTCTCTTTCTCTCTCTCTCGCAAATGTTATCTAAAATAGAGCTATCTGGAAACGTGCTTCACTGTCGTCTGCTGCCTGAGGCATGCCTGAGGGTTGGTAGTGCTGTCCTAATTAGTCGAAAACTTTTCATCGAGTGCCAGTTCATACAGCGTTGTAATATTTCATAATAGTATCGTCTCATCACCTAGTTAGTGTCTTCTCTCGTGAATTAGTGTTTGTGTTTTGTTTCACTTATATACAGTAAGTGCGTTAGCGTTTAGACTCGCGTTTATAGGCTAATTAGCGCGTTGTTTTAGCCTAATAGGCTTGGTTGGCCTATTGCAGTTTTGCAGCTGTACAATAAAATCATGACGTCTTCGTATTCGAGTACTGTGTGGAAATATTTTACTCAAAAAGAAGATGAAAAAGCTCAGTGCAACGGGTGCAAAAATATTTTGTCTCGAAAAGGAAGAACAACTAGTGGTCTCATAAATCACCTTAAATCCAAGCATACAGATCTGTATAAAGATTTCGAAATCAGAAACGCCAAAAAAAAATCAAGTTCCAGTTTGGCTACAACCTCCAAAACTACATTGCAATCAATGAAAGAAGAAACAAAACAGAGAACAATTGAAAGCTGTTTTATGAAGTTATGGGACATAAATAATCCAGTCAGAATCAATGGATTACAGAATTTCAGAAATGTATTAAATGACCTGCCTTTCAGCCATGTTGAAGACCTCGGATTTAAACGCGTGATGGCTGAGTCCTCATCACAGTATGTAATGAAAACTCGAAAATATTATGAGAATCTGATATGTTCAGACATTTACAAATCAGTTTCGGAAAAGGTATCTGATATTCTCAATTCAATTAATGATTGCAACTTATCATTCACAACAGATGTCTGGTCTGAGACATCAGCTGGTATGTCCTTGCTAAGCTTAACTTGCCATGGCATTAATCAAGATTTTGAGCGGATAAACCTTGTTTTGTGTGCGGAAACTTTGGAAGAACGTCATACAGCCGAGTATATTTCTGAAAAGTTTGATACAATGCTAACAAAATGGAAAATGCCAACTACTTCGGTTCATTCATTGTGTTATGCGTGATACTGGAAGCAACATGGTAAAAGCTTTTAGACTCTCGGAATTAAATAGCGTAGATTGTACGGCACATAAACTGCAATTGGTGATAAAAAATGCTCTTTCGTCGCCAAAATGCGTTTGCGAGGTTATGGCCAAGTGTAGGAGAATAGCATCTCATTTCAATCACTCAACAATGGCAAAAGATGAGTTAAAAAAAGATTCAAAATAAATTAAATAAACCAGAATTAAACGTTATTCACGACGTTCAAACTCGTTGGAATAGCACTTATTACATGTTAAAAAGAACGCAAGAACTGAAAGAATCTTTATGCTTATATGCAGCAAATGGTAAGATACCACAATTAACTCCCACTGACTTTGATATTATGAAAAAATGCACTGAACTCCTCGAACCATTTGAAGTAATAACGAAAAAGTTGAGCAGAGCGAATTCGTCAATATCAGAGGTAATTCCTTTGATAGCTTCATTAACTGATACAATAAAGAAAAAGAATGCTGAAGGAATAAAGGAAATGAAGGAGACAATGCTTTCTCAAATTTCGGAACAATTTGGTTCCTTAGAAAACGAAAACACGTAAAAAATTGCAACATTTCTTGATCCAAGGTTCAAGTTGAAATTTTTTTTACTACAAAACACTATTGATATTATATAATCTGGCAACAAATTTAAATGCCAAAACTTCAGACATGGAACACCCACCAGCAAAGCGTGCCTGACGTTGTGAACTACACCTTCAACGAGTGATACCGCTGCTGCGGACTCTATTTCTGCCTTCTTTGCCTCAAGCAGTAGTGAAGAAGAATTGGATTCGAAACATGATGGTTCTGAACTTGAAATTCGAAAAACTATGAAGCAAATTGAGGAATATAGCATAAAAAAAAAATTCAGCCACGACGAAGATCATTTGGAATGGTAGAAACTGCACAAAGAGAAATACCAGGAACTGACCAAGTTGGCTAGAACCTATTCAGCATGCACGTCAACCAGTGTGCCAAGCGAAAGACTCTTTAGTGCTGCAGGACTTATTTACGACCCCTTAAGAAACCGACTGAAATCTGAAGAAGCGGAAATTCTTTTGTTTTTAAAATCCAATTTGCTAATAATTAACTTCAAATACAGAGACCAGTAAGTGATTCTTGACCATCACCGGACGGAGGTTGGGGAAGTGGTGGTGGGATGCTTAGCGAGTTGTGTCCCCGTCCCGCATCCTGGTAACGTGCAAAATTGCACGGCTAAAACTCGTACGGTATATAACTTGCTCCACGCATCTTTCCAATCGGTGAGTACACACAGTAATTTTCCTGTAGTTAATTCATAATACAAAAAAGATTATCTATCTATTGTAATCTATCAAGCGATCTATCCATTATTTCTATCTATTATCATTATCTCATATATATATTAATATATATATATATATATATATATATATATATATATAAAATATACTTTGAATACTTTAAAGCTATAAACTATTTGCATTCGCATTCGCTTTTGTTGAAATGTACTATTTGCATTCGCGTTCGCATTCGCGAATATCAAAAAAATACTATTCGTCCCATCCCTAATATATATATATATATATATATATATATATATATATATATATATATATATATATATATATAATGTGTTGGTGTTATTGTAACAACGATGAAGCACTTTTCTTATTGGAAGAACCGATTACGTTCACGAGGTTTGTTGTTCTTGAATTTCTCTGATTGTTTTGTCTTTCCTTTTAAGGACGTTTTGAGTGAAAAAAAGGTTATGTTATGTTATGCTTTCATCGTTTAGGTATTTTTGTTTCTAATTTTCGCCGAAAGTTAATGAAAATACAACACCTTTAAATGAATTAAATAGAAGGATTCCATTAGAGTAAACGTGTCGTGAAATAGTGTAAAGTGAGGAAAGTGGAATTATTTTTTCATTATTTGGAGAATTTCATGAAGTGAGGTCAGTAATTTATTAATCTTGTATAAGAAATTGTAGGGGTTCTGAGACAGAATAAGTAGTGTCGTTAACGAAAAGTAAAATGTTGTGAAGAATCTTCGTTCTGAGACTGTTGAAAGAGGCCTATCAAAAGTATTAGGTAATTCGTCTTTTTTTTCTGAGTTTTTAATTTTCTAATTTTCTGTTCATAAATTTTATGCTGTTGGGCAGAGCTGGGCACTTGCGGCATATTGCGGTACTGCGGTACTGCTGCACTACCAAACCGGTACCAAACCGGTACGCGGAAATTTGAATGCGGTAGCGGTACTGCGGTACTTTCAGCGATCCTTTGCGGTACTGCGTTATGGGGGCCCGGGGTGGTAGTGCGGTGGTACCGCAAGTACCGCAGTACCGCAAAATATGCCGCAAATGCCCAGCTCTGCTGTTGGGTACAGTAATTCCCCATTATGTTGGTGTGAATTTGGTAGATTAAAGTTATTTTGTAACATACCATCATCAAAATAAGTTTGTTTACTCCATCGACGAATTATTTCCAGAAACAATGAAATCTGACGCTATTTTTCAAAAGGGCAAAGCCCCCATGCACTACATCGTTTGTCAGCAATAACTGGCTTGCGAAAGAACGAGTGCGAGTCTCGACTGGCCTCCTCAGTCTCCAGAACTGAATTCTATTGAACATTTATGGAGAGTTCTAAGGAAAAATACTCAAAAAACCTAAGTGTTCATCGAAATCTGACATTATGAAACAATAAATAAGACGGGACAGGATTAGTATTGACATTCGCAAACAACTTGCAGACAGTACGGTATGCCTCCAAGGGTCAAACATGTAGTAAAAACGAATGGAAGCTGTACGAAATATTGAAATGTTATATTTTCAATAAAATTATTGCTTCTAATATTTTATAACATTACTACTTCCTTTGAACCTTCTTTGACGAGGTATACAGCTGAATACACGAAAGTCCTTGGAATAATTTTTTCTTTTTCCTTGTGGGTTTGCATCATTCATTCATTTCACGTGTTTAAGTGTGAAATTCAGCCCATATATATATATATATATATATATATATATATATATATATATATATATATGGCCCTGCGAAGCTTCAAGATTCGATTTGATTTCGAATCGGGAGAGAGGATTCGATTTGATTCGTTAGCTTGAGCGATATTTTCGAATCTCCATTAAGTCTGGTGAACAACATCAATGATGTTGTTTTGATAAATAAACACTTTTCTTTTTACTTAGATTATAATTCAATCAAAAAACAGACCAATCGCTTGTGCAATAACACTTTTATCATACTTTAATACCATTGTTCCTCCTCATGATCAAATACTTAATACATTTTTTAAGAAGGATTTACTTTGTCCTTTGTTCTCAACAAGATTTAATTAATTTTATGCTTATTACTAATTTTGTGTAGAAACACTAATCTATATGTGTATAGTTGATTCGTTTCGAGATTCGATTCGATTTGAATTGTTTGGGATGATTTGATTCGAGATTCGATTCGAAAAAAAAATGTGATGCGTAGGGCCCTAATAATATATATATATATATATTATTAGAATTAATTACCTACTTAATGTAAAAGACAATCCATTCCAAACCAACCAGCTTGGTGGAATCAAAAAAGAAGCGATCAGAAAAAATGGAATGTGTACTCGTTTAGCTTCAGATGAGTTTAGATCATATGACATTGTAAAGTTTATTTTTGATTCTATGATTATTGTGGTTATTAACTGTAAGTTAGAATTTACACGTTTATTTATTTAAATCTCAGTCTGTGTTTATACCAACTTTTGAGAACCAGCATTAAACCAGAAAAACCAGCGTTAAACCAGAAAAACCAGCGTTAAACCAGAAAAACCAGCGTTAAACCAGAAAAACCAGCGTTAAACCAGATAAACTTATCTTAATTCAGACGAAGTTGCTTCGTCTGAATTAAGATAAGTTTTTCTTTAATTTAATATTATCAACAGGACAACCTTAAAAATTCTAAATATCCTGGACATTACGATTGAAGGAATGAAAAAAAACTTTTTTACAGACCAGGAAATAGTAAATCTCCTTTGAAATAACTACTCGAGTTATAATTTTGCATAATTCCAATTGTAGTTAATAAAACTTGTTAATTTTAAGTTGAACATTTGTGTTACCTTACTTTAAGATACATTTAAAAAATAGTAACAAATATTCCTAAAAAAAAAAAATATATATATATATACAGTATATTTGTTATAATTATAATTCTCTCTCTCCTCTCTCTCTCTCTCTCTCTCTCTCTCTCTCTCTCTCCTCTATATATATATATATATATATATATATATATATATTATATATATGATGAATAAAAACCACGAAGGAAAGGAAACACAGAATGGTGCTCAAGCGCTTTCGTCTAATGACATCCTCAGGAACACTGAAGTACATAGAGAGTTACAGCCTATATATAGGTTGCAGAAAAAAAAAAATATATATATATACACACACACATATATATATATACAATAAACGGAGAAATAAAATTAAAGGATTGTGGGAGGGGCATACAAATTTGTAAGGAAAACTATCGATTTTTAGCCCAAGATTAAATGAATTGTTTCCAACCAATGTTATAGATAAAAAAATATAAAAATATATACAAATTTATACTGGAAATCTGCCCGGGTTTTAGCACTCTGCTCTTTTTGTATATAAAAATTGAAAAATAAAAGTTATTAGAGTGGCATACAAGTTTACCAAAGATTTAGCGTTCTACCCTTCTTATCTAAATCTGTTCTGAAGGAATTCAAAACAACAGGATCGAGTTGAAAAAGACCTTTGCTTATGTTGAAGTTATTTGTAATCTTGGGCTAAAAATCGAGTTTTTCCTTACAAATTTGTATGCCCCTCCCACAATCCTTTAATTTTATTTCTCCGTTTATTGTTATATATATATATATATATATAATATATATATGTGTGTGTGTGTGTATATATATATATATATTTTCCCATATATAAAGACATGGGAATAACAGGCAAAGTGGGAAAATGGGTCTACAACTTCCTTAGTGATCGTCTGCAGGTCGTCAAAATTCAAGGTATATCATCATCAGAATCGGAAGTACACAGCTCAGTACCACAAGGGACAGTACTGGCCCCACTCCTGTTCATTATCATGCTAACAGACATAGACAGCGGAGTAAACAGCAATAGTATCGTAACATCCTTTGCAGACGATACAAAGATCAGCAGAAAAATCAGCGATGTACATGACGTGGAGGCCTTGCAGAGGGACACGAACAAAATATACAAATGGTCAGAAGACAACAACATGTCATTCAACGCCGAGAAATTTCAGCTCTTGAGATATGGTAGAAAAGAAGAACTTAAACAGACTGCATATTATGCTCCAGATAGACAGGAAATTCAGAGAAGCATGAAAGCGATTGATCTCGGGATAATAATGACAGATGATGCGATATTCGAAACACAAAATCAGATAGCGATAAATAAAGCAAAAAGAGTCGCCGGACAGGTTCTAAGAACGTTCAAGAGAAGGGACAGGACAGTAATGATTCCCCTGCTAAAAACACTGATTATACCAAAACTTGAATACTGCTTAGTTTTGACGTCCCCATATAAAAAGGAAGAAACTAATAAACTAGAAGAAACGCAAAGGCATTTCACAGCCAAGATTGATGGCTGCAAAGAACTCAACTACTGGGAAAGACTACGTAAACTAAATCTGTACTCACTGGAAAGAAGAAGAGAGAGGTACATCATAATCTACATATGGAAAATGATCGAAAAACTGGTACCAAACCTAAAACTAAACCCAATTACCATTCAAACAACACTGGAAAATAGGAAAGGCAGAATGTGTAGTGTTCCCAAATTAAAGGCACGACAAGGGACCTCCTCAACCCTGAAGGAAAATAGCTTGGTTGTCAGGGGGCCAAGACTTTTCAACCAGCTTCCTAAGGACCTCAGAAACGTAACGGGGATCAAAGTTGAAGTCTTCAAGAAAAGACTGGATGCCTGGCTGAGGACAGTACCAGATGAGCCGGGCGTGCCTGGCTATGTACGGTGGGGAGCGCAAGAAAGCAACTCGCTCCTCCACCAGGCCAGACCTAGAGGCGGGGCCACCAGCTTGACCTCCGTGTGAAGAGAGACCAACGCACGAAACAACATAAGGTAAGGAAAGGAAGGTGTATATATATATATTTTTTTTTTTTTCTGTAACCTATATATAGGCTGTAACTCTCTATGTACTTCAGTGTTCCTGAGGATGTCATTAGACGAAAGCGCTTGAGCACCATTCTGTTTTCCTTTTCTTCGTGGTTTTATTCATCATAAATATTTTTCACTGTTACTTTCGTGAAAAATTTTCATATATATATATATATATATATCTATATATATACAGGGCGTCCCAAAAAAATGTATACACACTTTAACAGCTGATAGCTCAATTGATGTTTCTTTCTTTCCAAGTTAAACCCATTAGAATTAATAATGGCAGTCAGACTAAGCTTTGAACAAAGGAAATTCATTCTAAAATGCTACTGGAAGTGTGAAAACGCAGTTGAAGTGCAAAGACAGTTTAGGAGGGAGTTTCAAACAGATCCACCAACGCGACTTACCATCACTCGAATTAGAGATAAGTTTGAAGCCGATGGAACTGTTCAGAATGTCCACAAGAAGCGTTCCGGAAGACCACGGACATCGACAAGCCCACAAAGCAAGAAGAGTACTGGAAACGTATCACCAAAGTCCAAGAAAATCTGTGCGGCAAGCGAGTCGTGAGGTAGGAATTTCAGAATCGTCTGTCCAACGCATTTTGAAGCGCTGTCAATGGAAAAGTTACATTCCAAGATTAGTCCATGCTATTAATGAAGATGATCCGGACCGAAGAGTGGAGTATTGCGAGTGGTACTTGGCACGATGTGGATGGGATTGGACGAAGGGGTTTCGTAGAATACCCTCCGCGTTCACCAGACCTCACACCACTAGACTTTTTTTTATGGGGATACTTAAAAGACAAAGTCTACGCTATAAAACCTGCAACAGTCGCTGAATTGAGAGCAGCCATTGAACGAGAATGCACACAAATACCAAACGAAATGTTTCGTGATGTTTGCGATTCCATTGCTTCGCGTTATCAGCAGTGTCTGGACCAGAACGGACGTCAGTTTGAAAACAGGCGTTGACAAAACAATTAAATAATGTCTGTAGATTCTATTACATTTTGAAAATGAAATGTATTTTAATAAACACTGCCTTTATAAGTATTTAAAGTGTGTATACATTTTTTTGGGACGCCCTGTATATATATATATATGAAACACCATTAAGACAAAGATAACTCGATTCAAAGGGCTTTCATATATTTGTATACTTTCACAGGGATCCTAATTTCAAACTAATTAGTTTGATGTATACTCTTTATTCACTAAAGCCAACGTTCGTAATTGGTTTGATTTTTTAAAATAAAAGATTTCTGAATATTCTTTCCCTATTCAACACAACACTCTTACTGAATTAACTGACTTTTATGTTAAAGGTTGTAAATTTCAGTTTGAAAATAAGTTTCATGTTATATCCGGTTGGATTAACAATGTGGAATCCTCTCTCACCCGTGTTAGCTAATTTATATATATATGTAGAGTTTTTAGAACCCAGAATGCTACCTTCTATCGCAAACTTTGATATTGATATATATATATATAAGACTGTCTTATATTTCTGATCTGATAATTTGGCGGTTGAACAATTTTTGGCTGAACTCAATATTTAGTTCCATCTCTGAACTTTACCGTTGAAAAAGGAAATGAGAACTGTATATCATTTCCAGAGCTAAAAGTTCAAAGATACGCAAACTATTACAACTTTGAAGTCTTCCGCAACTGTACTCATGAAGAAAAAAAAGAAATTAATACCAAACTTCAATATTATTGTCGACTCGCGCATGATATCGTGTGTTACTTAAAGGAAATTATTAGGAGTTGTGTTTGATGGCAAACTATCTTCGTCAACCCTTTAATCATAAACCAGAAGAGAATTAATTATTAGAAAAATAAATAAAGGGTATTATTCTCATACATTAGGAATCTTTAAGCAGCTGCGTATATTAAAATTTAAAGACATATTTGAAGTATGGATATCCTCCCTAATGTTCAGAGTTAAAAAACAATTTGCTCCCACTATATTAATCGAGAATATAATGAACAATCGGATATGTCACGAACATCAAACAAGGTCTCCAGAGATTGGATATATCTCAAAGGCAAACTATAGTCTTCAATGTAGTAAAAGTTCTTAAACTCATTTAGTGGTAGAATTATGGAAAAATCTACCAAATGAATTAAAATCAATTAACGCTTTCTCTTCTTTTATAAAGCGATTAAAAATTAACAAATTCCAAAGTTACTGAAGAGACTCGTTTTTTTATTACTATTATTATTTATTATTATTAAATTACTGTTGTCATCTGTTAAAATTATCATTATCCTTCTTCTAAAAATCTCTCCTATCACTTTTCACCTCATTCATACTGTAATGGTTTCAGTATTCTTTGTATTAAGCTTCTAATGCAAGTGTATGTCCTCGTCTGTACGTTCCCTTTAGTTTTATACTGGTTTTATTATTCGTTGTATTAAACTTCTATTTATAATTATGGGATCACCTGAAGATCAGGGACCCCCAGCCTTCATTAGTTAGCCTTATAAGGCTAACTAACGAAAATATCACGACTTAACCTAACCAGTCGTCAAGGACGTACAGTTGACCTAACGATTGGTTAGGTTAAGTCGTGATATTTTTGTTAGTTAGCCTTATAAGGCTAACTAAAGAAGGCTGGGGGCCCTGATCTTCAGGTGATCCTAATTATGTCCTAGTCTGTAAGTTCTCTTTAATTTTATACTGGTTTTATTATTCGTTGTATTAAACTTCTATTATTATTATTATTATAATTATGTCCTAATCTGTAAGTTCCTTCATTTTTAAGTCTTACAAAAATTTATAGGATTTTTAAAATATATAACAAATCTTCATTTAAATGTTCAAAATACAACAGAGTATGTCCTAGTCTGTAAGTTCCCTTTAGTTTTTTAAGTCTAGTATAAAAATTCGTAAAAAGCTTGTAATTATATTATATAATTATATAATAATTAACTGATTTAATTAGTAGATTTCGGCCTGTAAAGGTTGCACGTTTGCTAAAGGTAGTTTACAACTGTATCCAGCATCTGTATTTAGTAATAAAATTATACTCATCTATGAAAAATGTATATATTTGTAAATATACAGTATTCGGGACAGAGATAGTAAATTAATACCTAATATGTATGTCCACTTTTATTCTGGCCATCATCCTTCCATAAAATCTTCTATTCTTTCTTCTGTAACGTTGAACATTACGAATTGTTAATCCCAAATTTTGGGACTCTGAAGTGCGGAATATTACGGACATTGATAGTAAGCTATATTACCCTTTTTTTGTTTTTGTTTAATTAAGTAATTGTTTAATTAAGTAAATTTCAAATTGTTACATGTAATTTACGATGAATTTCATCATAAAAATCTTAGCCTTCCTTTATGCCATATAAATTTTAAGCATCTTTCGACTTAATTTAAAACAATTGAAACTAACGTAGTTTTAATTATAAAACATTATTAAATTTTGCTTAATTAAAAACAGCCCAAATAATGTCACTGAAAGCGTCTACCCATCTGGTATGAACACTGCAGTGATTCAGTAAAACTTGAAATTTCAACGTAAAATAGCACAAATTTGTATATCGAACCGCGAAGAATATCGTAATGCATTTTTTAATCTTGTGTAAAGAAATAATCAGAGTATAAATGACGAAAGTTTAAAAAACTTGATTAAAATGTAAAACCACAACTAAAAAGAAATATTCTAGAATGTGCATTCACATACTTGGTAAAAAAAAAGCTTTAATAAAAGTTCTGAAACTTATAAAATGGATCATATCTTGTTAAAATATCTTTTTCCCAGAAAAAATAAACACCTGTTAACCCTTCGTTAATCCTGCTTATCTCTTATTTGCGTTTCCTTTGTTCATTTCCTGATGACGAGATACAGAAATATACAAAATGAGTGTGTATTATATATATATTCGCTTTAGTTCGTGTTGGCGCATCATCGCACAAAAAGTTAGAATTCACTGCTGTTTCTTTCCCATCGGACAACAATTATAAAGGGTGATCCAGAGAAATGGGACCCAAAAGAAACCCCTGTAACTCTTAAAGTATAAGTCCTTTTATAAAATCATACGCATCATTCGAAAGAGGATAGTTACAAGTTTGTACAGGATTGTATAGGTTTTGACAATACAAGACAAGATAAGATACAAAACAAAATAAAAGTGTTAGTTAAAACTAACCCTTCAAGATGACTGCATGGACTGTGGAACAGCTGCGTTTCATAACTGAGCAATATTATGAGCATGGAAGAAGTGTAGTTTCAGCTCTTAGAAGGTGATTTTGACATCTGAAAATTTGTCTTGAAAGATCTTTGAGCTGAAACTACACTTCTTCCATGCTCATAATATTGCTCAGTTATGAAACGCAGCTGTTCCACAGTCCATGCAGTCATCTTGAAGGGTTAGTTTTAACTAACACTTTTATTTTGTTTTGTATCTTATCTTGTCTTGTATTGTCAAAACCTATACAATCCTGTACAAACTTGTAACTATCCTCTTTCGAATGATGCGTATAATTTTATAAAAGGACTTATACTTTAAGAGTTACAGGGTTTCTTTTGGGTCCCATTTCTCTGGATCACCCTTTATATATTTCAAGTCCTTCATAAACGTTCCCAAAATTACGCATTATTTTATTTCTTTCCTTCTGTAAACTTGTTTTTATAATAGTTACAAGGTTTATATATACATACATACATAATATAATATATTTTATGCAGGAAGGAGGGGCCAAGGGCGAATGCCCTAAAAAACACAACTCCCCTCCCCCCATAGAGGAAGAAGAGAGCCAAAATCAAGTTCACGCTTTTCGAGATGCCTGAACACACTGCGTTTGAAAGATTGGAGGTCATAGACAGAGGGAAAGATGGATTGAGGAAGAGTGTTCCAGAGTTGACCGATTTAGTAGATGAAAGATTGAAAATACCGATTAAACCTTGCGTTAGAGAGTTGGACAGAAAAGGAATAAGAATGTGTCGAAAGACTAGTACTGGGTGCTATCCTTAAAGGAGAAGGCATGCAGTTAGAAAGTTCAGAGGAGCAGTGCCCGTTATAAGGGCGACAGTAAAGAAAGAGTGAAGCAACATTGCGATAAAGAGAGAGGATTGAAGACAGACAGTAAGAGGCGGGGAATTGATGAGACGAAAAGCCTTTGATTCCACTCGGTTAAGTAGGGTTGTGTGGGTTGAGCCACGCCACACATGAGAAGCGTACTTCATATAGGAGCGGACAAGATCCCTGTACAGACAGAGCAACTGAGTGAGGGCAAGAAACTGCGGAGCCGGTACAGCCCACCTAGGTAGTTCACCAGGGGTGTTAGTGAGATGGGAGGAAAGTCAAAGGTGGTAGTGAACATTGAAATCTCCTAAAATGGGGATTTCAGCAAAAGAGGGGAACAGAATGTATTCCACTTTGGAAGTGAGGTAGTCAAAGAATTTTGGATAATCAGTAGAATTAGGAGAAAGGTAAACAGCGTAGATGTATTTAGTTTGAGATTGGCATGTAAGCCGTAGCCAGAGGGTATAGAATTCGGAAGATTCGAGTTCGGGAATACGAGAACAAGTTAGGTCATTGCGTACATATACGCAACATCCACCTTTGGAGTAAAATTGGGTATAGAGAAAGTAGGAAGGTATAGAAAAGGGGTTGCTGTTAGTTGTCTCAGACACCTGAGTTTCAGTGAGGGAGGAAGGTGAGGTTTAGAGGAGGAGAGGTGGTGTTTAACAGATTGAAAAATCGAGAAAAGGTCACGAATGTTGCAGAGGTTTATAAAAAGTCCATCAAGCAGAGGCCCAGAACATCTTGAATGGGCAGTAGCAGAACCAGCCACGCTGCTCGGGTCTCCGTTCCCGATTACGGCAGCGATGGAGTCAGAAGTGGGGACATTTATAGTTCCCTTCCCAGGGAACGCCGAGGCTCTTGAAGTCGTTGCCATATTTTATTTTGAAAAGATTATGCAGTGTGTAAGATCATGCATGTGTAGTGAAGAATAGGGGGAGAAGTGTGCGTTTGAGAGCATGCCGGATTACTCACAGAGTAGATGAGACACGGAAAAAGATCAGCTAAGGAGGACAGTGACAGATGAAACGCGAGTTCCAACACTCCCTGTCTTCTGCCTAACGTCTCCCCTGGAGTACTTTTCTAGTCGATTGGTGTCTACAGTCTCCTCCTTAGGAGGATATATACAGTATATCACCTCGGTGGTGTAGTGGTTAACAGTGTTGATTATGACTGTGAATCCAGTTGGTTCGATTTCCGGCAATGGCAGGCGGCGATCAGCTTACCCAGCTGTTCATCCTTACATACAATAAAATTGGTTTGTTGATAACTAGGTACCCTGAATAACTTAGTGGTTGAGATGCTGGGCTGCGAGGGCTTTGTATTTTCTGACACTCGTGGTGAGTCGTGGTTCGTGTTCTACGTTAAGCTGTAGGTCTACGGCGGGGCAACAGGCTTGACCTTCCTCAGGAGAAACAATTCAGGCGAAAGAAAACCAAGGTACCAAGATATCATATATATACTGCAGATTTGGTGGAGGAACAATAAACTCCTCCTAAGGAATGAATTACTGAATGTACTCCATTTTCGAAGGGAATTAATCGTTCAAAGAGTCACATTATCCCGATATCAAAACTATAAAAAAATTATGAAGTACCTTTCGCTTAATTATAGATATTTATTTGAGCTTACATGTTTATTGAATCATAAATTCCTATATAGAAAAGAAAATAATGATAGGTAATTGAACATAGAGCATGTTTTGCACTAGGGGGACTAATTTAATGCTTTTATTTCTGTTAATAAAGAAATAAAAACCTTTTAAAGTGTCAAAGGTTTAAAAAAATAACCATATATATATATATATATATGTATATTCTCTGGAGTATAATTTGGTCCTTTTGACAGTTTATATAAGAAACTAAGAAAATGAGTTCATTAAACTCGAATATTAAGTTAATATAAATTTTTACTTTTAGTAATTTGTACTCGTTTACGAATATTATATCCTCCATCGAATTTCAAATGTTAACTACCAAAAGCATTAAAATTCAATTCTTCCGGTATTAATATGCATTTTAATTACTTACCATATTTTATGAAACATATCAGGTTTTAATATCCATATATATATATATATATATATGTGTGTGTGTGTGTGTGTGTGTGTGTACGCGTATATACGTAGAGTGTCAGTAGTATAGCCGCAAAAGGGAGAGTGCAGGAATGTTGCAGGTTATTATGTAATGTTGCAAAGGGGGTGGGGTTGTTGCAAAGGGGGTTGTTGCAAAGGGGGAGGGGTTGTTGCAAGGGGGAGGGGGTTGTTGCAAAGGGGTGGGGGAAAGGGGGTGGGGGAAAGGGGGGTGGGGGGAAACTTGGAGGCGGCGTTATCCCCCAAGAGAAAGAAGGAGGAGGAGAGAAAGGAGGAGAGGTGTTCACCTGGCAGGAGCCAAGTGCACACTTGTTTGTTTTTTCTGTTTAAGGTGCTTTCAACCCTGCTGGATTATTGACACCATTTTTTTTTTTTTTTTTTTGTAGAGAAAGGTGGTGAAAGAAGTAGTAGAAGAAAGGGATAAATTACCCCAAGTGCACACTAAGACTTCCAGCCGGGCTGGCTTGTTTTATAGGCTCCTAATCAGCCAGAATCAGCCAGTTGGCTGAGCCAAGGGGGGAGAGACGCCTGAAGGAGAGAGAGAGACAGCTGAAGGAGAGAGAGCTGAAGAAGAGAGAGATGCCTGTAGGAGGGAGAGACGCCTGAAGAAGAGAGAGACGCCTGTAGGAGGGAGAGACGCCTGAAGGAGAGAGGATAGGTACACATGCAGGAGTACACATGCTGGAGGTACACGTATACATGCAGGAGTACACATGCAGTAGGTACACATGCTGGAGGTACACACATACGCACACATGCAGGAGTACACATGCTGGATGTACACATGCTGGAGGCAAACATGCAGGAGAGAGAGACATCTGAAGGAGGAAGATACATGCAGGAGAGAGAGAGGGAGAGAGAGAGAGGGAGAGAGACACCTGAAGGACAGAGTGGAGTTCTCCCCCAATTTATTTTCGTTTCCCTAACCTAAGAGGCCACTATGGGGTTTACCAAAGGGCCAGAAATAGAAGGAGCAGAGCTCCTTACTCGGCTGGAGCCGAGGGGGGAATGGTTCTTCACCAGCTTCGCGATCTTTTATAATCCTCTATTCTGGCTGAGTTGCCAGATAGCGCAAGGTATTCCAGATAGCGCCATGTATTCTAATAAGCATTGTGTACCACAATATGGTAGATGAATTAAATAATTACACACTTAATTGAAATATAGATGTATATAGTGTTTTACAATAGATGTATATAATGGCAATATTAATATTTGGAACATTGAGTACTTAGCTTCCTTGAAGTTGAACGAAGCAAATAACGTAGTTATCCATAATTCAACCAACCATAGAAAACAGAATTATAGAAATATATATATATATATATATATATATATATTAAGCATTGTGTACCACAATATGGTAGATGAATTAAATAATTACACACTTAATTGAAATATAGATGTATATAGTGTTTTACAATAGATGTATATAGTGGATTATATGCAAAATATAACATTAACTTGAGCTTCCTTGAAGATGAACGAAGCAAATAACATAGTTTACCTTCGAAAACGCCATAATAGAAAACAATTAATTTTATGGGTAACTATTTCGACATAAGTTTACTATAATTATGTCAGTCTTTTAAATATCTTCTGATATATATATATATATAAAATACCACAATATATATCTTCTATTATTCAGTAACACATTAGAAAGATTTACGCAATAATAGAATTAACAAAGTTACCCTATTTCGTTAGACAGAAACGAATTTTTATAAGGAATACCCAGCTTCATTAAACTTGAAGATGAACGAAACAATAACATAGTTATCCATAATTCAGCCCTCACGAATAACGAAACGAAATGATCATTTACGATACAATTCGAAATACGATAATTTACGATACAATTCCACCAAACGAGATGAAAACTTATGAAACATATAGCCTCATTCCCTGCGAAGAAAAAAATGAAAAACGAAATTAAAAGAAACGAAGAAATATATATATATATATATATATAATAACAACTCATGCACGCACAACACACACACACACACACACACACACGCACACACACACACACACACACGATGAAAGGCAGAAGCTAAATCAGTTCGAATCGTGTCTCTAGGGACACGATTCGAACGAAAAAGGTCTCTAGGGACCTTTTTCGGGTCGAGGGATTATCCTTCTACAAGCTATTCGAGCAGAAATCACCACTGACTCCAGATATTAATTTTATCATTGTTATTACTTCTACAAATATTTACGCGTATTTTAAAATATAATTTGAAGCCAATTTAAATTCTACTTATTAATAAATACTTTTTACACACAAACTACATCTTAACTGCAAACACCTTGCACATCAATTCTTATTATCATTATTATTATTATTTCTACAATGAAACGGGGTCGGGCCGAAGAACGGGTGAGAGATCTCCCCCACAATATATATATATATATATATGCTACACACAGACCGTGCATGGAACAAGGAACTCTTCTGGGATAATTAAATCCACTATAGTCCGAGTAAGTAATGACAAATACCCCTCGGTGGTGTAGTGGTTAGCGTAGCGGACTACGAATCCATCGGCCCAGGGTTCGAGACCCGACGGCAGCGGCGCGCAGCAAAACCCAGCTGTTCATCCTTCCACACAATAAAGAAAGTGGTTGGTAGATAAATGGGCACCCTAGGAGGCCTAGTGGTGAAGACGCTGGGCTACTGATGGGTCGTGGTTCGGAATCCACGTTAAACTGTAGGTCTAAGGTGGAGTGAAAAGCTTGACCTTCGTCAGAATGAACAATTCGGGCGGAAGCTAACCAAAGGTTAGCCCTGGACTTTTATATGTAAGAGACCTAACTAACCTAACCTACGAAATACATCTCGTCAGGGCCGATCCTAGAGCCATATATAGCAATGGAAATGAGCGCGATGTGTCGTTAAATACGTGATTTAAAATAACAGGACCATTTTACCCGAGGCAGTAGTATATCCGAAAAACATCGTAATGCACGATTTTTTCTATGTAGCAATAATAATTAACTCTTTCAAATACGTGATTTAAAATAACAGGACCATTTGACCCGAGGCAGTAGTATATCCGAAAAACATCGTAATGCACGATTTTTTCTATGTAGCAATAATAATTAACTCTTTCAAATACGTGATTTAAAATAACAGGACCATTTGACCCGAGGCAGTAGTATATCCGAAAAACATCGTAATGCACGATTTTTTCTATGTAGCAATAATAATTAACTCTTTCAAATACGTGATTTAAAATAACAGGACCATTTGACCCGAGGCAGTAGTATACCCGAAAAACATCGTAATGCACGATTTTTTCTATGTAGCAATAATAATTAACTCTTTCAAATACGTGATTTAAAATAACAGGACCATTTGACCCGAGGCAGTAGTATACCCGAAAAACATCGTAATGCACGATTTTTTCTATGTAGCAATAATGATTAACTCTTTCAAATACGTGATTTAAAATAACAGGATCATTTAACCCGAGGCAGTAGTATGCCCGAAAAACATCGTATAACTAACTATAATTTGCAACTATAGTTTACCTTGACTTTCATATGCTTCTATCCTGTTTTATTAATAAAGATTTTTAACTTTTAATAACGTATGAATAAAGATTTTTAACATTTAATTTTATTTTAGTATTTATTCATGCCACGCCGCCTTAGACCACAGCTTAACGTTGAAACCGAATGTTCTTTTTAAAATATAATTAGGATATAATTTCTTTATTATAAAATAAGTTAACAATTATGTTAACAAACAATACTAATAATTTGTAAGTAAAAAATATAATATAAGGGACTACCATAGAAATGTAAGTGCCTATAATTCGATTTTATATATGTTACTCGTCCGGTCTCGTTATAGCGGATTGGTACACGTCATAGCTCCACCCAGCTACATCGGCAGCCAATCACGACGGACATCTGGTCTTTTGGGCGGAGCTTGGCGAATGTGCATATAAAAGGGGATATTTTCAGTTGGGAGTAACAGTAGCTATTTTCGCATCAGTGAATAATCAACCATGGACCTGTACGTCTCCCCAGACTTGTATGAAGAACGTGATACTGCAGCATTAACCACAATTAGTCTTTTCAATGCGGCTGATTGTGGCGAACTATTTTCGACGCAAACCGTAGAAGATATTTGCAGTGACGCTCCTTACAATCCGACGCAAGGGACTACCATAGAAATGTAAGTGTCCATAATTCGATTTTATATATATACGGAGAGTTGTAGTATTTCGTCAAATAGATACTAGTCAAAAATGTCAATCAATGTTATTTCCCCATCATGCTAAAATCGAAATTGGTAATCGAACCAAAGATATCTTCACATAATGGGATCTGTCTGTCTGTCTGTATATGTTTTCCTTTAAGGTCCGATGAGGATTTGACACGAGTTATACAATCTTTTGAAGGGAATACGGATGATATACTGATCAGTCAGCAGTGTCACACATCCTCCACCATGGACCTGTACGTCTCCCCAGACTTGTATGAAGAACGTGATACTGCAGCATTAACCACAATTAGTCTTTTCAATGCGGCTGATTGTGGCGAACTATTTTCGACGCAAACCGTAGAAGATATTTGCAGTGACGCTCCTTACAATCCGACGCAAGGGACTACCATAGAAATGTAAGTGTCCATAATTATTTTTATATATATACGGAGAGTTGTAGTATTTCGTCAAATAGATACTAGTCAAAAATGTCAATCAATGTTATTTCCCCATTATGCTAAAATCGAAATTTTTATGGCGTTCACTCCTCGAACCAAAGATATCTTCACATAATGGGGATCTGTCTGTCTGTATACTCTGTATATGTTTTCCTTTAAGGTCCGATGAGGATTTGACACGAGTTATACAATCTTTTGAAGGGAATACGGATGATATACTAATCAGTCAACAATGTCAAATAATGTAAGTGTTTTTCGATCTTTTTGGGATAAGAAGACGCAATATATTTTCATAAATTTATTAAATGAAAGAAATCAGTACAATAAACGAATATACAAATATACGAACAAAAACATTATAATATACAACGAGTACGTACAATTGGAAAACGGTTTTTTATCTGTCTGCATACCATTTCATCGTTTCGGTGAGTGTGACACGGGTCAAATAAATTTAAAAAATTTATAAATTCTTTATCATTTGACATATGCATGAGAAATGAGACACAGTACATTCCGCAAACATTAGTAAAATATCCCTGCATACGAAATGGGTTCCATACAACTTCGGGAATATGTAACTGAGCGAGAAATTTTACAATAATAGGGTCACTCCAGGGTTGAGTACCGAGTGAATCAAAATAGTACAGGCGCTGTCTATTTTTAAAATAGACAGCGATCCAGTGAATCCCTTCATTACCGATGATGTCTGTGTTCACAATAAGACTACCGCATTCTCGCGTACTTGGCAAACTCAATGTTTCATTCTTCGCAAACACGCCGATAAATTTGGAACGTGTGACTCGCTCCATTACTTTCTGAAGTGTATTAGCATCCATTTTAAAAGTCAGTGATAACGCTTCTAAATCTATCTACTTCTATTAGGGCTTGCGATTCGAGATATACTAGTACACTAATAGGAGCGTCTATAGGCTTGGCGAATTCCAGCCGCACTGAGATGTTACCGCTCTGCTGTGGTGTTAAATGGGTATTTACGCTAGCAGATAAGTCAGGTGTAATGTCAAACGGATAAAGGTTAAATTGATCAATGAATTCTTCCTGCGTTACCCCATTACCAAGCTCATCACAATCACCTGCAATATGGGTCAGATTACTATAGGCTCTGGCACAAAGAGGTAACACAGCGTCTGATGAATAGTCCGTACCCATTGTTCCACCCAAAGCAGTGCCATTAACGTATAGAGTTATATTTTTAAGTCCGAAATTCTCGAATTTAAAGGCACTCTTTTTATATTTTCCATTCACCGAAGCGTGGTCCTGCATGCCGATTAATATCCTTTTAGGAAGATTTCCCAGGGCAATGTTTTCTATCTGCTTCGATGCCAACCCTGCAGGAACCGTATATAGTTTGATCTGCACTCTGTTAATAGGATATTTCACTGTAGCGTTTAGTAAATTTTTCTCAATTTCTAGTTGTTTTGGTGAACTTAATTTCACTCGCCGTACGCGGAGGTATGTGTCCATAATGTGAACCACAACGGACTTTGCACCCTCTTCTTGATTCGCATCCAGATTTAAGCAGATCTCAGGACTCGTGCGGGTGAGCTTTATTTTCATATCCACCCCGTTCACAAGCAACTTCTCCTGGAAAGTGAAATCTGTGTGCAACCGTCCAAAACACTCGTATATTTTCTTTTTAGAATTTTTAAATTTGTCCTTTATACTATTTTCATCTTTAGTTTGATAATATCCCTCCGCACTTAAAAAGGTAGCCTTCGCTTCTTTGGAAAAGTTGAGGACATTTTCCAAATAGGCTCGTAGATGATAGTACCCCGTGCCTGCCGATATGTTGGTCTGATTTAAATATACGTCACACTGGTTGAATATGGCGTGCAGAAAGTTTGTTTCAGGGTATACAGCATATTTGTCATCGCAGGCCGTTCCATCAGAATGGGCTATACGTAGCTTAGCGTACATGTGCACACAGCTTGGATCAAAAAAGTAAGGACCTGAGCTGGGTATCACGAATTCTATAGGTGCACTCGGGAACTAATTGTGTTTAAAGGGTTAATTGTAATAAAGTCACTGTGCTCAATAGAAACTTGGGTTGGCGGGAGCTCAAAAAAGGACAGCTCCGATTACAGCATTGTGAACTACATGGGTGGATGAAGCGTGCCATGGCGAAATAGTGACTCCTCTCTCGACAAGTGGTAAACAAACTATGATTCATGAGATCAATATCCTTAGCTTATATCAGTCAAAAAAGTGGTCAACCATAGGTTTCATTCGCTTACAGCATTTCTTTTTTGATAGCCTTTTACGTTTAATACCACGTGACCCCTTCTTCTTCGGGGAGCCCTCTTCTTCTTCCGCCACCACGCATTTTTCTCTTTGCATCTTTGATGATTTCGTTCCGTGTACGCTTTAAATGTTTTTTTAGAGCTTCTTTAGGTTTAGCCCCGGCCAATATGTCTTCTGCAGTGTTAAGGCCTGATTGTAGCGCTTTCCTTCCAAGGTATCTGGCACCCCTCTTCAGCAAAGGAACAGCCGTACGTAGTATGGATGAAAAAATGGATCCAAGTCCACTACCGCGCTGGTATCGCATCCCTCGATAGACGGTGAAAGGCTTTCTATCCATTATAAACTCAGTGCGTCGAAAGTGTAGCTTCAGTGTTAAGCTCCCGTTACCGAATGGGAAGTTTTCGCCTCAATCGTTCTTATATTATTGTGATATTGGTTATTAAATTAGTTCCGACATTCACATAATGGGGTCTGTCATATGTAATACTCAAACTCCTTCCTCTATGGTTGGGGATGTGAGCAATGCGCAGCAGGCGTGCCTGGGTATCCCAACAAACTGGTGCTCCACTATATACTCTAAATATAGCACATGTCTGGGGACCTTTCAGCAATTTCTCCATCTTCAATTGATACATTAATCTGGACAAGTTATACTGTGTCTCGTGAAATGTGTCTCTTTGGAAGGCTGCGCTATATCGGCCGTTGGTTAGAATTTTGAACTTTCTATGTTCTTTAAGACATCTGTTAGTCTTTGATTTTAGGATTAGTGTATGTGCGGGTTGTTTACGATTTCATATACTAAATCATTCGTAAGGTTTGAGTTTCTTAAACTTACGTTAAGCCTCTCACAACATCCTCGGCCGAACCATATTGACCCGGCCCTAGTCTACTTCTGCGATTATTGGGTGATAGTACCGTTCAGACGTTTGGCTGCTGAAGATGTAGAATATATATTAGGGCGTATAATGCAAGCCGTCCAAAGTAGTATAGCCTTCAATATGGACAACTTCACGGTAAATATTGACCGTGTATTCCGTGTTGCGGGTCATAGTGCCATACCGTACACTCTTAACTTCAATTCTCCAACTATTTACCGAAGGCATATAAACGTCGATCGTGGTTGCGGCTTTATAGCAGTACTCTTAGCACGTATGTTTACTGTACAAAATACACGGACTCAAAAAATTTGGCTGCCTACGATCGTTGAGCGTGCCCGTAAACTAGCTGTAGACTGTGAACTTGAATTTGACTGTAATATGGGTCCTGAAGAGCTGAGAAAGGTAGAACAGGAAATGAATGTGCGCATAGTTATATTTGGTTTGGATGATCGCCGCCGGACTGTGTATGTTTTTAAAAGCTGTGTGAGAGATCGTACAAGGCCCCTACTTATTTTAGGATTGTCAGGGACAACGTATCTCCCCATCCGTAATATAAGGGGGCTTTA
This sequence comes from Bathynomus jamesi, assembly GCA_023014485.1. Lineage (NCBI taxonomy): Eukaryota > Metazoa > Arthropoda > Malacostraca > Isopoda > Cirolanidae > Bathynomus > Bathynomus jamesi. The sequence goes on along the minus strand of JAJOZX010000623.1, from coordinate 886,560 downwards.
CGCGAGTTATGACAAAAGTCGAAAATATGGGAGACATCATGATTTGTGTAAGGGGTGCCTCGAGTTTGCGGATGATATAGTGAGACATTGTAAAGAATGTCACATGGTATGTGAGCAGTGTAAAAGCACCAAATGTGAAAGCCGTGTAGTTGAGAAGAGAGACTGTGATGTGTGTAGACGCACATTTTTCAATAATAGCTGCTTTGATCTCCATAAATCAATTGGTACGTGCAGGAAAATGAGAATCTGTGAATGTGGTATGTTTCACACAATGGATAATTGGGGAAAATTTAAGCACAAGTGCGACGTAATTCACTGTCCTACATGCCAGGAGGAATATAAGGCGGATGGAGTAAAGCATGTGTGTTATATGAAAGATGCTAAGCCTAAAAATAACCCTTGTATAACTGTGTACTACGATATAGAAACATATACGAACGCTGAAACCAAAGAGGTAATTCCACATTTACTTGTGAGCCAGACCATCTGTGATGAGTGTATGGGTATCGAATGTGACGAGTGCCCCAAATGCGGTAAACGGACAAACGTTTTTAAAACGAATGTCAGCGATAGTCCTGTGAAACTATTTGTGTCCTATATTGTCAAGTTAGCCGACAAGTTCAAAAAAATGACTGTGTATATTCTCGCCCATAACGGGGCAAAGTTTGACACGCAGTTCCTTTATAAGGAGTTGCTTGAACACGAATCCTCTGAGATATTTACAGGTGATCCATTGAAAAGAGGCAACAAATTAATACAGATGCAGATAAGAGGCAATGTACAATTTAAAGATACTTTATTATTCACACCTTGTAAATTAGCAAAGCTACCCAAGGTGATGGGAGTAGCAGCTGAAGTTTCCAAAGGATACTTCCCATACACTTTCCTCACCAGCGAGACTTTAAACTACGTAGGCCCACCACCCCCCAAACATTATTTTGACTGCATGGATGAACGTGAAGACTTTGATCGATACTACGACAGTTTTAATGAAAGTAACCCTTATAATATAGCTGATGAATGTGAGCGTTATTGCGTGAATGATGTGCGCGTGCTTAGAGTATGTTTCCAGGCCTTTAGAAGTATGTACATAGCCCGTTTCAAATGCGATCCACTGCAAGTCGCAACCACCATCGCATCATTATGTTTTACGGTGTTCAAGAATAACTTCATGCCTAAAGACACCTTAGCCATTATTCACCGAAACAACCCCCGCAGTTACGGACACAAGGCTATTTACTGGCTCATACACCTGCAGCAACAAACAGGTGTATACATAAAGCACGCCCGCAACACGGGTGAAGTACCCATTAAGATTAATGGACGTGTTTTTTGGGTTGATGGGTTAAGTGAAAACCGTGTCACTGGTGTGAAGACTGTGTATTCCTTTAACGGTTGCTGGTGGCATGGATGCCCCCGTCCTGAGTGCGGAGTCGGAGATATCCACGGTAGATCTCCTGCCGACTGTCTTGCATCGACCCGCACCCGCGATCAACTTATAGGATCACAGTTCACTCACAAAGTCTTGTGGGAGCATGAATATGATGCACGGATGGAGACAGACGATGTATACCGTGAGGAAATAAAAACGATCAAGCGTTCAATGGTGCTGGATCCTCTCAAATGTGGTGATAGCTTGTTTGGAGGACGTACAAATCCTTTCAGACTATACTTCCCACCTACGGAGGGCGTGAAGCTCCATTACTACGATTTCTGTTCTTTATACCCATACGTGATGAAGAGCCATCCGTACCCCGTGGGCGCTCCTGAGAAACTGGTGGGACCTAGCATACCATCCATCAATGAATTTTCAAAAAATTTGAATGATCATTACTTTGGGCTCTCTTTCGTAGACGTACTCCCCCCACGCAATTTATGGATGCCGATCTTACCTGTCGTTATCGACGACAAGCTCATGTTTCCCCTGTGCGTGAAGTGCGCGGAAGAGGATAACGGCGAATGTAACCATATACCCCACCAGCGTAAGATCAGAGGCGTATATACAAGTCCTGAGCTGGCCCTAGCCGTACGCCATGGTTATAGAATACTGAAGATACACGAGGTGTGGAGGTTTCAGAAGCTCCCCAACCTTTTCACACCATATATAAACGCCTTTTTGAAGGATAAGGTTGAAGCATCAGGGTATCCGCGAGGAGTTGATACCGAAGATGAAAAGTCTGCCTATATTCAACGTTACCGCGACCGCGAAGGTATACAACTTGATCGTGTCCAAATTGTAAAGAATCCTGGCAAGCGCTTTAGTGCAAAATTGTGTCTAAACAGTCTATGGGGAAAATTTGCGCAGAATACCGGCAGAGGGAACATTCATTTGGCACAAAGTTATAGCGATGTCTGGGATTATGCCAATGCCCCCGATAAAGAGGTCATGGAGATCGTGAATGTAGGTAATACTTACGTAATAAAGTACAACAACACTGAATTTGCCACAGATACCTCAAGGGTTACAAACATACCTGTGGCGAGCTTCACAACAGCCTACGCCCGTATAAAACTTTGGGGTCTATTGCATTCTCTTGGGCGGAGAGTATTGTATGCCGATACAGATAGCGTGATATTCACAGAGAGGGAGGGTGATTACATGCCCGCTATTGGGGAGTTCCTCGGCGAGCTCACTGATGAGATCAAGGATGAGTATGGGGACGGCATACGCCGACTCTTTTATCTCAACAGGACCTAAGACTTATGGGGTACGGGTCAGGGTAGGGGATGAAATGAAATATATCGTGAAGGCAAAGGGTATTACGCTCAACCATGCGAATCGGGAGGTTGTTAACTTTGAGTCGTTGAAGGATCTAGTATGTTTGGAACCTCACCAACTAATTGTAGGCACCCACAATTTTCGGGCGCAGAAGCTGGGAGGCGTGAAGGAACTTAGGGGTACGATGGTGTGCCGTAACACCTATAGGAAACGTTACCAGTTACCTGGCACCTATGATACCGTACCCTTTGGATACCAATGATGCTTCTAACTCACACGTCTTGTATATAATCGTATCTATTTGTAAATATATTATATATATAACTTGAATATCTCGAATCGTATTTGTAAATATATGAATATCTCAATAAATCAAATAGCGTTTCACTTTCTCCTTTGTGTGTGTGTGTGTGTGTGTGTGTGTGTGTGTGTAGGTGAAAGTTCTAAGCTCCGCCCACTGCGTGAGTCATGCTACTATCTGGGAGTCCCTGCGTGGTCAGTCGACCGCAGTAAGCCCGAGAGATCAGACGTGTATTCAGATCAGACGTATATTGAAATGGCTACCTTTAATATTGCTTGCACAACGTTTATGAAATGGTATTCAGTAAAGTGTGAGGATGTGGTGGATACCGAAAAACTTCCTATTCCCCCCTCCTATGCCTCTTTTAAACCACATTGGATTGTGCGAAGTTCCAAGATGTACAAATACTCTACGGATGTTCTGGTGAGACTGTTGAAGGCTTTCGTTGCACAGACGATGTGCTGAAGTATGCTGCAGGGCTAAACTTTATAAAGTCTCACATACACCGTGAAGTAAAAGAAACAACGCGTGCAGAAGAGAAGCAGCAGGTATGGATAATGAGCCTTGTGGATGGGGTGTGACAAGCGGTATTACGTCATGCTACACCATGTCGATTACTCATACCCTACGTCTGAAAATGTGAATCTCGTGATCATGGACAATCTTAGGTGTTTTTATCACTATATTAACGTATATCATGATGAGGTTCATAGTGAGGTTGTGGCTAGTGCCATGCGTGAGTTTTTAACAGATTTTAGAGACGAGTATCGTTTGATGGGTAGAAAGGAAAAATATGAGCATATGTTCCTCTCAAATAGTGCGCCGGAGTGTGGAGATGATTAGCGCCTAGTTCTTATCCAAAGTGCGTAGGCTGGTAGTGACGAAACGGAAAAACAAATATGTGCAACAATTCGAGTCGTACGAACATGCCCATTCACGTATCATCGAGTCAGCCGCCCGTCGAACCGTTCCTGCCTGTGCCTCACACGGCTCATAGTTATCTCAGAGCTTGAACCGAGTAGACGTGCGCTCCTCGAATACGATGGAACTTCCTTTGAGCAGCATTCTCAACGCCTCGTACGATGTGTCCGTGACGAAATCGTTGCGCGTGTTCAGGCGTAATTCCGGTACCATTAGCTATGTACTGGAAACGGAATGTAGACCGACAAACAAACGGGTTTATTTAAGTATCGAGGAGATGAATAGAATCTTTGTGATAGTTGATAAGTGGTGTGAAGATCGTTATAAAATACCTGCTAACGTAGGTACAAGAAGAGAGCAGATTAGTGACGCGCCCTCATACGCCGTTGTATGTACGTTGTGTATAAATAACGATCGGCCGTGCATTGATATAAGGCTTATGTGGAAGAATGCTTCTGATAATAACGCTCTTATTCCTACGCGAAACCGTTTCATCCTCGACAGAATGTTTGAAATCGTCGGATTCCGTAAACTGAAACCTATATTAGACGCGCGTGTTACGGATATGCTTTATTTTGATACAGTTCTTGAATACGCATACACTGCTCTGCTCGATGGGTTTACCGAGTGTAGGACTGGTGAGAATGGTCTAGTGCTGGATGTTTATTTAAAAAGTTTAGACTCTTTGAAATACCATGAACTTTGGTACAAAGCAATTGATCGGTACAAGGCTGAGCTCACCTACACCGTTCACCCTGAAGAACTATTTCTTTATATAACGCGCAGTTGCCGTAACGATTTAGAAGATTATTTCAATTGCCGTTATGTTGAGTGAAGAGTTCACGATTGAAAAGCTCGAGTCGGTAGAAATAAACCCTCGATTGGAAAAGCATTCTTATAAACTTGTGTTTAATAATGTAGCTAACGATGAACTCTTTGTGCGTGCTTTTGATTGTATTCTAGACGTATTTAAAGATGACTTGCCAACCGGTTGTAAAGTGGGGACAAAAATAGTACTGAACGATATGAAAGCCATTCATATCGAATACAGGTTTCCCTATACTTTAAGCGGTGAAATATTATTAAGCCGCATAGACTGCGTAATGCAGAGCAATAATGATGTAATTGTAAACTCGATTAAGACCGATTTTAGTATTTTGAAAAAAAAGTGAATTGTATATATATTTTTTGATTATACGCATATTTCTATTGATTTGTGTTATATATATATTATATATATATATATATATATATATATATATATATATATATATATTTTGCTTGATATTTCTCCTGTACTGTTATGTACATATTGAAGTGTATATGAAATGTATATTTTATTTATATATCACCATATTTGTGTGTGTGTATATTTCTGTTATGTACATATTGAAATGTATATGAAATGTATTTGAAATGTATATTTATTTTATATATAATTATGTGTATATATTTCTGTTATGTAATATTGAAATGTATATGAAATGTATATTTTATTTTATATATATATATATCCATAATTGTGTGTATATATTTCTGTTATACGCATATTCCTCAAATGTATATTTATTTTCTATATATTTATAATAAAAAGAATGATGCAATGTTGTTTATTGTTATGCCTTCTACTACCGGTATTCTGTATACAACAGGTATCTGGCAATATTTAAGCCTTCTAAGCCAACTGGCTGATTAGGAGTCTATAATAGTGTATACAATGGTATCTGGCAACTCTGTCTTCGGAATACATGGAGCTATCTGGCAACTCAGCCAACTGGCTGATTAGGCGTATATAATAATAATGTATGCAATAATACTGCTAAAAGAGGTATCTGACAACCAGCCAACTGGCTGATTAGGAGTCTATAATAATAATGTATGCAAATACTGCTAAAAAGAGGTATCTGACAACCAGGCAACTGGCTGATTAGGAGTCTATAATAGTGTATACAATGGAATACATGGCGCTATCTGGCAACTCAGCCAACTGGCTGATTAGGCGTATATAATAATAATGTATGCAATAATACTGCTAAAAAGAGGTATCTGACAACCAGCCAACTGGCTGATTAGGAGTCTATAATAATGTATACAATGGTATCGCGGTATCTGGCAACTCAAGCCATTTACGCCAACTGGCTGATTAGGAGTCTATAAAACAACGCCAGCCCGGCTGGAAGTCTTAATGTGCACTTGGCTCCTGCCAGGTGAACACCTCTCCTCCTTTCTCTCCTCCTTTCTTTCTCTTGGGGGATAACGCCGCCTCCAAGTTTCCCCCCCCCCCCCTTTGCAACACCCCCCTTTGCAACAACACCCCTTTTGCAGCAACCCCCTCCCCCCTTTGCAACATTACATAATAACCTGCAACATTCCTGCACTCTCCACTTTTGCGGCTATACTACTAGTGTCCTCCCCAAAAGCCCCTATTTTTATTTACCCATTATTTTATAACGGATGTAATCAGGTTGTAACATAAATTCTGCTCGATTAGAAAACGGACGATAGATAATAGAGTAACCTCAAGATAATGCGAAATAGTTTCAGAAATATTGCAAAATACACGCGGCGACAGGTTCGCACAGGTTTTATCACGATACAGAATGACTTAGGCTAGTGTATGCTTAGGCTAGTGTATGATTAGGCTAATGAATATTTTCTCTGGCGTTTTTCATACAATTACGACGCCACTCCTACGATATTACAGTAATTGAAAAAACATGGAGCCCACGAAAAAGCATATTCGACATGTGATGCTGCATGAGTTCCATAAAGGATCTAACGCTAGTGAATCCACAAAAAAACATTCAAAGAGTTTATGGAAATGATGTTGTGAGCGAATGGATGTGTAGGAGATGGTTTGAGAAGTTCAGAAATGGAGACTTCAGTCTGAAAGATTATCAACGAACAGGACGACCAAATGAGTTAGATGAAGAGTTGCTGAAAGCAACAGTGGAGGAAAACCCAACGGTAACTGTAAGAGAACTTGGCCTGCAACTCGGCGTTAGCCATATGACCATTCATCGTCATTTGAAGCTGTTAGGAAAAGTAGTGAAGGTTGGAAAATGGGTTCCGCATGATTTGTCACGAGCGAATCTTCAACATCGAATCGATATTTGCATATCACTGCATTCTCGGCAACTGCAGGCACCATTTTTGAATCGGATCGTCACTGGGGACGAAAAATGGGTCCTCTATAATAATATTAAGCGTCGACATCAGTGGCTTAGCCGTGAAACAAAACCTGAACCTCAGCCAAGGAATGGACCCCATCCAAAGAAAATTTTGCTATGCGTTTGGTGGGATATGCAAAAAATTATTCAGTTTCAGTTTCTGCCAGATAACCAAACAATCACAGCTGAAGTCTACTGCCAACAACTCCAACGATTGAAGATGGCAAGTAGTATAGCCGCAAAAAGGGAGAGTGCAGGAATGTTGCAATGCTGCAAGAGATAATGATCAAATGTTGCAAAGGGGGTGGGGTGTTGCAACAACACAATGTCGCAAAGGGGGTGGGGTATGCACCCCCCTCAATGTTGCAAAGGGGGTGGGGGTATGCAACAACTCACTGTTGCAAAGGGGTGGGGTGTGCAACAACTCAATGCTGCAAAGGGGTTGGGGTGTGCAACAACTCAATGTTGCAAAGGGGGTATGCAACAGCTCAATGTTACAAAGGGGGTGGGGGATGCTGCAGGTGCAACAAGGGGTCATGAAACTTGGAGGCGGCGTTATCCCCCAAGAGAAAGGTGAAAATCCGCTTATATATAAGGAATGACAAAATTAAATAGACACGGTTATTATGATTCTTTATATATATATATATATATATAATATATTATACAGGGTGTCCCGTAAGTCTGGACCCATAGGGAAAAATAATAAAATTACAAAATAGTCCAAAAATTTATTACATAATCTGTTCAAAGTGTCCGCCGTTGTGTCGCACACATAGTTGAAGACGCAATCTCCACTGCGACAGCACTTTCTGAATCACATTCGCAGAAATTTCTTGACACGCCTCCACAATGCGTGCTTTAAGGTGGAAAATGTTCTGAAGTTTGACCTCGTACACTTTGGCTTTCAAGTGGCCCCACAAATAAAAATCATAATAAAAAATAATAAAAAATAATAATAATAAAATAATAATAATAACATAATAAAAAAATATTATAAATCCCTATGGGTCCAGACTTACGGGACACCCTGTATATATATATATATATATATATATATATATAATACACACTGTATATATATATATATATATATATATAAGGTAAGGAGAAAGTTGTGTGTGTGTGTGTGTGTGTGGTGTGTTTCGCCTGAACTAATATTTTGACGATTGTACGTATTATATTATTTTTGGGGAGTAGAAGGCAGATTCTATTTATTTAATTAATATTCATTTTCTTATTTGTCAATTTCGATTTTAGAAAGAAGGTAAATAAAACGCCGTTTAAGTAACTAGTATCTTATATTGTTAATATTGGTTTTAATAACTGAATCTCTTAAAAGGAGAAAATTCATTTGCTTTAAATTAATATACTTTTGACAATTCACTAAGGTGAAAATACGTTTATATATATATAAGGAATGACAAAATTAAATAGACAGTTAATATGATTCTTTCTATAAGGATTGCCAAAATTAAATAGACACAGTTAATATGATTCTTTCTATAAGGAATGACAAAAATAAATAGACAGTTAATATGATTCTTTGTATATTATATATATATATATAAAGTAAGGAGAAAGTTGTTCATTTGTGTGTGTGTATATTTAGCCTGAACCATTATTTTGGCGATTGTACGTATTATATTATTTTTGTGCAGTAGTAGGCAAATTCTATTTGATTAATTAATAATCATTTTCTTATTTGTCAATTTCGATTTTAAGTCTGTATGCTTTGGTAACGAATTAAAATGGTATCTAGCAACTCACCCTAATAATGTATACCTGTACAATTAAAATGGTATCTGGCAACTCAACCATCATCTATATAAGACCCGCTCGGCTTCGGAGCTAGTAGTTTGATGATGACAGCTGTTGAATAAAGAACTCTCTCCTTCCCTTCTTAGATTAAGACAGCCTAGTTTCCCTTTGGGGTGTTAGGACCTCCCACCTTGTCCCCCCAAAGTCCTCCTCCGTCTATCCTTTCACTCTTAGGCTAAGGCAACCCCTTTGGGGGGAGGTCATCCTTCCTTCTCCCCCCGAAGATCCCTCCCCTCTCCCCCTTCAGGTGTACCCCTCCCCCCTTGGCTCCTTCTAAGCCAACTGGCTGATTCAGCCAACTGGCTGATTAGGAGCCTATAAGACAACGCCTACTCGGCTGAAGTCTTATTATGCACTTGGCTCCTGCCAGTGAACACCTCTCCTCCTTTCTCTCCTTTCTTTCTCTTGGGGGATAACGCCGCCTCCAAGTTTCATGACCCCTTGTTGCACCTGCATCATCCCCCACCCCCCTTTGTAACTGAGTTGTTGCATACCCCCCTTTGCAACATTGAGTTGTTGCACACACCCCATCCCCTTTGCAACATTGAGTTGTTGCATACATCCCCCTTTGCAACATTGAGTTGTTGCATACCCCCACCCCCTTTGCAACACCCCTTTGCAACATTTGACCATTATCTCTTGCGACGTTGCAACATTCCTGCACTCTCCCTTTTTGAGGCTATACTACTTGGCATTACAAGAAAAACGTCCTGCATTAATTAATCGCAGAAGTGTTCTATTCCACCAGGATAACGCACGCCCTCGCATTGCTCTAATCACCACTGCCCAATTGGAAGCATTTGGTTGGGAAAAATGCCTCATCCACCTTATTCTCCGGACATCGCACCTTCAGACAACCATTTATTCAGAAGTCTGCAACACCAGCTAATGGACAAAAGTTGCAATCCAGGGAAGCTATCGAAAAGGAAGTGATCGCTTTTTTAACTCGAAACCAAGGGATTTCTTCGAACGTGGCATAAAAAACTTCTAAAGATGGGAGGAGGTTATAGAAAAAGATTAATTTGCCATTATAAGTAATTTAATTTTTGTTGTGAATAAACTAAAAATTCGAGCAAATTTGTCCTTATAAGTCATGGCGCTAGGAAAATTCCCAATGGGAAAATTGCCATTGGGATAACTGCCAAAATGGGAAAACTGCCCGTCAGAAAATTGCCAGGCGGAAAATTACCAACTGAAATGAGGAAAATTCCATTGGAAGAAGTTGTCCATTGGCATAATTGCTAACCTAACCTAACCTAACCTAACCTGTCCTTCCGGATGGAACAGATGGGAAGTTGCGCGCTTGTTGTCTCCAGTTACGAACATTTCTGCTCATGTGATTCACATTTGTTAGTTGAGAAAAAGCATATTCATCCAGCGATGAAGTACATTCAGAAATCAATGAACGACTCGATTGATGGGATACTGCAGCTTTAGCTTTCAATACTCCATGAACTTTTTTGGCATCAACTCTGTCTTTGCTTGCTGAATGGTTATGCTCATTCACTGATTTTATCACTTCATAATTTGCGTAATTGACTTTGTGTGTAATCTTGCTTTGCAGCGCTTTTGTTTTCTTGCAATACATTCCCAATATATTACTGTACCACTTATTTCAGTTGGTAATTTTCCGCCTGGCAATTTTCTGACGGGCAGTTTTCCCATTTTGGCAGTTATCCCAATGGCAATTTTCCCATTGGGAATTTTCCGCGCACGACAAATCATTTAGTTTTTGTTCTGAATGAACTAAAAAATCGAGCAGAATATATGTTACAACTTTATATATTTTATTACTGGGGTTTCTTCGTTCAGAAAGGTAACTGATTGGATCTATTTTTCCGCATATACCTATATGCGTATACCTTTATATTTCTAATGACTGAACCCTCAAACTGTGATGCGCGTTTGCAGCTGGAACAGAATATCAAGATCGTTGAGTGGTATCATGTAACAAATTCTGTGACGCAGGTGCAGAGGGACTTTTGTAGAGATATGGATGCAGAGACCAACCGACAGAAAGACAAGATCAAGAATTACTAGAAAATTTCAAAGAAAAGGAAATGTAAGCGATCAGTATAACGGTAATAGTGATAGGCGACGAGTCACATGAACCGTGCAACACGTAAATATGGTTCATGAAATTAAAACCTTTTTCCCTACATAATTCATTCACAAGTTTCACTGACTAATGTTCGAAAATAAAAACGAATGAAATTCGCAACATGGATGTTAGCAAAGCGAGAAGAAGATCCTGAGTTTTTGATATATCCATTTCACTGACGAGTGTTATGTACGTCAGTCTAGGGAGATTAATAAGTAAAACTTTCGTTACTGGGGAAGCCATGCTGGCGCCCCAATAGCGTTTCCACGTAGTGTTGCTAAACTCAACATTTGAGTTGATGTTGGGTGATATGGAGTAGTAGCTCCCTACTTCTTTGAGAATGAAAGTGGAAAAGAAGTAACGGTAACGGAAAATTCATATCGTCAAATGCCTCAAGATTTCTACTTACCACAACGAATTAGTATTTCTCATAAAAGAAATAACTGCATTACCCCAGATTCACAGTGGTTTCAGTAGGGTGCAGCACCTCCACACACTATTTGTGAAACTTGTAATTTTTTGAGGAAACATTTTTCCGGGCGACTAATCTCCCTTCATGAGCCAGTGGAATGGCCTCCATATTCACCTGACCTCACACCCCCTAACTTTTTTTTGTGGGGTTACATCAAAAACAGGATCTATTCTACCAAGCCTAAGGCACGTGATGACTTAAAGACCAAAGTCTATGAGGTAATCAACAACATCCTGTTTGAGCTACTTCCAAAAACTATGTCAAACCTTTGTGTAAGGTTGAATATTGTATTATAAGAAAATGGCGATTACATTGAACATGTTTAATTAAGATTAATAAACTAGTATGTTTTACGTAGCTATTGCGTTTGTCTTTGTTTCTGGATTCCTTTTTTATAGTTTAGAACATTTAATTAGAAATATGGACATGTTTTGGGACATCTAGTAAATATACTAGGAGCACTCAATATATTTTGCCCCACCCTTTTGACTTCGTTAAATGGGGCTGAAATGGCTTTAGGGCCGTAAGTTTGAACTTTCTGCGTTTCACATAACCAGATTTTTCCAGTTTCAACCTCCCCTCCTTGTATAAAACCGCTTTTAAACGCCCTTGTATAAACCCATGATTAACGCAGTTTCGAAAATGGCGTTTGACAGTGATATGCGTCGTAAACAGAGAGCTGTTATCGAGTTCTTAACCGCAGAGAAGGAAACAGTTGGAAATATTCACAAACGTCTACAAAACGTACGGAGGTGCTGTTGTTGATCGAAGCACAGTTGGACGCTGGTCTAAATGTGTGAGATCATCGGAGACAGGGAGAGCCAGCCTCGATGATGAGCCACGCAGCGGTCGCCCGGCATCGGCTGTCACATCTCACACTGTGCAACGTGCTAACAACATCATTCGATCAAATCGGCGCGTCACATACAAGGAACTATCACTGGAGCTAGGAATTAGTGAAGGAAGTGTGAATACGATAATTCAGCAACTGCGATACTCAAAAGTGTGTTCACGGTTTGTTCCTCGCCAACTGACTGAAAATCACAAAGCTCAAAGAAAAGAAATTGCTTCTGAGTCTTTGGTTCGATACGAGACAGAAGGGGGATGACTTCCTTTCACGAATTGTGACTCGGGATGAGACTTGGGTACACCACTTTGAACCTGAAACAAAACGCCAATCCATGGAGTGGCATCACGCAGACTCCCCACGCAAGAAAAAGTTCAAAATGGCTCCCTCTGCAGGAAAGGTTATGGCCACCATCTTCTGGGACATGAAAGGGGTGATTCTGGTGGACATTATGAAGAAAAGAAAAACAATCAACTCAGAGGCATGTATTGCTACCCTACAGAGACTCCAGAGACGTATAAAGCGAGTTCGACCGGGGAGAAAACTGGAAGACGTCCTTCTTTTGCATGATAACGCAACACCACACAACAGTTTGCAAACAAGAGAGACCATCATAAAAATGCGCTTGACTGTGTTACCCCACCCTCCATACAGCCCGGATCTGGCACCTTCAGACTTCCATTTGTTTGGGCCAATGAAGAATGCTATTCGTGGAAGAAAGTTTCGGAGTGACGATGAGGTTGGTGAGGTTAAGAGGTGGCTCCAGCGGAACCCAGGGGAGTTCTACCAGCAAGGAATAAAGGCCATTGTTTCGAGGTGGAGGAAAGCCGTAGAAAAGGATGGAGATGTGGCAAAATAAAAATTTGTAAAAAGGTATGTAACTACTTGTGTACAAAATTTCTGGAACTTACAAGGAAACTTGGAAAGAAAAAAAAAAGGTGGGGTAAAATATATTGAGTGGCCCTCGTATATATCTTATATATATATATAAGATGGGGTTGTTTAACCTTCTTCGCCAAATCTAAGCATATGACAGAGGAGACCCACAGGACGGTGTAAATCGCCTTCAATGTGCCTCCGATTTTGCAGTTTGTTCTGTATGGCCATCATTGCTGAAAAACCTGCCTCACAACGATAACTTGTCGCAAAAGACACCAGGACTTTCTTTGCCTCTTCACCAAGTAAAGGATACTCCCCCATCCACTTTTGCCCAAAATGTCTCGATTTTTTCTTTGCAAACTCAAACTTCAGAACAAGATCTTGACGCATTTTCAGGAATTTTGCTTTCAGTTCAGGTGAGTCACTGCTTTTCAGGGCGTAATAAGTGAATGGCCTCTTTTTAGATAACATGGCTGCGTATTAAATATGTACTAATTCATTTAATGTTCTTAATAAAGATGTTGATTGTGGATTTGACATACAATGCCTACACAGAGTCTAGATTAACCTAGGTTCTGTAAGTAGAAATTCAATTTTTAGCTTTTCTTTAGCCAACGCGCTACTATGAACACACCATGTTAGTCTCGGAAAGTCTCTATAATCCTCCTCGTGGTGTAGCCATTCGTCTTTTGTAACACTGCGACCACGACCTAAACAGTTAAGCGGTCTAACTCGAAAAAACAATTTTTTCACAAAATGGACACTGAAAAACAATTTTCAGGAATTCCTTTTTACCCCCGGAAATTTCAAAATTACCCCCACTTTGGACCCGCCCGCTATGCTATAGAGCATCACATACAAAATCTAGCATATATCTGTGGCAATGTTTTTTAACCTTTAATAGGTCGAGGGACCCTGTAAGCAACATGTAAAATATTGTGGAACCCAGATATTCTCGATCCATTCTTTTCCCTTTCGTTTTGTAAGCAAAATGGTGGAAAACTATGTAATAACCAATTACATATCGTTACGAAGAAATATAATACATTATTCACTGCTTGTTACAAAATACCCCTTTATTTCCATTCTAACTTAGTTCCGTCTATATATCCTGAATATTGGGCTTCAGTATGTTATGTTAAATATTTATTACACAACATATCAAAACCCTTAATGTTTTTTCGCTGAACCCCGGTAGAAAACAATGACGTATGGGCTAGTGAATATTTCACGGTGCTGGTTAAGTGTGCGGTCTACCTACGATTGGTTAGGTTTAATCATGATATTTTCGTTAAAACTAACGAAAATATCATGACTAAACCTAACCAATCGTCAAGGGCGATTGATAATGGGATGTAAACAAACAATTAGTAAACAAGATAAGAAGCTATAATTAAAAGGTAGACCGCCGAATCGTAGGTAGACCGCACACTTAACCAACACCTATTTTCACTCCTCTATCTTTCAGTTGACAATTCTAACGACGCTTTATAAAACCATAATATAGAAAACTCAAGTAGTACTCTTGCAAGTGTGTGAGACGCACGACGATGCAATATATTGGGTTCCTTTTAAACTGATAACTACCATTTACGTGTTAAATAGGCTGACCATATTTCCTTGAGACAAAAACGGGACATTGGAATGGCAAAAAAGGGACGGGGTTATGTAATATTCTGTATTCATGAAAAAGTAAGTACATAAACCGGGACAAAATTGACATTTTTATTAAAACGACGGGACGGCCAGGAAATATAAAACAAACGGTCGTGTCCCGTTCAAAACGGTACGTATGGTCAGCCTAGTGTTAAATTGCATTTAACCAATGTGTCTTATCTGGGAGTAATATGTAAACCTTAGTAATATGTAAACCAGAGCGATGAATGGAAATAATTATGTTCTAAAGACATTTGGCAATGAGTCAACCAACCAATCAGCGCTCACTCACTAAACCCCAGCTTCATTCATAAAATGTTACCACCGTTTGTAGGACACACAACAAATACCAAGTGTCGCTATCTGTTCTCAACAGTGTCCTAAGAATAGTGAGTGCAACTGTACATTTAAACCATAAAAAGTTCTTCCACAAACTTTTAATTCTTTGAATCCTGATTTAAGTATGAATTAAAAAACAAAATATCTTCACGAGAATCAAACATAATTAAAAGCCCTAAACACGTTTAATAATAATAATAATAATAATAATAATCTATACTATAATAAGAGAGCTGTCCGTCTGTCCGTCTGTCCGTCACACTTTCAGAAATTGTGAGAAAAAAATTCAGAAATTGTAAAAAAAATTCAGAAATTGTATTACGGGCGGCAATGTGAAGCTCAAGATTTTCATGACTGTTCTTTTCTGTAGTTTAGCAATGGGGGAAGGGTGGGGGTGGGGGTAATGGGGGATGGGTGGGGTAATGGGGAGGGGTGGGGGTAATGGGGGAGGGGGTTAGCCCCCAAGTTGTATGAATGGGGGTGAGGAGGTTTTGGGAGATACCAGATTCAGAAATGTTGACACAATGTGAAGCTCAAAATTTTCACGGATGGGTTCTTTTTTTGTAGTTTATCCTGTCTAACCGTCAGCGAAGCGGCGGGAACTGTACTAGTAATAATAATAATAATAAAAGTTGTTGAGTGTGGTGATAAATTCGCAAACTTTTAATTCTTTGAATCCTGATTTAAGTATGAATTAAAAAACAAAATATCTTCACGAGAATCAAACATAATTAAAAGCCCTAAACACGTTTAATAATAATAATAATAATAATAAAAGTTTTTGAGTGTGGTGATAAATTCGCCATAACTCTAAATGAACTCTAAATAACTCTAAATGGGCCCTTCTCGCAACATTTATTTCTGCAACTATAAAACTGTGTACTTAACCTGGAGAATAATTTTTTATGTGATTTTCACGATGTAGCTGTTAGACCAACGCTGCCTAATTCGCCAAAAAAAAAAAACTGTAGGGAGAACGAATAAGCTACACAGCGGTTTCCAAAGCTGCCAACCTTTTAAATTTAAAGGACAAGTGACACGTCTGTCGAAATGGAGCCAATAGGCAAAATCATATGGTTTATGCACAAAACACTATTATGGGTCCATATGGATCCGTTGAGCCGGAAAGGGTTGAAGCTCTTAAATGTAATCCAGAATTAACCACTTCCTCCTAAATAGTGGTCATTGTCATTAAATTTAAAAATCTCTTTGGGATATACCTAGCAGTGATCCTAGCAGTGAAAATAGAAAAACTAAACGTGATACTATAGTCATCTATAGACCTCCAAACACCCCAACCGACAAATTCTTGGAGCCATTGATGACATCAGAAAGCTAATAAAGGCCATAAACCCTCCATCCCCCAATATAATGACCTGCGGAGAGTTTAACTTCCTATTTATAAAATACAAAAAGGTGGATAGTATATATATATATATTATATATATATATATATATATATACCTTACCTTACAACCTTACAAAGGTTCCACGTGATGATTCTCATTTCGCGAAGGTCAAGCGTGTCGCCCCTCCTCTCGAGTTGGCCTGGAGAAGTAGTGAGTTGGATTCTTGCGCTCTCCACCTCACATAGCCAGGTACGCCCGGCTCATCGGGGATTGTTCTGAGCCAGCGTCGTCTTCTTTTGAAGATTTCCACTGCAACTCCCTTCGTGTTTCTTAGGTCTTTGGGCAGCTGATTAAATAGTTTTGGTCCTCTCACTACAAAACTATTTTCTTTCAGGGTTAAGGATGTTCCCTGTCTCGCCTTCAATTTGGAATACGACACAGTCTACCGTTTCTACCTTCCACCGTTGTTTGGGGAGTTATGGGATTCAGAGTAAGATTAGGGACTAGTTTCTCCATTATTTTCCAAGTGTAAATAATGGTGTATCTCTCTCTTCTCCTTCCAGTGAATATAGGTTTAGTTCTCGTAACCTTTCCCAGTAATTTAGTTCTTTGCACCCATTGATCTTGGCTGTGAAACTTCTTTGAATCCCCTCCAGCTGTCTAATGTCTTCTTTTTTATATGGGGATGTTAGGACCGAGCAGTATTCCAGTTTAGGTATTATCAGGGTTTTCAGTAGGGGGATCATACATTCCTATCCCTTCGTTTAAAAGTTCTCAATATCAGACCCGTTATTCTCTTTGCTCTGTTTACTGCTATCTTATTTTGTGTTTCAAATTTCGCATCATCTGTCATTACAACCCCTAAATCTTTTGCTCTGGAATTTCTCTGGACTTCCTGTCCATTGGGGTATAATATTCCATGGACTTTAGGTCTTCTCTTTTTCCGTACCGTAATAGCTGAAATTTCTCGGTGTTAAACTTCATATTGTTGTCTTCCGTCCACTTGTAAATTTTGTTTATGTCGGTTTGTAGAGATCCTATGTCTTCTGGTTTTCGTATTTTTCTACTGATCTTTGTGTCATCTGCAAAGGATGTTACTGTGCTGTCTCTGGTAACGTCTCATCTATGTCAGTTAGCATGATTATGAAGAGTAGTGGAGCTAATACCGTTCCTTGTGGTACTGAGCTGAGGACCTCTGATTCTGATGAAGATACTCCTTGTACTGTAACGACTTGCCTCCGCTCACTAAGGAAATTATATATCCATTTCCCTACTTTTCCTGTTATTCCCATATATTTCAGTTTATGTATTATGATTCCATGGTCACACTTGTCGAACGCTTTAGCAAAGTCTGTGTATAGTACATCATAGTTTTCATTACTTTCAAGTGAATCAATAATGTTGTTGTAGTGTTCCATTAGTTGTGACAGGCATGATCTGCCTGACCGAAACCCGTGTTGGTTATCATTGAATTTTTTCTGAGTTTCCAAAGAGAAGACCAGGAGCAAGCAAAAATGTTGATGGCTCTCACAAGTGAGTTTATGCTGACATAGGAGATAAGAGAAAATACCAGAAAAAAATAACCCCAACCATTATCTCAGACCACAACTTAATCGAGATATCAAGAAATATGACGACAACATTAAAAGACAATACACATATTGAGGAAAGAAACAAATTTAGGGCCTTTAACTTAAACTCCAAGACGTTAAATTGGGAAGCAATCAGATCACACATGGCCCAAATAGAGTGGAGAACAGTTTTAGAGAATAAAACAACTGAAGAAATGCTAACAACCTTGGAAGAAAAAACGCTGAGAATTTTAGAGAAATATGCTCCGAAATCACAGCCAAAAGGAAAGAGTAGCTGGCTAGAGAGGCAAAAGAGAAGGATATTCTGCAAAAGAGAGTGGAGGCGAAGTTAGCCAACTGCGGAGATAATGCCAGGAAAGTAATACAAGAAAAATTGGAGGATATCGATAGGAAAATACAAGCCCTGATTAAGGACCATACAGAGAGGAAAGAGGAAAAGGCTGCGGCAGAAGCAATAAAGGAAAATCCAAAATACTTCTATAGCTATGCGAAAAGGAAAACAAAAACGCGCGCTGCTATTGGGCCCTTAAGGAAGAGAAATAATGAACTAACCGACGATCCAAAAGAAATATCTGAAACATTGAGAGGACAGTATGAATCAGTTTTCAGTACACCAAAAAGTGACAACGCGATACCTGACATAGATGCATTCTTTGAAAAGAAATTGCAAGGAGTGTGTATAACAGACTTTGATTTTACCCAAGAAGATATAGCGAGAGCTATAGGACAAATGAAACCACATTCAGCTGCAGGTCCTGACAATTAGAACGCATTATTGATTAAAAACTATAAAAATGAAATAGCTACACCTTTATACTGGATATGGAGAAGATCCCTAGACACTGGGGGAAATACCGAGCATCCTGAAAAGAGCAAACATTGTCCCTATATATAAAGGAGGGAGCAGATCTCAAGCAAAGAACTATAGACCAGTGTCACTGACGTCCCACCTCACCAAAGTATTTGAAAGAATAGTTAGAGAGAAAATTTATGATTTCTTGGAGACACTGGAAAGATTCAACGAAAATCAGCATGGATTCAAATCAGGTAGATCATGCCTATCACAACTAATAGAACACTACAACAATATCCTAGATGCACTGGAAGGCAATGACAACTACGATGTCATATACACAGATTTTACTAAAACTTTCGACAAATGTGATCACGGTATAATAGCACATAAAATTAAATATATGGGAATAACAGGCAAAGTGGGAAAATGGATCTACAATTTCCTCAGAGAACGTCTGCAGGTCGTCAAAATTCAAGGTATATCATCATCACAATCGGAAGTACGCAGCTCAGTACCACAAGGGACAGTTTATTATCATGCTAACAGACATAGACAGAGAAGTAAACAGCAACAGTACAGTAACATTCTTTGCAGAGGGACACGAACAAAATATACAAATGGTCAGAAGACAACAACATGATATTTAACACCGAGAAACTTCAGCTCTTGAAATATGGTAGAAAAGAGGAACTTGAACAGACTGCACATTATGCTCCAGATAGACAGGAAATTCAGAGAAGCACGAAAGCGATCGATCTTGGGGGTAATAATGACCGATGATGCGAAATTCGAAACACAAAATCAGATAGCGATAAATAAAACAAAAAGAGTAGCAGGACAGGTACTAAGAACGTTCAAAAGAAGGGACAGGACAGTAATGATTCCCCTGCTCAAAACAGTGATTATACCAAAACTTGAATACTGCCCAGTTTTGACGTCCCCATATAAAAAGGAAGAAACTAATAAACTAGAAGAAACACAGAGACATTTCACAGCAAAGATTGATGGCTGTAAAGAACTCAACTACTGGGAAAGACTACGTAAACTAAATCTGTACTCCCTGGAAAGAAGAAGAGAGAGGTACACCATAATCTACATATTGAAAATGATCGAAAAACTGGTACCAAACCTAAAACTAAACCCAATTCCCATTCAAACAATGACCGATGATGCGAAATTCGAAACACAAAATCAGATAGCGATAAATAAAACAAAAAGAGTAGCAGGACAGGTACTAAGAACGTTCAAAAGAAGGGACAGGACAGTAATGATTCCCTGCTCAAAACAGTGATTATACCAAAACTTGAATACTGCCCAGTTTTGACGTCCCCATATAAAAAGGAAGAAACTAATAAACTAGAAGAAACACAGAGACATTTCACAGCAAAGATTGATGGCTGTAAAGAACTCAACTACTGGGAAAGACTACGTAAACTAAATCTGTACTCCCTGGAAAGAAGAAGAGAGAGGTACACCATAATCTACATATTGAAAATGATCGAAAAACTGGTACCAAACCTAAAACTAAACCCAATTCCCATTCAAACAACACTGGAAGATAGGAAAGGCAGAATGTGTAGTGTCCCAAATTAAAGGCCCGACAAGGGACCTCCTCAACACTGAAGGAAAATAGCTTGGTTGTCAGGGGGCCAAGACTTTTTAACCAGCTTCCAAAGGACATCAGAAACGTTACAGGGGTCAAAGTTGAAATCTTGAAGAGAAGACTAGATGCCTGGCTCGGGACGGTACCAAGTGAGCCGGGTGTACCTCGCT
Source organism: Bathynomus jamesi (assembly GCA_023014485.1). Classification (NCBI taxonomy): domain Eukaryota; kingdom Metazoa; phylum Arthropoda; class Malacostraca; order Isopoda; family Cirolanidae; genus Bathynomus; species Bathynomus jamesi. The sequence continues at coordinate 865,824 of JAJOZX010000623.1, read as the reverse complement.
ATTTACGGTGGAGAGCGCAAGAAAGCAACTCGCTCCTCCACCAAGCCAGACATAGAGGCGGGGCCACCAGCTTGACCATCGTGTGAAGAGAGACCAATGCACGGAACAGCAACGCGGTTAACGAGGTTATTCACACACCAAAGCTCAAATCAAAATTTTTCTTTCAACAAAAGACTCGACTTCAGGAAAGCAATTTCTTAATTAATTAAGATGAAAGTAACCAACATTAAATTAAACGTTTTGAAATACGAGGAGAGATGGGATGCGACAAGCTTGACCTTCGTGAAATGAGGAATCATCGCTCGGAACATTTGAAAGGTTGAAAGGTTTGTTTTCCTCTTCATTAAATAACCATGAAACATTTTATTAAAATTGATGAAACGTTAAAAAATTTATATTTTTAAAAATGTTAAACAACATTTCCAAAATTTAAAATAATCGCTAATTTAAGAAAGTATAAATTCCGATAACTAATATAAATTTAAATCCGTGAACAATCAAAGATCTTTCAAGCACTTGTCAGAAATCCATCCATTATTCACGCATCAAACAATTTATTTATATATATATATATATATATATATATGTGGTGTGTGTGTATAATTTATTTTATTTGACGCATATTTATGTGTCTTATATAAATATACTTATGCTAAATGCACATAGTAATCACATTAATGACCTACTCAAGTATAGAAATTCATATCTGAAACCGGACTCTGATTTCTGACAAGTGACCGCATATTGCCTTAATTTACGAAACGTGTAGTTACCTTATTACTTAACACAGTGTGCCAACCATTTCTGGCTACATGTATCCAAACTAACTAGAAATCTCTAACGCATTAAACATTTCAAAATTCACAAAATTGGGACAATGAAACGTCTAATAAAACGTTTACTTCTATTTACAGTGTGAAATGAAAGCATGAAATTTTACTGTACTTTCTCTACACATGGGGAATTTGGGTACTAGGGCAATTGCGTCCTGGTCAAGTGCGTCCCGGACAAATGCGTCCCGGTCCGTGGACAATTGCGTCCCGGACAATTGCGCACTTCTCCAACTACTATATGAAGTTTATTTATTAGAGAAGTGAATAGAAAGTTAGTATCGGAATTTCAAATATACTTTTCATTTTAACCTATTAAACTTGTTATATGTTCATAAGTTCTGTTCGAAACTGTTCTCTAAAACTTTAGCCATCATCAGCAACATCATTGTCAAATTTTATGGTTACGTCCACTTAAGATAAAGTTAGTTTCGTTAGTTTTAACGAAAATATCACAACTTAACCTAACCAATCGTCAAGGGCATACAGTTGACCTAACTGGGCATTCAATTAATCTAACCGGGCATTATATCCCGTACAAAATTACAATAACAAACATACTCGTCCCTCGTCATTGGCGTCCCTGGACAATTGCGTAGGTGAAGTCACAATGAACTTTCTATTCACTTCTCTAATAAATAAACTTCATATAGTAGTTGGGGAAGTGCGCAATTGTCCGGGACGTAATTGTCCGGGACGAAATAAAACCGGACGCAATTGTCCAGGGACGCCAATGACCGGGACGCATTTGTCCGGGATGCACTTGACCAGGACGCAATTGTCCTGTCATCGGGAATTTGTCCTCGGGTGCAAAAAATGCTCTGTGTAATATCCTCAGCTCACGATACTTACACAATACTTTTAACGGAAAGTGCTGACCAAGAATCCTGTATTTTATAATAAAGGAATATCATGGCCACAATCATCACTAGATCTAAACCCCTGTGACTTTTATCTGGGGGGGGTATTCAAAAAATAGTGTTTAAACACAACCCACACACAGTACAACTAAAAACATCAAATGAACAAAAAAAATTCCCAAATTTCAACAGATACTCTGTCCAGAGTACTGCAAAAGTTTGTTGTTCCTGTGTAAAGAGTTGATGAGCTGAGAGGATATCACATAGACCATGTTTGTACTAGGGGACTAATTCCCCATATGTAGAGAAAGTACAGCAAAAATTTCACGCTTTTATTTCAGTTAATAAAAAGATACAAACCTTTCAAAGTCTCAGATGTTTTAAAAATCACTCACTATATTCTCTTTCGTATGATAACCAATGATTGTGTTCGTGAAACTGGTTTCCTTTTGAGGATCTGCATCGTTTATAGTTTATACAATGCCAAATAAACTCTGGTAAAATTTCTTTAGCCGTCACAAGATTTACCTTGCAGGGTTATATATACAGTATGTATAGTCACAAACAGAAATCTGTTATAGCAGAAAATGGAAAAACAGACAAGTTGACATAAACTACTATAAAAAATCCATTCTAACCAGTAAAATATATACAGTGTATATATATATATATATATATATATATGATGAATAAAACCAAGAAGGAAAGGAAACACAAAACGGTGCTCAAGCGCTTTCGTCTAATGACATCCTCAGGAACACTGAAATACATAAAAGGTTACGGCCTATATATAGGTTACAGAAAGAGAAAAAAAAAATAAATAAATAACATACATACACACAAACATATATACATATATATATACATACATATCTACACACACCTCACATAGCCAGGTACACACGGCTCATCGGGGATTGTTCTGAGCCAGGCGTCTAATCTTCTTTTGAAGATGTCCACTGCGACACCACTAGTGTTCTTTAGGTCTTTGGGCAGCTGATTAAACAATTTTGGTCCTCTCACAACAAAACTATTTTCTTTCAGGGTTAAAGATGTTCCCTGTCTAGCCTTTAATTTGGGAACACGACACAGTCTTCCTTTTCTATTTTCCACTGTTGTTTGGGGAGTTACAGGGTTCAGAGTAAGATTAGGGACAAGTCTCTCCATTATTTCCCAAGTATAAATAATGGTCTATCTTTCTCTTCTCCTTTCCACTGAATATACGTTTAATTCGCGTAACCTTTCCCAGTAATTTAGTTCTTTGCACCCATTGATCTTGGCTGTAAAGCTTCTCTGAATCCCTTCCAGTTGTCTAATGTCTTCTTTTTTATATGAGGACGTTAGGAATGAGCAGTATTCCAATTTGGGTATGATCAGTGTTTTTATTAGAGGAATCAGTATATTCCTATCCCTTCGTTTAAAGGTTCTCAGTATCTGCCTAGTTACCCTCTTTGCTCTCAATATATATATATATATATATATATATATATATATATATATATATATATATATATACCTTGCTTACCTTGGTTTTACTTCCGCCCGAAATGTTCATTCTGACGAAGGTCAAGCTTGTCACTACACCTTAGACCTACAGTTTAACGTGGCATCCGAATCACGCCCCACCAGCAGCGCAGTGTCTTAACCACTAGGCTACCAAGGGTACCCATTTATTTACCAACCAGTTTCTTTACTGTGTGGAAGGATGAACAGCTGGGTCACCGGGTCTCGATCTCGGGGCAGATGTATTCGTATTCAGCGACGCTAACCATTACACCACCGAGGTTAGGTATATATATATATATATATATATATATATATATATATATATATACCACAAACTCACAAGAAAAAAGAAAAAATTAGTCCAAGGTGTTTCGCGTATTCAACAATGCACCTCGTCAGGGAACATATATATATATATATATATATATATATATCGGGATATCAACAAATATGACGACACCATTAAAAGACAATGCACATATTGAGGAAAGAAGTAAATTGGGGGCCTTTAACTTAAACTCCAAGACTATAAATTGGGAAGCAGTCAGATCGCACATGGCCCAAATAGAATGGAGAACAATTTCCGAGAATAAAACAACTGAAGAAATGCTAACAACCTTGGAAGAAAAAACGCTGAGAATTTTAGAAAAATATACTCCGAAATCACAGCCAAAAGGAAAGAGGAGCTAACTAGAGAGGCAAAAGAGAAGACTATTCCGCAAAAGAGAGTGGAGGCGAAGTTAGGCAACTGCGTAGATAATGACAGGAAAGCAATAAAAGAAAAACTGGAGGGTATCGATAGGGAAATACAAGCCCTGATTAAGGACCATACAGCGAGGGAAGAGGAAAAGACGGTAGAAGCAATAAAGGAAAATCCAAAATATCATACTTCTATAGCTATGCAAAAAGGAAAACAAAAAACGCGCGCTACTATTGGGCCCTTAAGGAAGAGAAATAATGAACTAACCGACGATCCAAAAGAAATATCTGAAACATTGAGGGCTCAATATGAATCAGTGTTCAGTACCGCAAAAAGTGACAAAGCGATACCTGACATAAATGCATTCTTTGAAGAGGAATTGCAAGGAGAGTATATAACAGACTTTGATTTTACCCCAGAAGATATAGCGAGAGCTATAGGACAAATGAAACCACATTCGGCTGCAGGTCCGGACAATTGGAACGCATTATTGATTAAAAACTGTAAAAATGAAATAGCTACACCTGTATACTGGATATGGAGAAGTTCCCTAGACACTGGGGAAATACCGAGCATCTTGAAAAGAGCAAAAATTGTCCCTATATATAAAGGAGGGGACAGATCTCAAGCAAAGAACTATAGACCAGTGTCACTGACGTCCCACCTCACCAAAGTATTTGAAAGAATAGTTAGAGAGAAAATTTATGATTTCCTGCGGACACGGGAAAGATTAAACGAAAATCAGCACGGATTCAGATCAGGTAGATCATGCCTATCACAACTAATAGAACACTACAACAATATCCTAGATGCATTGGAAGGCAATGACAACTACGATGTTATATACACAGATTTTGCTAAAGCTTTCGACAAATGTGATCACGGTATAATAGCACATAAAATGAAATATATGGGAATAACAGGCAAAGTAGGAAAATGGATCTACAATTTCCTCAGAAAACGTCTGCAGGTCGTCAAAATTCAAGGTATATCATCATCAGAATCGGAAGTAAGCAGCTCAGTACCACAAGGGACAGTAGTGGCCCCACTCTTGTTCATTATCATGCTAACAGACATAGACATCGAAGTAAACAGCAACAGTATAGTAACATCCTTTGCAGACGATACAAAGATCAGCGGAAAAATCGGCGATGTACGTGACGTGGAGGCCTTGCAGAGGGACACGAACAAAATATACAAATGGTCAGAAGATAACAACATGTCATTTAACACCGAGAAATTTCAGCTCTTGAGATATGGTAGAAAAGAAGAACTTAAACAGACTGCATATTATGCTCCAGATAGACAGGAAATTCAGAGAAACACGAAAGCGATCGATCTCAAGAGAAGGGATAGGACAGTAATGATTCCCCTGCTAAAAACACTGATTATACTAAAACTTGAATACTGCTCAGGTTTGACGTCCCCATATAAAAAGGAAGAAACTAATAAACTAGAAGAAACGCAACGGCATTTCATAGCCAAGATTGATGGCTGCAAAGAACTCAACTAGACTACGTAAACTAAATCTGTACTCCCTGGAAAGAAGAAGAGAGAGGTACACCATAATCTACATATGGAAAATGATCGAAAAACTGGTACCAAAACTAAAACTAAACCCAATTACCATCCAAACAACACTGGAAAATAGGAAAGGCAGAATGTGTAGTGTTCCCAAATTAAAGGCCCGACAAGGGATCTCCTCAACTCTGAAGGAAAATAGCTTGGTTGTCAGGGGGCCAAGACTTTTCAACCAGCTTCCAAAGGACATCAGAAACGTAACGGGGGTCAAAGTTGAAGTCCTCAAGAGAAGACTAGATGCCTGGCTCAGAACGGTACCAGATGAGCCGGACGTGCCTGGCTATGTACGGTGGAGAGCGCAAGAAAGCAACTCGCTCCTCCACCAAGCCAAACCTAGAGGCGGAGCCACCAGCTTGACCTCCGTGTGAAGAGAGACCAACGCACGAAACAACATAAGGTTCATAAGGTAAGGTATATATACATACAGTGGTGTAGTGCTGTGGGAACGCGTGGGAACGGCGTTCCCTTACTTTTTTTGTAGCCGGAACGGCGTTCCCTCACTATTTCAAATAAATCCGAACTTACAAATCTCTAACGTCATGAAATTTTAATTCCCACCCCTAGAAGAAATATGAGAAAGAATCATTAACTGTTTCATTTCTTTTAGCTTCGACTGAGGCAATGCTAGCCTATAAAGATCTGGTGAAACAGTCACCACGGCGTAACAGTTGTTAACTTTTTTTTAGCTAATCATTCCAGTTGTTAGCTATTTTTATTGATCGTACTGGATGTCGTATATCTAATGACACTGGAAATACTGCATCTTCAACCTTGGAATATATCCTAATATCCAGTGCATATGACCTCAAAATATCCCTGAAATTGGTCAGATTCAAAAGATTTCCCGGGGGGTTTACAGTGCCCCGGACCCCAGCTGTCTGGGCTCGCCGCGCTCGCCATTGTCCCCCCCACATCTGAGTAACACTTTCAAAATGCGTTCCCTCACTTCTTTATTTAGCACTAGACCACTGTATATATATATATATATATATATAATATATATATACATACATACATAATATATATATATGTGTGTGTGTGTGTGCGTGCGTATAGGGTGCGGCATAAGTCGGTTTACCGAGAATAATGGACTCACCTTACATCTTTGAATCACTGAACAACAAATAGGGCAGCACAGTTCTTTGTTATTACTCAACGTCTCGAACTCTTGGCGTATCAAAGTCTTCGTGTGATCGAAGTCCCGAGGTTTCTGGCTGTATACTCTATCTTTGATTATACCCGACATATGACCTTAGATGTTGCGAAGGAGGTTAAACAACCCCAATCATTATTATTATTATTATTCTAACTGTTTCCACTGCGTGAGTGCGGTCGAACGCTTTGTTTAATATTAAATCTTTTAAAAATAACTTATTCACAAACACACATTATACATTTTAAATACATAAAATTCGAGAGTTACGTTTCAGTACGACCTAACCTGAACAGCTCGAAATACGATGGATGTGGTGGTCTGTCCCTAAAATTTAGTGGGAGGGGCTTTACAGATTTAATCACTTCACCCAAAAATATAGCGTCGTTCCATGTACAAAGTATAGTATATGCGTGGCCGTACTTGTCACTATTCTTAACAGATTTAAAAATATCTATTCTGCCCACCAGTCCATACCTTATGACTCTTATCTGGGTTGGTGCTCATCCTGTTTCAAAATAAGCTAGCCAATCATATCCCAGGAGACATCCAGTTTATAGCTTTATATTTCACCATGAATTGAAGCTGCTGATGGGGCTCATGGGCTGCTGATGGGGCGTGGTTCGGATTCCACGTTAAACTGTAGGTCTAAGGTGGAGTGAAAAGCTTGACCTTCGTCAGAATGAACAATTCGGGCGGAAGCTAACCAGAGGTTAACCAAAAGTTATATATATATATATATATATATATATATATATATATATATATATATATATATATATATATAGATAGATAGATACAGTATATACGCGCAGCAATGTTTAATAGCATTTCTACATCTTAAAAGTTTCAAAAATATATATCGTGGCCCAACACTCATACCCAGTGGTGGATCCAGAAGGGGGCTGAAGGGGCTCTAGCCCCCCATTGATAGTGATGTTTCGCATGGAAAAAAATTCATATATCCACCAAGTGAGGCTCCAGCTGATCCTTCGCCTTGGTGGAAGAATAGCGAGTTATCATTGACTGCCGTTTGGCTAACTCCCTGCTATTATAGTCAGATTTTATCTTGGATACTCAATACTCTGCTGGCCACCGGGAAGTTAGGGTGTTCTCATACTGTCGACAAGGAAGGATATATTCATGAAGAGTTCTTTGCTTTTGTCGAAGCCCAAAATGTCACTGGCCGTGGACATGCTGACCTCATTTTGATTTTCCTTAATTCAGCTGGACTTTCAATGGATCAGTGCCGAGGTCAGGGGTATGATGGCGCTGCTGCTATGCAAGGACAATTCAACAGATGTCAAGTACATCTCAAGCAGCTACAACCCTTGGCTGTGTACATACATTGCTTTAACCATCGCCTTAATCTAGCAATCTCACACTCTTGCGGTATTAAAATCACGAGGAACATTTTGACTGCTTTCAAAAGTATGTGACTTCCTCCTGGGATGCAAAAAGAGTGACAAAGTTGGAAGAACTTATGTCCGTGGCTGGAGGAAATCCTGCCAAACGACGTCGACTAAAAATTCTCTCCCCGACAAGATGGGTGGAAAGACAGGATGCACTCTCTACATTCACTGAACTGCTTCCGTTTGTCATGCAAACACTCTCGTTCTACATGGATCATGGTGATCAGCATACATCAGCTGATGCCGTTTACCTCGTACGATCTTGTCAAGCCTCTCAATTCCTGGTTGCACTGAAAGTGGCAGACCACTGTCTTGCTCTATCTGTCGGCGTGAATCGAGCACATCAAGATCCACATAGTTCTTTCAAGAGCTTACACAAAGATCAAAGATGTCACCAATGACTTCTCAAATGCGTGAGAACTCTGAGGAAGCATTCCACGAGGTATTTAAAGAAATTATGTCACTTGCCAAGGACATTGGAATAGATGTAGAAGTTCCCCGCTTTGTAGGAAGAGAGGTTCACAAACATAATGTGCAAGCAAAAACCACAGAGGAGTATTACAGATGATCACATTCATTCCATATCTTGATCACCTCATAACTCAGCTTGGTGTCCGCTTCGAAGGAGAGTATCCTGTCCAGTTGCATTTACAGGAACTGATTCCCCGCTACTTCTCTGTGGAGACATCAACAAACCGAATGATACAAGCAGCTACATTGTATGAAGATGATCTTCAGCAGCCAATGGCGGTCGTGAAGCCTCAGGTACGATTTTGGGTGAATCACATTTCCAAGTTGGGGAATCAAGGAGACTTGCCGCTATCGCACTGGATTAAGCTCGCACAGGACTACGCCTCCTGTTTCAAACGCCACCACTGAGAAATCATTTTCCGAGCTTAAACTGTTAAAGACCTACCCTTCGACAACAATGGGACAAGAAAAACTTTCTGGCTTAGCACTTATGTCAATTCATCAGGACATGGAGATAATACCAGAAAAAGTTATTGAGATCCTTGCTAATAAGAAAGATCGTCAGATCCTCCTAAAGTGAAAAGAAGACCTTTGACGGTTTTAGTAAAGATCTATTGGCACATCCATACATTTGCTTATAATGTAGCCTGTTTCAAACCAAAATGATATAATTTACAGTAATTTTCTTTTTGATTTATGAAATAATCAGAGATGTATTTTTCAATGAGTTTTCTGTGTCCTGTGATAGGTTGGACAGTCGTTTAGAAAGTGGCTGTACATTATTTCTATTGTGAAGTGTTTCTGGTTTTGATTGAGCCTTCCTAATAAATTGGTAATCATTGAATATTAATCTTCTTACGAAGTACTTTTATGGGAATGATTGCACAGTATTTAAGCTTGGTTCAGAACTTCATCCGAACCTAACCAGCCCCTCCCAAACAAAAATCCTTGATCCGCCACTACTCATACCTTAAGGATTACCGCTGGAACCTTCTTTCGCGAAATAATCAGTCGAACCGAATCTCAGAGGACAGCTGGATTATCGTTTTAGATTTATCCATATATTTTAAAAGTTATAACATGTATAGTGGAGCTCTCCACTGTTTGGTCCAAAGATTTTGTGGGTTGGTTTACTGTATATATATGAACTCTATATTTATACTATTATTGCTTCATCGTGTCGCATCAGCTGTGGAGTGGCCTCTAAACTTTATATTATTATTATTATTATTATTATTACTATTATCATTATTATTATTATTATCTCAACGAGCCACCAGTGGTTTTTATACATTATATTTAGTTAATTATTGCATCATCGTGCTACATCAGGTGACCCCCTAAAACTTATATTTATTATCATCATCATTATTATTATTATTTATTATTATGTGCCTAGACAGTGTTGCCGGTGTCCCTATACTTTCTATTTTATTATTATTATTATTTGCCTAAGAGAGTGTTGCATCAAGTGACCTCTAAACCTTATATCCTTTGAAAAATTTTTGTTATTGAAACGGTGGTCGCTAAAGTTTGTAGTGTGACGTCATACATTTTATTTTTTATTTTTTTATTTTATTTTATTTTTTTTGGCACTCACTCTCCCCCTTTTGACACTGGGACTCTGCTCTCTTACCCCCACTTTCCCCTTCCCCCTACTAACTTCGGCTGTTTGCACCCATGCTACTGGAACTTACAGACTATAACATACCGTGTTGTATTTTGGACACTTAAATACATAATTTCTTATAAATTTTATAAATCTTACAAATTTTCAAAAGAGAGTTAAAAACTGAAAGGAATCTACAGACAAGGACCGTTACCTTATATTGGAATCTTAATACAAAAAACTATGAAACCCGTATGAATATGAAGTGAAAAGTGATTGGAGAAATTATTAGAAAAGTAATGAGAATTTTAAGGATGACAACAGTAAGTAATAATAATATAATAGCAGTAATAAAAAAGGAGTGCCTTCAGTAACTTTGGAATTTGTTAAGTTTTAATTGCTTTATAAAAGACTCAGTAATGTTTTAAGTTTTATCTTTTGTATAAAAATTTAATGGCGGAAATGCAATAGTTTTAAACAGGATTGTACAACATCTGTCTTTACCATATATTTTTTCGCCTGGCCTAGGCTGTAGTTGTAATGGCGTCTGTTCAAGAGAAAACTACTTCATAAGGTGGATGAATCATTACAGCCCAAAAACGATTTACGCGTGAATTAAACAAACCAACACCACACAGAAATCTTATCCGAATGCGAGTAAAAAAGTACAATGCAAAGAAATCTCCTGGTAGACCAAGAAATCCTCGAAAAAGAGTCAATGTTGTTAGGGAAGCATTCCTGAGAAGCCCTAAGAAGTAATAAGGAGAACAGCAACTGAGTTGAACATTCTATACCTTTCTGTGCATAAAATCATAGAGAGAGTTTTAAAATTCAGGTCCTACAACATACAGGTTGTTTACCAATTATACGAGAAAGATTTCGTCACGAGACTTAATCGTGACCCGACAATTCAGCGCAGGACAATTCAGCGCCGACAATTCAGCGCCGACAATTCAGCGCAAGACAATTCAGCGCAAAGACAATTCAGCGCAAGACAATTCAGCGCAAGACAATTCAGCGCAAGACAATTCAGCGCGAAAATACCAACAAAGAAGAAGAAAGAACAAATCCAGAGGGAAGAGAGGCTTGCAACTGTTAGGTTAGGTTAGGTTAGGTTAGGTTAGGTTAGGTTTCTAGTTTTTTAAATAAAATCTTAATTTTAACAATTCTAACAAATTTTGTTTTTTTAAATAAAATTTTAATAATTATACTCCTTTGAATTTTATCTCCGATTTGTCACTCCTTCGTTATGTCACTCCTTCGTTACGGTATTTATGTCACTTCTTTGTTATGTCACTCCTTTGAAATGTCACTCCTTCGATACAGACCCAATTTAGCATATATATAAATATACAAATTTTTCTCTTTTTTAATTATTGCGATTTATTTTTATTATTTTTAACTAAACTTTTAACTGTACTGACTTGCGCTGAATTGTCTTGCGCTGAATTGTCTTTGCGCTGAATTGTCGGCGCTGAATTGTCGGCGCTGAATTCTCCTGCGCTGAATTGTCGGTGCTCCAGACTTAATCCCTGTCAAGAATTTATCGAAAGGATTGAAACTGATGATCGCTTTTTTTCAAATCTCTCTTTGAGCGACGAGTCAACTTTCGATTCCTCTGGTGTATTAAACAGCCGTAACTGCGAGATCTAGGGGTAATAAAACCCACACGAAACGTACGTACGTGAGAGAGATTCGCAAAAATGTTAACGTAAAGTGTACCTTGTCGCGCGATCGCATTTACGGTTTATTTTTAAGACAAAACCGTTAATAGAGAATTTTATTTTAGAATATTGAAAGAGTTCTTTGTTCCTCTTGTACGACACATTCCAGGTCTTTTGCAACGTGCAGTGTTTCAGCAGGATGGGGCACCGTCTTAATTTGCTCTTACTGGGCGTATGTTTCTGTTTCTAGACGAAACATTCCCAAAACGGTGGATTAGTCAAAAAGTTCGTATAAGATGGCTAGGTCGTTATCCGATCCCATATCCTTTAGATTTTAGTTTTCAGGATATATAAAAACAACCAGTGTTGGGAGTAACGGCGTTACTAGTAACGTCGTTACGTAGAGATGTTACCTTTTTAGTAGTTGTAGCGCTAACGCCGTTACTTTTGAGATGTTGTAACGAAAATGGTAACGGCACTACTTTTTAGAGCGATTTCAATCGTTACTCGCTACTCGTTACTTTCAAACTGATCATTTGACTAGTATCATTTATTAGCTGTTAATTAGCTGTTAGCTCCTCCAAACGAGGAGGACTATCAGATGCCACTTTTGAAAAACTAGTGTTCCTGAAATCGAAGAACACACTCCTAAAAAATCTGCAAGATTAGTTTTTTTTTGGACAGGCCATTTTTTATTTCAGTTTATGTATTGATTTTTTTGTCATATAGAGTATAATTTGGTATTATTAAGGCATTTTCACTCTTTAGTCTTTTCTTAAAAGTAACGGTAGCGGTAAGGTAACGCGTTACTTTTTCATAGAAGTAACTGAAGCGGTAACGACGTTACTTTTTCATCAATGTAATGGTAGCGGTAACGCCGTTACTTATAGAAGTAAAATGCCCAACTCTGGAAACAACCATACATCACAACAACCTAAGGTATTAGGGTGTGTCAATTTTAGTAAAGTCAACAATTCAAAAACTACTACATAAAGTGAATACTGGCTGGGAGGGAGGAGTAATGCATTATGTGGAGGCCAAGCTTAGCAGGAAGTTGGTGTGGATTGTCTGTGACTTGCACACTGGGGAGCTGAGTCTCAGACACCTGGTGACTGCACTGGATGGCAAGACATTGAGCAACAACAAGTGGTCTGGGCCTTTAGGAAGATGTTAGACACTGCCACTGAGCTGGAGATCAACCCAAACTTCACGAGGATCACTGTTGGTCCTCCTCTACCCCATCTCAGTCAGGAGGTAGTCAAGGACCTCAGCACAGACCAATCATATGGCTACAGAATCATCACTGCCATCAGATCGGGAGGGGTACCTCAGAGTCTAGCTCTCCTCGAGATTGAGCCAGTCTGTCACAGTAGGTGGGTCACCACGGCTCTAAGGTTCTGCAGATTGTGGATTTCCAAATATGGGTTGAAGGGTAGGAACCTGAAGAATCTGAGGATAATTGTGGAATTCATAGTGGGAGTCTACATGCCAAACTGGTTCAACATCAAGTTAAATCACAGCTGGGTGGAGGGTCCCAGGCATGTACTGTACCAGCTAGAGCTGCTCAGAAGTCAGAAGAAGGAGGTGATAGGAATAGTGATGCCTACAGTGAAGAGATCAGCCTGGTATGCACACTCTGAGGCTGTGCTCCAGGCCATGCGCAGTGAGGTGGAGGAGGAGAGGAGGGAGGCAGTGAAGAGGATACTGGAAATCAGAGGTGAAGGAGATGAGGACACACAGGTAGGAGACTGCAGTGTCAAGACCCAGGAAGACTCCTGACATCAACCCAGATGCCACCAAACTCTCGGAGCTTATTAACTGGAACTCTGGCGTGAGTGAGCCTCCTCTGACCTGCTCCCTCACCACTGCTGCAATCAAGGAGTTTCTGGATAGACCAATGGAAGTTCCTGCATGGCCCTCACACACACAGTCAGTAGAGAGGTGTGTAAGGATGACAACTGAAGCAGCACAACATGTTTACTCACAAGAGAGGAGGGAGGCGTACATCAGTGGCCAGGTGGCCAGTAGGAAGCTCATGTTTAGGAACAAGAGCAAGGCAGACATGGCATCCTTGACAAAGTTCAAGAAACATATCTATATTTCTAAGTTTTAATATTGAAATACAATCAAAATGTCTTTAATTGTATGTAATGTATGTAAAATGTAGTATATATACAATAAAAAAATACTTGCAAAATTGCTGATTTTTGTAAACTTCAACTTCAAATATAAGTAGCTAGGAGTGGTCAAATCTGGATTTTAAAGCCATATTTCGATTTATCACATAAAAATGCATCATTTTGTCACTAGTAGTCTTTGAAAATCTAAAGATTTCACTTTTCTCCCTGAAATTGACACACCTAGTAAGGTATATTTATGACCTAAAACTGCGCATTAGAGATGCCGTAGTATCAGTTCCTGTAATTTTTTTGAACACTGTTTTTATTGAATTAGAGTGTAAATTTCGTTTGGTTATTGAAAATAATGGAAGGCATATGGAGATTTACTGAACATCAGATGTAAAACTTGAAACATTGAATCAAATGTCCTTTAAATTTTCCGAATGGTTATTACAATTTCCTTTTTTGCACCATTCGTTTAAATACACACTGAATATAGTGTGAAGCTCAACCAAATTACTGGCTTGCTGTAATATGTAATTCGGATGGCGCTCGAATAATACGTTTCTAGGTTGTTGCTTAATTGTGTGAAATAGGCATATTTACATTCTGGAACAGTTCAAAGACGAACTCAAGTTGCATTATATATATATATATATATATAGATATAGATATAAGCCACGAAAGGAGATCAGATCAGATGTGTGTGTGTGTTTGTGTGTGTGTGTGAGAGAGAGTGAGAGAGAGAGAGAGAGAATTATTATTCCCAAGTGTGCAAAACCAATTGAATTAAGAGCAGCCAAACCTTTCAGGTAAACAAAGACGTTCAGAAAAAAATTATTGAAAAATGGAAAAATCATTTGTAAGAAGAATCAGGAATTCACCTATTTATTTACTTAAAAAAATAAAATAATAATAATTAATACGAATAAACAGTTTTTTTATTACTACTCAGCTGATCCGCCCGAATTGTTCAATCGAAGTCAAGCATGTTGAACCACTTTCGAGGAACCTTCAGAAAGATCTAGAGGAAACACTTTAATCCTTAAAATCTGAAATCACGAGCATGAACTCGAACCCGCTTCCTTTTGAATTACAACCTGGCATCATAACTACTACGTTACCCAAGCGAATGTTATAAATGCAGTCCTATTGCAAGAAGAAGGAAGCATAAATATCTCATTAGTTGCTAACAGGAAAATATAAGAAACGGATGGTTGATTCCGTTTACATAAAACTGATTAAATGCGGCGTTCCGAACTGAGTCAGTGTGTGACGTAGAATTTATACATTAAAATCGATATACAGGGTGTCCCATAAGTCCGGTATCATAGGATACATTCATATTTTTCTATTTCTACAAACCATAATTCATATTTTTCTCTTTCTACAGGCCATAATGTCTGTGAGCAAGGAAGAACGAATCCAGATAATTCTACTCATAGGAAATCGGAGTCAAAGAGAGGCCGCTGCTGAATTTAACAGACTGCATCCAGACCGCGAGCCAATAACACAGAGTTGTGTTAGCAGACTTGTTGCAAAGTTTAAGGAAACAGGATCCATAGAAGATAAACCACGCAGTGGACCTTCAAGGAGGTCCACTGACGCTGATACAGCGACTGCTATCCTATCTCATTTTAACAGAAGTCCCAATAAGTCTCTTCAGCGATTGTCCGCCGAGACAGGAGTGTCGAAAAGTAGCATCCATCGCATTCTTCAGGCTCACAAATGGCATCCATATAAACTTCAGATCCTACAGAAATTAAGCGAAGATGATCCTGACCGGCGGATGGAATTTTGTGAATGGGCTACGGAACAATATGCTCGGGATGCCAATTTCCCGTCCACCATTCTGTTCAGTGACGAGGCTGTTTTTTATGGAAATGGTGAGGTAAATCGACAGAACACCCGCTACTGGTCTCAAAACAACCCTCACTGGTATGCCTCTTCAAAGGAACAAGGTGCATCTCGGGTGATGGTATGGTGTGGCATTTGGAAGGATCGCATCATAGGCCCCCTCTTTTCGATGAACATGTCACGGGAGGCACCTACCTACGTATGCTCAAGGAAGAAGCATTTCCCAGTGTCTTGAACGAAGAAGGAAATTTCCCAACATGGTTCCAGCAAGACGGCGCTCCTGCACATTACAGCACCCAAGTAATGGAATACCTGTACCAACAATTCCCTGGTCATTGGATAGGACGTCGATGGCCTGTGGAATGGCCAGCTAGAAACCCGGATCTCACGCCACTAGATTTTTATCTCTGGGGCCACTTGAAAGCGCTGGTATACGCAGAGAAAATTAGGAGTGTTGAACATTTGCGGCAGCGCATTATTGGGGCATATAACACCATTACTCCTGACATCATTCACCGTGTGCTTGCTGACTGGGTATCACGTCTGAATTTGTGTATTGAAAACAATGGTGGACATATTGAGCACGTTCTGTAAATAAAAGCTTTTGTTTTGCCTTTTTTTATTATTTTTCCTATGATGCCGGACTTATGGGACACCCTGTACAGTTACTAATTGCAAAATAACACATATTCTTTAATGAATTAAAGGACTGTCCCTTTCTAATCTATTTTTCTCGACTCCACCCATTTCCCATTCAGATATAAATCCAAAATCGTTTGGTTACCATAAATTAATTTTCGTTCTGTCTCTCTCTCTCTCTCTCTCTCTCATCATTGCGTAATAAACCATATGGTGATAGATTCAAGCTAGGCTGAGTTTGCTTGAGCTCGCACGTTAAGCGTTATACGGAATTAATTCGGATTTATAAGAACCCCAGATCGTTTGGATAACGTAAATTATGAACATTTTGACTTGGAAGATAGGAAAATAACGAAAAATAACGGCGCTAAAATTAAGGTTTTGAAACGAGCGAAGTGAAACAATTTTTCACTTATAAAATAATAGAAAGGTGAAATAACCTTTCAGCGGCGTTCGTAATAAGCAACACTTCGAAGTTTCTGCTATAGAAATATCTTTCCAACCCATTCTTAAATGCATTTGCCGAACGGTAAATATGTTTAAGAATGGGTTACAGAGGTATTTGATAGCAGAAACTTACTAGAATTTTTCTTTGGTGTATTTTATTATTAAAGGAATAAACTGCAACGTTATTTAGTTAAGGACTTTTTTTTGCGGGATGGGGGTCGGGGATAAATATAATAGTATGAATTCTGCATTCAAAACACTAAGAGTTCTCAGAGACGAGAGAAAAAGCAGTGTACTCTAGGGAGTCAAAACCTCCGAAAAGCTACTTCTGTTTGGTATGCAGGGTTCATTATTAGTGATAGGAGTGATTTTTCTTTTGTGATAAATTTATCAAGAAGCGCTGATCGGATCCTGTTTCAATGAGGACGCTCGGAAGCCAATAAACCTCCGATGAAGTTTATGCAGGAACATTTTATAGTGATATTTTGGTTGCGGTAGAGGGGGTTGGTAATGTGTCCTCGTGATCATAAATTTAGTAGTAAGCGCTGGTCGGGTCTGGTATCAGAGCCCTGGGCGTTTTCAAATGGTAGTCTTTTAATTGTTTAACTTTATTTTCTTTCATTTCATTGACGGTAATTTTCGGGAGTTAGAACTTTCAGATAGCTATATTTAGTTTTGTTTGGAAGCCTCGCTCTCTCTCCTAACTTTTTTTTGCTCTCTCCTATTTTTTTTCATAAATGTAAGGGAAGTTGCTTACAGAATGGATTAGTTAGGAAAGGAGAGAAGTAGTGTACCATTTTGTCAATAAGTTAAGTAGATGTACTGCTGGCCAGGTCTAGTTCTAGAGCACTGCGAGCTCTCGCATTGATCCCCTTGAAGGAGACGGAACTTTTGATGGGGACTCTCAGGAGTCAAAACCTACGAACAGACGTATTCACTTTTAGGAAAGCTACTTGGGGATACAGTCTTGGATTCTTTGTAGTTTATAGGAAAATCGTGGTACATTTAACTTACCAGCTGAAGCTTGATTTCATCGTTTTAAAATACGAAATGAAATTTCTAAAATGTTTTTAAATTTGTGCACGAGTTATGTATTATTGGGAGGTCGGTATAAGTTTGAGATTGTTCATCTTGTTTTATGAGGCTATTGAAACAAACTATTGAAGCTCACACGGACATATGCTATGCATTATCGGAGTAGTTGTGACACCAATTCGGGCGTGGTAACCAAAGGCCAGTTCTCTGGATCAGTGCCTCTTTTCTTCAATCACAGATTGCAGTATTGTATAACTCACGTTAGATATTCAGCCTAATAACACAGTAGTCTTAAGAATCTATAAAATCAATCTTTTAATAAAGGAATTTTTGAGAGTCAGTGTACAATGGGAGATAAATATAATATTAAATCACAAGAAGGGAGTGATGAACATTGATGGAGTAAAAACAAAGAGCGAGGATTTTCAGGAGACGCCATCTCTCCTTTACTCTTTGTATTGACCTTAAAACTTTTAATCCGACTACTAAACAACCTCAATAATGGATATAAAATGAAGCCACAGGAAGTAAATAGCCCAAGAATTTTGCATACTTTCTATATGGATGATTTAAAGCTTCATTCATCCAATAGAGAACAAGTGCAATTACGAGTTAAGGTGGTTAAAATATTCTCAGATGACATACACATGAAGTTTGGGGTTGAAAAGTGCCCATCATTATATCTGAAGAGAGGCGAAGGAACTGAAGCAGAGACCATACAAATAAATTATTTCGAAATCTACCCTGCTTTGGAACTCGTCAATACGTGGGAAGTAGAGGAGTCAGAGAAAGTAGAAAATAAAATAAATGAAAAATTGTCAAAGAAATATATTCACTAGATAAAAATGGTATTATGACCTTTCTTGAATAATAAAAATAAAATATTTACAGTCAACACATCAACAACACCCGCATTAACTTTAGGTTTTGGAATAACAGATTGTGTTTAATATGAGATAAACAGTTTAAACACACGTACGAGAAAATTACTTCACTCCCACAGGCACAAACTCGTCTACAAAAATCAGTGCATACCTAGACTTTACCTCTAGAATAAGGGGAGGATTGAAGTCCTCACAGTTAAATCAGATTCTTTGTATAGTACAGTATTGGTATCATACCTTCAATAATGACTTTGTATTTGTTTTATAACTATATTTATCTATATTTATATTTATTTATATCTATTATTTATAACTTGAGGTTAATACATACTCTAACTAATAATTCTTATTCATGATTTATGTATTACTAATAATAAGTATGTTTTTTTTAATTAAGAGCTAAGTAAAGCCTAAAACTTAACGGCCAAAAATACTGCTACTCTTTCAGTGTGAAAGTTTTACATACTCATAAGTGTGAGGTAGGCATGGCAGAAGAATTTCAATTCTCTTGATTTTCATTTATTCTCTCTCTTTCTGTGTGTGTGTGTGTGTGTGTGTGTGTGTGTGTGTACTGAAGCGCTATTTGAATTCACCTCTTCAATAAAAATGTGAATTTAATACTCACTATTGGCAACTTGGAATCGCCGAGTTTCGTCTCGGAAATTAAAGTGTTTCCTTCTGATAAAACTATTTTTATGTGGTTTCTGTGTGGTTTGCAAAAATAGTATATATATAATATATATATATATATATATATATATATATATATATATATATATTACAGTCAAATGTGTAACCAGCCATTTCGCGTAATGGCTGGCTGAAACTTTTAGTCATTTCGCGAAATTACTAAAATCTTCAGCCATTACGCGAAATGGCTGAAATTCCACCTTGGTCATTTCGTACAAGATCATTTGCCTGGTTATGTCAACTGTATGCCGGTTAGGTCAACTGTATACCTAACCGGGCCTTCAATGGCGGACATCGGAATAACATTGAAGGCCCGGTTAGTATTTGAAAACCTCTATATTGAAAATTCAAATTTAAATGTATTCAAATGTATTCAATGTGTATTTGAAGAGTGTTTCTCACTTATTTGAACAGACCTGTGGATGTATGTATGTTTTGGCAGATTTAGTTAGTTAAATAAAGTTTCCAATTTTATTGTGATGTTTCTTATTCTATGAATTCATGACAAAAGTCATTTTAGCCATTTCACGAAATGACCAAGGTGGAATTTCAGCCATTTCGCGTAATGGTTGAAGAGCCCAGTAAAGCCTAAAGCTTAAGGGCAAATTAAATAAAATAAATAGTCGAGCTTCAAATTATTCATGTCATTGTAAATTGAAAAAATTATTTGTTTTATTATTATTAATAAAGGTTATTCTCTATCTATCTATCTATCTATCTTTTAGTCATTTCGCGAAATGACTAAAAGTTTCAGCCATTACGCGAAATGGCTGGTTACACTTTGACTGTAACATAATATATATATATATATATATTAGGGTGTCTCTTATTTTCGAAGTGTTGATTTTTTTAGGTTGCACCCCCTCAACCAGTTCCATTAGTTGAAAAAACATCACATATAAAATCTTTTTTGGATTGAACAATTTTTAGAGGTCGCCCCCGCTTATTAAAGTTCATAAAATATAGCTATTATTTATGCAATTAATATTTGAAATTACTAGCAGTTGTCAAGTATACTAAACATATGTTTTTAATTAATTAATCATCATATTTATGATGAATTCAATTAAATGAATATATTAGAGATAATTGTCAAGTTTGTAGCCATGCATCGAGCTCGCTGGATGTCCAAAGCGCTCTATTCTATCAAGATGTGGCTTTTTCGAAACCAGTTCGAGATGACTAAGACTGAAGAAAGAGGAATTCGAGATCTTTCCCTTTTTTCTGTTCTCATCTATATGAAGGCTTGGACAACATCCTCACTCCCTATTGAAACCCCATTTAATGACTGGCTCCTTATGAGGTCATTGATTAATTAATTATCCTAACAAAAAGATTTCTGATGCAACTAAAAAAAAGCTCTCTAACCACTTATGGTACCTGTCTGAAGAAGCAGTTGGTCTTGCTTCTTTGATGAGCGAATACTACAGATGTAAAGAAACGCATGGTAAAGGCATTAGAAGATGAGTCCACTGATAGACCACCCAAGCGTCCTCGGATTCCTGAATCGACCTTCTGCTCTGGTGAAGGACTACACCAACTTGTTACAAGAAATACTAGAGAATTCTTTACTAAGCTGAATTTGCCAGAAGGATTTCTGAACAAGGCACCCAGCACTTGGACATCCAACTGTGAATATTTAAGGGCCAGAGCTATTGTTGCAGCTCTATCTGTTGTAAATGACCGGGCAGAACGTGCAGTAGCTTTAGTTCAAGAGCTGAATAAGAAATTGACAGTAGGGGAAGAGCAGCTCCAGTTCCTGCTCCAAATTGTTGCAAAACACCGCCAGAGTCACCCAGTTCCTCAAAAACTGTTCTTCTCAAAAAATAACCATCAATGAGGTCGCACCTTAAAATACACCATATTGTATAATCATTTTATATTAAATAAATGTTGTATAAGGAAATAATGCAAATTAAAGTAATTAAAGTATGTAAATAGCACTGGCATTTTGAATTTATCTCTATATAATAAACTAATGTTTTTTTTGTAGCAATGCTTCATTGCTGATTGTATATAAAAAAAAGAGCCAGGAAGGATTTTGGATAGGAGAAAAAGGATTGGGATAAGAAGGATTGAGGACCAAAGGATGGATTATAACAACATCAAGGATAGGTTAGAAAAGGATCAATGATAAATAAGAAGGCCTATACTTATAAAACGAATCAAACTAAAAAAAGAAGGAAGGAATTATGTGTATAATGAGCATAATCATATGTCAGGAGCTATTATGCCATGGTCACCATTTTTATTAGCCGGGAGTGACCCCTAAATATGAGCCAATTTGTGTCAAACTTTCAAGTTTTAGTTTTTATGCTAAATGGAACTATTTTAGGGGGCGCAGATAAAATAATTCAACATTTCAATTTTTGACTACCCAATAAGAGACACCTAATATATATATATAGATATATATATACAAGGTGGAGCAAAAGTCGCGCACCATAGGACAAATTAAAGTAAATGTTCGAATTGCTGGTCATTAATCTGGATACACTTTTCGAATCGATGTAAAAAATGATGCTCGAATTTTTCTTAACACGCTTATGCTGATCTTGGCACACTCGCATTTGATTTTCTCCTTCATTTGTTCTATGTTTCTGGGACGATCAGTATAGACGACCGACTTCAGATGTCCTCACAGAAAGAAGTTAAGAGTGAGGTCTGGTGACCTTGGTGGCCATTCGACTGGACCTCGCCGTCCAATCCACTTGTTTGGGAACGTCACACTTAAAAAGTTACGGACGATGATTGCAAACTGTGGCGGTGCACCGTCCTTTTGGAACCACAGGTGTGCCATTGTGTCAATGGAATGTTGTACATAATAGGCATTAAAAATGTCTACAGCATTTGCATATAAGTGTCACCTGTCACATTACCATCAAAGAAGCACGGACCGATTAACCGATCGCTCCATATTGCCGCCCACACCATAACCCGTGGCTCATGTTGCACATGAGTTGCTTCCATCCAATGTGGGTTGTCGTTGGCCCACTAGCGTGCATTATGTCTATTGACATTTCTGTTGGGGTAAAATATCGCCTCGTCACTGAATATGATCCAACGGATGAGGTTCGGTTGTTGTAACTTGCAAGAACTATTCGCAAAACTCCTTTCTACGGTCTGTATCATCACCGTGCAGGTCCTGAACAAGTTGGACTTTGTCTGGATGGAAATGGTGTTTCTTTAGAATTCATTGAATGGATCTCCTGTCGACTCTTGTCTCCTTTCAAAGCTTTCTCGTCGACTTTTAGGACTTTGTAAGAGATGACCTAATACCATTGTTGTTGTTGCTTCGTTGGTTGAAGTTCTCGGCTGACCGCTACGTGGGCGGTCATGAACACTTTCCGTTTCTTCAAAACCGATTTATTACTCTTCCAACGGTTGCCTGATCATTTGAAGGTCTCTCCGGGTATTTTCTATTAAATTCTGTAGCGATTGATCGAATTGTAGTAACTGGTATTCCATACATTAAAACCAAGCTCACCCTCTCGTCTATTGTTAATTTGGCAGCCATCTCCTACCTAAAGGAAAAAAAATAATACATTTTGTCAACATTGAAAATTCCTATGGTGGCCGACTTTTGCGCCACTCTGTATATACCCCAGGTGTTACCCCCTGCCCAAAATGTCCCTATTTCTAAATAAATGCCCTAAGCTAAAAACAGGAATTTAGAAACAAAGTCAAACGCAAGAGCTACATAAAACAAAGGAATGTACTGTATTAACCTTAAATAAACCACATGTTCACTGTAATCGCCACTTTATTCTAACACAATATTCAACCTTACACAAAGGTTTGACAAAATTTTTGGAAATAACTCAGATAGGATGTTGTTGACTACCTCATAGACTTTGATTTTTAGGTATTCGAGTGTCTTAGATTTGGTAGAACAGATCCTGTCTTTTATGTAACCCCACAAAAAAAGTCAGCGGGTGTGAGGTCAGGTGAGTATGGGAACCATTCCACTGGCTCATGAAGGGAGCTAAGTCGGCCGGAAAAATGCTTCCTCAAAAAGTTGCAAAGATCACAAATAGTGTGTGGAGGTGCTCCATCTTGCTGAAACCACTGTGAATCTGGGGTAATGCAATCATTTCTTTTACGGGAAAAACTAATTAGTTGTGGTAAGGAGAAACCTTGTAGCATTTGACGATATGAATTTTCTGTTACCGTTACTTCTTTTCCACTTTCATTCTCAAAGAAGTAGGGAGCTACTACTCCATATCACCCAACAGCAACCCAACTGTTAAGTTTAGCAATACTACGTGGAAATGCTATTGGGGCGCCAGCATGACTTCCCCAGTAGCGAAAGTTTTACTTATTAATCTCCCTACTGATGTACATGACACTCGTCAGTGAAATGGATGTGTTTCAAAAACTCAGGATCTTCTAGCTTTGCTAACATCAATGTTGCGAATTCAATTTGTTGTTGTTTTTGAATATTAGTCAGTGTAGCTTGTGAGTGAATTTTGTAGGGAAACGGTTTAATTCGGCACGAGATATATGATGCACAGGTGTTCGTGAAATACCTATTTCTGGTGACAAACGTCGAATTGACTTCTGCGGACTGCGCGCGATAATTTCATGAACCATATTTACATGTTGCACAGTTCTTGTGTCTAGTCGCCTACCACTATTACCTTTATGTTAATCGCTTACATTTCCTTTTGTTTGAAATTTTCTCACAATTCGTGTTATTGTCTTTCTATCTGGTGGATCTCTGCATTCATATTCCCTGCAAAGGTTCTCAGCACCTGCGTCACAGAATTTGTCACATGAAACCACTCAACGGTCTTGATTTTCTGTTCCAGCTGTAAACGCGGCATCACAGTTTGAGAGCTGTCATATTGTTCCGTGTACACTAAGTCCTTAAGGAGGCTTAGTTAAGAAACGGTTTAATTCGGCACGAGATATATGATGCACAGGTGTTCGTGAAATACCTATTTCTGGTGACAAACGTCGAATTGACTTCTGCGGACTGCGCGCGATAATTTCATGAGCCATATTTACATGTTGCACAGTTCTTGTGTCTAGTCGCCTACCACTATTACCTTTATGTTAATCGCTTACATTTCCTTTTGTTTGAAATTTTCTCACAATTCGTGTTATTGTCTTTCTATCTGGTGGATCTCTGCATTCATATTCCCTGCAAAGGTTCTCTGCACCTGCGTCACAGAATTTGTCACATGAAACCACTCAACGGTCTTGATTTTCTGTTCCAGCTGTAAACGCGGCATCACAGTTTGAGAGCTGTCATATTGTTCCGTGTACACTAAGTCCTTAAGGAGGCTTAGTTAAGACTTAGCTTTCCTTAGAGACTGTAGCCAAGTAAGGCCTTCTATGGCCTTACTAAGCTATAGTCTATTGTTTGCAGTATCGTCTTTTCCTAATTTCATAGAATTAAAGAAAAGTTATTGCTTTAAGTATGAAGTGGTGAAAGAACAGTTTTAATATAGAGTATTTATTAGTTATTAAGTAATGAAAGATTAGAAATGCATTGGTATATGCATATAGGTATATGCGGAATAAAAGCTCCAATCTTACCTTTCTGAAGAAGTCCAATAATAAGATATACATCCATTATTAATGGGCAAATAAAAATAAGGACTTCTTTTGGGGGGAGGGACATTAGGGTGGCCCAAAAAGATAAGGTAAAAATAAATATCAGATATATATCGCTCCACATGGTTGTTTCTGTTTCATTTGACTAAAGAACTCTGCATGCCAAAACTTACGCAGATAGGAGTATAATTAGAGGGCGCTCACGTTTTGCTACTTTTTGGTATAGCCCTGAAATCTCGCTGTTGTATAGAGGATAGGCGCTAGTGTTGTAAATTATTATACAGGGTGTCCCATAAGTCCGGCATCATAGGAGAAATTCATATTTTTCTATTTCTACAAACCATAATTCATATTTTTCTTTTTCTACAGGCCATAATGTTTGTGAGCAAGGAAGAACGAATCCAGATAATTCTATTCATAGGAAATAGGAGTCAAAGAGAGGTCGCTGCTGAATTTAACAGACTGCATCCAGACCGCGAGCCAATAACACAGAGTTGTGTTAGCAGACTTGTTGCAAAGTTTAAGGAAACAGGATCCATAGAAGATAAACCACGCAGTGAACCTTCAAGGAGGTCCACTGACGATGATACAGCGACTGCTATCCTAGCTCATTTTAACAGGAGTCCCAATAAGTCTCTTCGGCGATTGTCCGTCGAGACAGGAGTGTCGAAAAGTAGCATCCATCGCATTCTTCAGGCTCACAAATGGCATCCATATAAACTTCAGATCCTACAGAAATTAAGCGAAGATGATCCTGACCGGCGGATGGAATTTTGTGAATGGGTTACGGAACAATGCTCGGGATGCCAATTTCCCGTCCACCATTCTGTTCAGTGACGAGGCTGTTTTTTATGGAAATGGTGAAGTAAATCGACAGAACACCCGCTACTGGTCTCAAAACAACCCTCACTGGTATACCTCTTCAAAGGAACAAGGTGCATCTCGGGTGATGGTATGGTGTGGCATTTGAAAGGATCGCATCATAGGCCCCTCTCTTTCGATGAACATGTCACTGAAGGCACCTACCTACGTATGCTCAAGGAAAGAAGCATTTCCCAGTGTCTTGAACGAAGAAGGAAATTTCCCAACATGGTTCCAGCAAGACGGCGCTCCTGCACATTACAGCACCCAAGTAAAGGAATACCTGTACCAACAATTCCCTGGTCATTGGATAGGACGTCGAGGGCCTGTGGAATGGCCTGCTAGAAGCCCGGATCTCACGCCACTAGATTTTTATCTCTGGGGCCACTTGAAACCGCTGGTATACGCAGAGAAAATTAGGAGTGTTGAACATTTGCGGCAGCGCATTATTAGGGCATGTAACACCATTACTCCTGACATCATTCACCGTATGTTTGCTGACTGGGTATCACGTCTGAATTTGTGTATTGAAAACAATGGTGGACATATTGAGCACGTTCTGTAAATAAAAGCTTTTGTTTTGCCTTTTTTTATTATTTTTCCTATGATGCCGGACTTATGGGACACCCTGTATATATAAATCGGTTTGTTTGTGCTATGTTTTGGATTTATTGTCATTAATTAAAAATACTCTACTTCCTGAATTGTAGATTAAATTAGTGCGCCTATTAGAACGCGTGGACTCTAGCGAAAACATGATTAAACGAATAAACGTGTTTACTCTCGTGGTGAACGGTTCGCCTCTACCCACCCAACTCCGTCAGCTGTCCCCATTGCTTCAGTTCTTTCGTGTCTTTCTTAGTATGAAAAAACTATACACGCTTACAACATGGTATCGTATGTGGTATCTTTACTTCTTAATTAAATTTAAATTATTAATTAATTGAATTAAATATCTACACAAAATTGCCTCGGGATTGGCGACATAGCCTATTGGGGATGAAAATAATTGCCATACGTACATAGAACTCATATGTAGGCATCGTGCCTGCTTGACAGCAAGAAAACCAAATTTATTATTTCGTGTACAAAATTTTCCACTGCCGACTCATGAAAATTACATCGAGAGAAGAGTCAACGAACTTTGCAAATTCGGCAAATACTAAAATACGAAGATTATATTATATCGGCGCGCTCGGAGCTGCTCATGTTACAGCGATGCTTTAAGCAAGGAAGGTGTTCTTTATCTTCCTATAAGTTCTGAGTGAAATCCTCTTAATATAAAACCTAATAACTATAAAAAGGATAGGCCTATTCCGTCAGGTATTTAAATAGTGAATGCCTATATTAATTACATCAAAGCAATTCGTTGTGTAACTCCATCGTACCGCGGCCCTACATCGAAAAACATCGTCGCGTCCTACGAACAGAAGCGAGGCTCAACGAAATAATAAGGTAAGGCAATTCCTTTCTTTACCATTAGGCAGCGCAAATACTGAAGGCAAATAAACATAGAGGTCCTTTGAAGACCTACATATCCATAACTCTCTAACGAAAAAACTTAGGGCTTTTGTCGTTAACTCTCCACTGAAATCTGCTGGAAATTTCCAACGGATGAGGGTATCAGGCAATCAACCCATAGCCCTATATAGTTTTTTCATACGTAGTGTGAGTATCGCCAGACAGTTACTATGTATAATAGGTGAGTTCATGTTGCACCTTGCATGCCATACATACTATAATTAGTTACTGTATTTTCCGGGTCAAGATTATTGTTAATACATATGCGAAACATCTGAAAAAATCAGAACGAAGAGGAGGTAAAAGAAAACAGGAGCTTTAGCCTAACTTGAATTACATACATTCATATATACAGTACACCCACAGCTTTGTCCGGAGCTGAAGGGCGTGTCTCCCTACGGCGAATAGGGGAATGTATCTCTCTCTGATGTAAGGGTTTCTTTGTCATCGTGGACCATAGGACCCGTATAGATGGCCGCTAAACGTTGTCGTGTTTTCACCCGAGGAAAGTTTCATAATGCACGAACCCAAACTTAATAATTCTATATATATTAGTGGTGGACCGGATATCCGCACCCACATCTGCGGATATCCGCATCATTTTTAACATCCGCATCCGCACTTCTGACTGCGGATGTTATGCAGATATTACCTTTAATAAATTATGCAATTTACAATTAAATTAGCTTATAAAGTAGCTTATAAGGGCCAGTCATGCAAATTTCATGCAAAGTATTAATTAGTAATGAACAAACAAATATATAAACCTCAAAATATAAATACCTGGTATCACAGAAAATTGAATGAAACTTGTTTCATTGAATTTTCTGTGGCTGAAACTCGAGAAAGTTATTATTTTTATCATAATGAAAACATTAATATTAATTTTAGTTCTTATGCATTGCCTGCCATAATAGTAATATCACGAAATTTGAAAAATGATGTTATATATTCATAATTCTATATTATATTGATAGATTAACTAAATATCCGCATCCGCATCCGCGGATATTGAAATTAAAGATCTGTATCCGCGGATGTTGAAAAACTGACATCCGTTCCACCACTAATATATATATATACACATACATATATACAGTATATGTATAGGGTGTCCCAAAAAAAACTATATACTCTTTATAGCATCATATATTTTATAATTTAAAAAAAACAATATATTGTTATAGCAATTGCCAATGAAAGGTAAATTAGTAATCTAAGTGTGATCAAAATGTTATAGCGAGTTGTTTGCATGTAAAATTTAATTAACTACGCCAAGTGCTCAAATGTTCTCCGCGGCATGAATGCACTTTTGAATGCGTCGACTAACTGATTCGCAGACATGGACTAATGTGGATGCTGTGATGGTCCCGCACTTTTCCCTAATTGCATCCTTAAGGTGTTCGAGTGTTGCAGGTTTTGTACCATAAACTGCATCCTTCAGGTAGCCCCACAAGTAAAAATCAAGTGGAGTCAAGTCCGGTGAACGTGGAGGATACTCAACGCTTCCTCTTCGTCCTATCCAACGGTTAGGCAACGTTTCATCGAGGTACCTTCTGACATCACAATGATAATGAGGGGAGGGGGCTTCATCTTGTTGAAAGTAAAAGTCGTCGTTTCCAAACAACTTCCGAACTGCAGGTATAATTTCTGTCCGCAGCATGTCGAGATATGCAGCACCGGTAACTGTCCCATTAAAGAAAAATGGTCCAACCAAACCCCTGGATGATAAACCACACCATGCTGTTAATCCTGGTAAATTAACATGTTTACCCACATAAACGTGTGGATTATCAAGTGACCAGTACCTGCAGTTGTGTCGATTTACTGTGCCATTCAGCTTGAAGGTAGCTTCATCAGACCACACGATTTTGTTGTATTGAAAGCATTCATGCCGCCGGAGAACATTTTGAGCGCTTGGGGTAGTTAATTAAATTTTATATGCAAACAACTCGCTATAACATTTTGATCACTTAGATTACTAATTTACCTTTCATTGGCAATTGCTATAATAATATATTGTTTGGGTTTTTTTTTAATTATAAAAAATATGATGCTATAAAGAGTATATAGTTTTTTTGGGGACACCCTGTATATATATATATATATATATATATATATATATATATATATATATATATATACTGTGTGTATATAACTACTAATGGAACACTAATGGAATAAACTAATGGAACACTATAACAACATTATTGATGCACTGGAAAGTAATGAAAACTATGAAGTAATATACACAGACTTTGCCAAAGCGTTCGACAAGGGTGACCATGGAATCATAATACATAAACTGAAATATATGGGAATAACAGGAAAAGTAGGGAAATGGATATATAATTTCCTTAGTGAGCGGCGGCAAGTCGTTACAGTACAAGGAGCATCTTCATCAGAATCAGAGGTCCTCAGCTCAGTACCACAAGCAACAGTATTAGCTCCACTACTCTTCATAATCATGTTAACTGACATAGATGAGGACGTTAAGAGACAGCACAGTAACTACAAGTGGACGAAAAACAACAATATGAAGTTTAACACTGAGAAATTTCAGCTGTTATGGTACGGAAAAAGAGAGGACCTAAAATCCATGGAATATTATACCCCAGATGGACAGGAAATTCAGAGAAATTCTAAAGCAAAAGACTTAGGGGTTGTAATGACTGATGATGCGAAATTTGAAACACAAAATAGGATAGCAGTAAACAGAGCAAAGAGAGTAACTGGGCAGATACTGAGAACCTTTAAACGAAGGGATAAGAATATGATGATTCCGCTACTGAAAACACTGATCATACCCAAATTGGAATACTGCTCGGTCCTAACATGCCCATATAAAAAAGAAGACATTAGACAACTAGAATGGATTCAGAGAAGCTTCACAGCCAAGATCAAAGGGTGCAAAGAACTAAACTACTGGGAAAGGTTACGCGAATTAAACCTATATTCACTGGAAAGGAGGAGAGAGAGATACACCATTATTTACACTTGGAAAATAGTGGAGAAACTAGTCCCTAATCTTAATCTGAACCCTGTAACTCCCCAAACAACAGTGGAAAATAGAAAAGGAAGACTGTGTCGTGTTCCCAAATTAAAGGCTAGACAGGGAACATCCTTAACCCTGAAAGAAAATAGTTTTGTTGTTAGAGGAACAAAACTGTTTAATCAGCTGCCCAAAGACCTAAGAAACACGAGTGGTGTTGCAGTGGACATCTTCAAAAGAAAATTAGACGCCTGGCTCAGAACAATCCCCGATGAGCTGAGTGTACCTGGTATGTGAGGTGGAGAGTACAAGAAACGAACTCACTACTTCACCAGGCCAACTCGAGAGGAGGGGCGACAAGCTTGACCTTCGTGAAAGGAGGAATCATCGCGCGGAACATTTGAAAGGATTTGAAAGGAAAAGATATACAGTATATATATATATATATATATATATATATATATATGAACATTATTTCACGAAAGTAACAAGTGAAAAATATTTATGATGAAAAAACCACGAAGGAAAGGAAACAGAATGGTGCTCTAATCACATCAGTATTCCTGAGGATGTCATTAGACGAAAGCGCTTGAGCACCATTCTGTGTTTCCTTTCCTTCGTGGTTTTTTCATCATATATATATATCATATATATATCTATATATATTATATATCGGGTCGGCAAAAATAAAGGGAGACCTTTTAAATCCTTCATATCTCGGCAAATACAGTACATAGAACCATAAAATTTTAGTACGTTAGTACTAGGTAATTTTATGGTTTGTATGCCATCTTTTAGCATTTTAGCTGAGAAATTGGATGTTTGGCGAATATTCCAGAAAAATCTTGCTAATCATAGGTTCAAGTTGATAATTAATTAAAGCGATTTTAATTAACGTAAGCCAACTGCAGGAGGTTTGGACAAGCTTCTCAAGAAAATCGATAAAACAGGAGATATCAAAAGAATACCAGGTAGCGGTATTAAATTTGGCCACCAAACAGTCCTGATTTAAATCCTGTCGATTACGGCCTTTGGGAAAATTTGTCACAGAGAATTTATCGGGTCAAAGTAAGAAATGTCGCTCATTTACGACAGCTTCTTCTGGAAAAATGGGATGAGCTACCACAAGAATAAATCAATAAAGCCATAGATGAGTTCAGTCCTAGACTGAAAAAGGTTGTAGAAGTTCGTGGTAAACATATCGAGCAGTTTTTTTAACATGAAGGTAGCACCATATGTGAGGACTTTGTAACTTTTTATCCGCTCACCATATAGGAAATTTACTTAGTTGTGGGATGTGAAAGAAATATGAAATCTGACCATAACTTTGAATTTTACAGGCAAAGTTCGAGGTCTCCCATTTTTTTTTGCCAACCGATATTGCCGCTGTTTGAATCGAGTAATTGTTGAACCAAAATTTTACATTTGCATGGAATTTTATGTTTGGCTTGTATTTGTACAAATAGTAATTTCATCTTTAAGTTAGGTGAAGCCTCTGTAATTTCAATAATAAATTTTAATTTTAAATAAAATGATCGTTAGAAAATATTTTAGAATTATTCGAATGTTTTTTAAAGTTTTTTAAAGACATTTAAGGGATAATAGCAATCAAAATATCATTATTAATCGCATTATCGTTAAACAGAGACGACGTTGTAAAAATAACTCGTTATTTACTTATATACAGGGCGTCCCAAAAAAATGTATACACACTTTAAATACTTATAAAGGCAGTGTTTATTAAAATACATTTCATTTTCAAAATGTAATAGAATCTACAGACATTATTTAATTGTTTTGTCAACGCCTGTTTTCAAACTGACGTCCGTTCTGGTCCAGGCACTGCTGATAACGCGAAGCAATGGAATCGCAAACATCACGAAACATTTCGTTTGGTATTTGTGTGCATTCTCGTTCAATGGCTGCTCTCAATTCAGCGACTGTTGCAGGTTTTATAGCGTAGACTTTGTCTTTTAAGTATCCCCATAAAAAAAAGTCTAGTGGTGTGAGGTCTGGTGAACGCGGAGGGTATTCTACGAAACCCCTTCGTCCAATCCACATCCACATCGTGCCAAGTACCACTCGCAATACTCCACTCTTCGGTCCGGATCATCATCTTCATTAATAGCATGGACTAAACTTGGAATGTAACTTTTCCATTGACAGCGCTTCAAAATGCGTTGGACAGACGATTCTGAAATTCCTACCTCACGACTCGCTTGCCGCACAGATTTTCTTGGACTTTGGTGATACGTTTCCAGTACTCTTTCTTGCTTTGTGGGCTTGTCGATGTCCGTGGTCTTCCGGAACGCTTCTTGTGGACATTCTGAACAGTTCCATCGGCTTCAAACTTATCTCTAATTCGAGTGATGGTAAGTCGCGTTGGTGGATCTGTTTGAAACTCCCTCCTAAACTGTCTTTGCACTTCAACTGCGTTTTCACACTTCCAGTAGCATTTTAGAATGAATTTCCTTTGTTCAAAGCTTAGTCTGACTGCCATTATTAATTCTAATGGGTTTAACTTGGAAAGAAAGAAACATCAATTGAGCTATCAGCTGTTAAAGTGTGTATACATTCTTTTGGGACGCCATATATATATATATATATATATATATATATTAATATATATATATATATATATATATATATATATATATATATATAATTCCGCTTTTCATGTCCACTTCACCTTCTCTGCCCTACCTTTACGGTCTCATTAAAACCCACAAACCTGGCAACCCTATGCGTCCTATTATTAGCTCGGTGGGCTCTATTACTTATAAACTCTCCAAATGGCTTGTCAAAGTCTTGTCCCCCATTCTCGGAACTATTTCTGATTCACATGTAAAAAATTCCATGGATCTTACTGAAAAATTGAATAATGCACGTACTGAAACTAACGATAGATTGATCAGTTTGACGTTTGTTCATTGTTTACAAAAGTGCCGATTGACGATATGCTTGACTTTCTCTCCCAAGAATTACATAAGTATGACCTGCCACTACCTTCACACATTGTTTTGGAACTTATTAAGCTTTGCATCAAAGACTGTAAATTCACTTTCAATAACGAGTATTATCAACAAGTTTTTGGGATGGCCATGGCAACCCCTTGTCGCCCCTCCTCTCCAATATTTATATGGAGTTTTTCGAAGTTACTTACATTCCGAGAATCCTGGGGGTTGGCATCCCTTGGTTGCGGTACGTCGACGATATTTTGTGTATCTGGCCCATGAATCGTGACCTGGATAACTTCCTCCTTCAGTTAAATGATCAAGTCCCCTCCATTAACTTTACTTTAGAAGTGGAACAAGACAATTCAATCCCATTTTCGGATGTGCGTGTACATAGGGAAAGCCCAGGTTTTAAGTTTAGTATCTATCGGAAAAAAAAACAATTTGTCCTACGTACACTTTTACTCGGGACATGACACCCCCACTAAGAAGGCCATTTTTTCTTCAATGTTTCTCCGCGCCCTTAGGATCGCCAGTCCGGAATACATCGATGCCGAATTTGAAAAAATCAGCGGTATTGGAAGTGATCTGTGTTATCCATCTGCGTTTATGGAATCTTGTCTCAACAAGGCAAAACGAACTTTCTATCGTGTCAATAATAACACTCGTACTTTGTCAAAAAATATTTTAGTACTTCCATTTTTCCCGGGCTTTTTAGGCATTGCTAATGTACTTAAACTTTTGGATATTAATGTAGTATTTTCATATAACAATATTGTGAAAAATATCATAGTAAAAAATAGCCCTACCAATAATTCAGACATTATCTATAAAATTGGTTGTAAACAATGTGACTCCTTTTACATAGGTCAGACGGGAAAGGATTTGCACACACGTATAAAACAGCATCAATATTCCGTTAGAACAAGACAGTTGTCCAGTGCCCTTTTTGTCCATTTGTCAGAGTTATCCCATTGTATTGATTGGAATAATGCTTCAGTTTTATTTCACTCTAGCAACATTGTTAATAGAAATATTCTTGAGTCTGCCATTATCCAACTTTCAAATAACTTCAACATAAGCAAAAGTCTTTTTCAACTCGATCCTGTTGTTTTGAATTCCTTCAAAACAGATTTAGCAGAGTGCTAAAACCAGGGCAGATTTCCAGTATGAATTTGTATTTTTTTTTTTTTATCTATAACATTGGTTGGAAACAATTCATTTAATCTTGTGCTAAAAATCGATAATTTTTAAATTTTTATATACAAAAAGAGCAGAGTGCTAAAATCCGGGCAGATTTCCAGTATAAATTTGTATATATATTTTTTTTTTATCTATAACATTGGTTGGAAACAATTCATTTAATCTTATGCTAAAAATCGATAGTTTTTCCTTATAAATTTGTGTGCCCCTCCCACAATCCTTTTTGTTTCTCCGTTTATTGTATATATATATATTTTTTTCTTTTTTCTGTAACCTATATATAGGCTGTAACTCTTTATGTACTTCAGTGTTCCTGAGGATGTCATTAGACGAAAGCGCTTGAGCACCATTCTGTGTTTCCTTTCCTTCGTGGTTTTATTCATCATAAATATTTTTCACGTGTTACTTTCGTGTAATAATTTTCATATATATATATATATATATATATATATATATATATATATATATATATCTTAGACTATGCTTCCGTGCACCCGGCTCGATGCACCACTCGCGGTGGATGGCCAAGGCCATCTACTCACTGAAGATCTTCCTCTTCAAGGACCAGACAAAACTAACGGCGCATGAGAGGACTGGTATAACAAACATTTGTCTTTTGTCTCTCTCGTATACGACCGCTACTGGCATGAGGCCCCAGTCCCAGAAAAAGCATCCTTCAATGACATTAACCTACTTGCCCTACCCTTTGCGTTCCGTTAAGGACGCGGCGGTCAAGGCGTTCTGCTGCCACTTATGGTACTTTTCTGAACACCTCGCGCCCCTCGTCCTCTTCGACGATCGCGTTAAAGAGAGGACTAAACCAGCCATGGTCGGCAACTCCTCACTTCCTCCAAACCCTAAAGCTCCCATGCGGGTGGATGGGAAGGAGTTCGACCATCGCACTCCTTTAGAAGCGTACATCACAAGCCGTTCGTTGAAATTGGTCAACCTTCTCTCCGTGAACGGCCAAGAAGAAGCTAAGGTGTTCTTGTCGAAGCCACCAACCCTCTGGCCAACGGACCCAATGTATCAGGCAGTGAAGGCCAAAGTCAAACTCTTTAAGGTCGTCAATGATAGTGCTGAACGTGCTGTTTCTCTTATCACATCATACAACGCCGCACTGACGAAAGACGAGACTTAGAAACAATACTTGTTGCGGCTCATCAGCAGTCACCGCAAAACCTTACCGGTTTCAACGAAGGTGATAATGAACGTCAAGAAACAGGTTGGTTGAGATGTTTTACACCTCATGAACGAGATTGAAGTTCCTCTGTATTACAGGTGTTGTTATTATTGTTTTTCATTTCATTGCTATTATGCAAATGACTTAATAAAGGATTATGAAAAAGTAAAAGTTAATTTTTACAGTTTTGTTTCAAGCACCAAAAATGTAGCAAAAGTAAGCGACCTTTAGATATTCTCCGATATGCCTAATGTTTTTCCATGCTTCACTAGTTTTTTATATGTAACAAGGGGAAATTTGTGGAAATAAACATTTCTGATTTTTATATTTTTGGACCACCCTATATATTATATAGGTTGGATGTTAAACGCTATATATATATGGGAATGAACTCAGAATGGTTCCCTGAGGTTTTTTATGATACACACAGACCGTGCATAGAACAAGGAACTCTTCTAGGAAAATTAAATCCACTATAGTCCGAATAAGTAATGGTAAATGACAAATACTATAGTTTTTTCTTTTTCATGATGCTAGCCCGACATGGGCAACGGGTCACTCGCAAAGAGGTCCCAAAAATATAGCTTCCCTAACCAGCTATCTGCAAAGCAGATAGGATCCAGCTTTGGGACAGGATCTAGGGTTTAAAGCAGCCTAGCCTAGCTACATTTAGAACCTCAATATAAGCAAAAGACTAGCTGCCTTCACGTCATATTGAATACATCAAAGAAAAAGGGGTAACCATTATATTTTTAACCAACAACCAAAACTTAAACCTCAACTGGCAGAATTAAGCGTCCACTTTTCAAGGCACATAACATGTCCATTTCATGATGGGAATTTGACGTGAAGGCAGCGAGTCTTTTGCCTATATTGAGTTGGAGTAAATTTCTTCCCAGTCGCTGTTTAGAGTGCAAGCAAGCTCCACCAATATGACCCGTATTGCTTGGAGTCGTATCAAAGCTCATTTCGATGACTCGGTCTTCGACCTTCCAATCCTTCAAGGCCTCAACCACTGCGTTTGCTTGCGCCATTCCTGTTCCACATGCGAGCTTTGGAACACCCAGGAGTTGGATGTTCTCCTCTGACGATGACGAAACATCCTTCCCAGAGATCAGTACTGGGAGACGATCGATGTAGTCATTTTCTGTGAGGAATGGAAGGAGTTTCCCGTCCCAATGAACAACAATTCCAGTATTGGCGCCAGAAGATGAGACAGCTTGTTTCACAGAAATGATGTGGTCACTGCGATGTCGCATACGGGTTCTCCTGAATGTGGAGTGACTGATGGCCAGTTCATCAATGTTCCCTCCAAGGCTTTTCACAGTAGCTGCCACGATGTGAACTGTCTCACGATCGCTGGTGTTGGTTCTATCCAGGGCGGCAGCGAGACCAGTGGACATGAAGTTCTTAGGCCTCGTTTGAGGTGCAGGACGAGGAGCTGCATTTGACGGGCCAGGGACCTGAAAATCCGCATCCATTCCAACTCGAGGCATCTTCGGAAATGAACGAGGGCCTTCATCATCAGAAGAGGTGCTGGTTGACTCCAGCTGAACGGTCTCTTGCTCTTCACGCATCTGCTTCTCTGTACTTCATTTTGCTCTCTTGCCTTCTTCTTAAGATCTTCTGTTTCATTTCTTTCTTAGCCAGGGCTTCGTCGACTCGTCCCATGTGAAACTTGCGTTCCCTCTCTTGGTCTTTCAAGAAGACTCGGTCTTCCTCTATCCGGATCAGTCTTTCCACATCATGATGCTTAATGTTAAAGAGCTTTTCAAGATTGTTTGAGAACTCTTGTTCCTTCTGTATTCGTGGCTTACTTCTCCTGTTGGAACCCTTTTTCAACTTCTCTCAGGTGGACAGGATTCCATTCAGGGTTCGTTTGATATTCCGCTCCTCTTGAGTAGGAATGCGGGCCATTCCCTAGATATCAGTGGTTTCCTTCACCACCATATTGATGCACTCGTTTTTCGTAGGAGTTGGCTCACTCATTTTCAGGAGATGAAAATAACGTTGGAGAACTTGCCTAAGAGTAGGCAGACGGGACTTTGGAATTGCTTCGATGGTGCCGCCAACCAAGTAGATAGTTGTTTTCTTACGTAATGCAGTTGCCATCATCACAACCTAGAAAAAGAAACCAAAAATTGACATTTTTTATTACTATGGAAATAATGTAGAAATACAGCAACCTCAAACATGTAGACTTTTAAAGTCACACTTTAACATTAAACATGCCCTAATGTTAGGCTGACCATACGTACCGTTTTGAACGGGACAGTACCGTTTTGTATGGGTGTTTGTATGGGTACTGTCACTGAAGAATAATTGTAAGCTCAATATGTTTATGTACTTACTTTTTCATGAATACAGAATATCACATAACCCCCGTCCCTTTTTTGCCATCCCAATGTCCCGTTTTTGTCTCAAGGAAATATGGTCAGCCTACCTAATGTACATGAATTTTCAGCAAAAATTATTATTCAACATAAACCAAAAACAATAACGCAACAGTAATATAGCAACTTTAAGCGTCATAGCAATTTATATCGCAATAGAAAATATTGCAATTTTAAACATACACAGTTTCAACGTTACTCTTTAGGACTAAACTTGCATTAATGTACATCTCTTTCCAGAAAAAAATTATTATTCAACATAAACCAAAAATAATAATGCAATAGTAATATAGCAACTTGAAGCGTCATAGCAATTTATAACGCTATAGAATATATATTCACCTTAATTAAATATTAATATTAATTAATTACTAATTATTAATTAAATATTAATTAATTAAATATTCACATGAGTCATTAAAAAGCAAGCTAAGATAAATGATTCCCAGTAATGCGTGAACACTTAATACATCCTATCCGATTCTTGCCGGGAGAGTAACTGAGGTGAGGAAAACCGTTAGTATTTGAAATACGATGCCAAATCGTAGTGTGTTGAAAAATAAGAGTTGCCAACTGTAAACTTAATTAATTAGTTAATTAGGACGTAATTTGGAATTAGAAACGGGGCGAATTGCGCAATTTTTTTTTACGTTCCGAGTTATGCCTGCTATATAGGCCACGTCAGAACCAAGCATTACAGGGCATTAAAAATGGCAGCCGTGTGCATACCCTAAATATTCATTAATTTAGAAAAAAAAGTGCGCATGTTTGGGCTATGAGCACAAAAAAATTTCATCCCCCTTCTGTGGACCACCCTAATGTACTGTGTATATATATATAATATATATATAATATATATTATATATATATACTATATATATATATATATATATATATATTATATTATATATTATATATATATTAATATATATCCCAGCCACAACGACACAAACATTTTCTTTCAATATCACAAAACGTTTCGAGAATTAAACAAACAATCTTTATTCAGAAAGAAAGAAGGAATACATTACATAAGGTAAACATCATGGCTACGACGCGTCGTGGCCGGTGCCGTAATACTACCACTTCCTATCGATCAGCGAAGCTAAGCGACATTGGGTCTGGCTTGCAGTTGGATAGGAGACCGTCCTCTGCGCCTGAACTATGTAGCGACCCATGGTTCGGATCCCACGTAAAGCTGTAGTTCTCCTCCGTCATATGACCTTAGATGTTGCGAAGGAGGTTAAACAGCCCCCATCATCACATCATCATCATCAGGTCATTAACATTTTAATTTTGTGTTTTAGTGGCAAGTAGCCTGATTAGAGCATTCTTATCTGAATATGCCGTTGGGAAGCATAAAACCTTTTCAGGCAAAAATCTTTGAGATTCATTTAAATTTTTACAAAAAAAAAAAGAAAATAAATAGAAATAATGGAAAATAAAATAAAGTTAGATTTAATTAATTCTGTTATTACAAATGAAACTTGAGATAATCTTACATATAACTTATATATATATATATATGTGTGTGTGTGTGTGTGTGTACACACACACACACACTCTGTATATATACACACACACGCACATACAACTGGGAAGTTGTATATTCATAGGAGTTAATAAAGTGTTGCTTTAGTGATCTGCTAAACAAAATTAATGAGGGTGCTTATCTGACATTTATTGGTATAGACTATAGAGTCTCATATATCTGCCCCTTTGTAGGAGAAAGCATTCCCTGCAATTTGCATTGAATAATTTGGTTTATGTATGAAATCATTGGGAAGCCTTGTATTGTGATTATGGTTTGTCTGATGGCGGGTAAGTGCCCTGTGAATGGACGAAGTATAGTTTCTATCACTAGCAACTTTGTATATACTGATACCAATAGTTAGTTTATACAAGTCATTTAATTTTAGAATATTTACATCTCTGAACATTGGAAAGGTATCAGGTTGTTTGTTATCATTGTTTGAGCGAGTTCGAAGCATTTTTTATGGATTACTTCTAGCGGATATCTCATATAATTCTTTGTACTACTCATGCTGTAATTCCATACTGTAAGTGTGGATGAGAAAATGAGTAATACAGTGTGAGGAGGGAATTTTGGGGAATTGTTCTTGAATATTATATAAAGAAAGCTAGATAACTCCTATCATCAGTGACTGACTAGTTTATAATCAGTTAGGAGGTCCAGAAGCTTGTACAACGTTCAGGCCAAACTAATGCAGCCCATCGCGCTAACTCCCAAATTGTTAATACCAGCACTGCTGGAGTCGAACCTCATACCTCAGTGTTACCCACTCAGCTACGGGCGCTGGTGTATGACTAGTTACACGTAAAATGTAAAACTCTAAAATGTAGAAAAGTAAAAAAAAAAAAGGAAATAAAGCTGACGTCGAAATACAAAACTTGAATTAAAGTGTAAAATTTAGTAACTAAAATTATCATTCAAAACCGTTTTTCTCTCGTTACAAAAGTAGGTTTAACTTTAAAAACTAATTTCAGTTAGTTAGTTCATAAAATTAAAGTTAAAACTAATAAAAACTCTCATCAAAAATCATTCAATTGAAAGGAAATAAAACTTACCAAAGAACATAAAATTTTATTCCAACTTTTGGAAGAGAAAATGACCTCGGGATCACTTGAAGATTAGGGGCCCCAGCCTTCTTTAGTTAGCTTTATAAGGCTAACTAACGAAAATATCACTACCTAAAATACCTAACCTAACCAATCGTCAAGGGTGTACAGTTGACCTAACGACTGGTTAGGTTAGGTCGTGATATTTTCTTTTGTTAGCCTTATAAGGCTAACTAAAGAAGGCTGGGGGCCCTGATCTTCAGATGATCCTGACCTCGTGTTGAGACTTTGAGACTGAAGAAAGGATGTTAGTCACTTCACATCGGTTTATATATATATACTGTATGGTAGAACCTGAGTTGAGCAATAAGATTTTAGATTTTAATAGAGCAGGCGCCATGTCCTTATGATTTTATTTATTCAGGACGCTATTTTTATGTTTAACAATACATTTTATAAACTGATGGAACGGGTATCTACGTGACCACTCCGGGATCAAGTGCAGTTTACGTCCTCCTGACGCAAAAGGGGACACAAACTATACTAGGTCAAAGTTGGGAACGTAAACTACACTAGGATCTTTAGGAGACATTTTTTAAATGAATCCATCAAATAAAATGTTAAAACTAACGAAAATATTACGACTTGACCTAACCAATCGTCAATATATATATATAAATTGACGATTGGTTAAGTCGCAATATTTTCGTTAGTTTTAAAGTTTTATTTGATTAGGTATACGCGGACAAAGTTGCGGAACGCAAACTACACTAGGATAATGTAGGGGAACGTAAACTACACTAGGCGCCACAAGGGTACGTAAACTACACTTGCTCCCCACCCCGTACCCTACTGTGACCTAACTTTGACAATACTTTTCGGATCACTTTAACATATTGCTTCCCAAAGCATTCGGGAAGCAATATGTTAAAGTGATCCCTCCTGGGAAGCAATATGTTAAAGTGATTAACACTGGGAAGCAATATGTTAAAAAGAGAAAGGTTGGTTGGTTAGAAAGAGGTTGGTAATATAGGAGATAACCTACCGACCGTAAACAAAGCTATAAATGCCCTAACCGGGCATTCTTTATATATTTAATGTAGGTTAACTGAATGCCCGGTTAGGTCAACTGAATGCCCGGTTAGGTCAACTGTACGCCCTTGATGATTGGTTAGGTTAAGTCGTGATATTTTCGTTAGTTTTAACGAAAATATCACAACTTAACCTAACCAATCGTCAAGGGCGTACAGTTGACCTAACTGGGCATTCAGTTGACCTAACCGGGCATTCAGTTAACCAACATTAAATATATAAAGAAAATGAAAGGCTGCAAAAAGGAGCTACTCATCTCGTACTTGTGGCAAATGATGTGGCGTGACCGATTCTTCCGAAATCCATTTTTTACTTTGTGTGACCATATAGCGCA
The DNA here is from genome assembly GCA_023014485.1 of Bathynomus jamesi. Lineage (NCBI taxonomy): Eukaryota > Metazoa > Arthropoda > Malacostraca > Isopoda > Cirolanidae > Bathynomus > Bathynomus jamesi. Next base: position 823,691 of record JAJOZX010000623.1, on the reverse strand, counting down.
ACAATTCTAATAAATTTACTTTCAGTCTAATATTTTAACATGTTATGATTTACTTTTTATGCCTTTACTTTATTAAAGCGAACATTTTTATCGTACTCCTTATCCTAAGTATTGGGAAGCAATATGTTAAAGTGATTAACACTGGGAAGCAATATGTTAAAGTGATATACATTGGGAAGCAATATGTTAAAGAGAGGTTCCTGGGAAGCAATATGTTAAAGTGATCCTACTTTTCTTCTATCATGAATAATGATGGCTTAATGATTGTTCTCCAGTTTTCAAACAATTTTTGTTATCGTATACGACACGTTAATGATATGGTTCCCTTCTTTAGACACAATTCACACGTAGACCAGTTTTTATCTACCTTTACTCTAAATATCATCGTGTTTGAATGAAATAAAAAGAGGAATCTAACTTTCAGCTCTCATATTTTCTCGATTTTAAAGTTCAAAGAGAAAATAATAACATTTCAATTTCATAAAAACCCATTCTAAGTACAATATCCGTACTTACGACTAATAAAATGGAAAGGGGGGGGAAACAAAGTGGGAAACTAGGAGCTAGTAAATATTGGTCTTGCTTAAATGAATCTTTTATGTTGGGTTCTGGATGGGGTTCGGGAGACGGTTTCGAGTCCCACTCACTCCAGTTTCCCACTTTACTGAATTTCCCCCTTTTCTATCTTTCAATTTTATTATTCCGCAAGAAAACTTTCACAAAAGTTGGCACTATAATTTTTTAATTGAATATCTTTAGAATTAAAATTTATTTAATTAAAACTTTTATATAAAATGTGTTCCTATTGCGATTCCTTTCATAATGAAATAACTTACTTAATTTTATTCTAACTCTGAGGTTGAAGATTTAATTTGGGAAGATTTTAAAATTTTTTTCCATACCGAATACCATCTATGCTTTCCCATCCGTAAAGTAAATAAAGATACCAACTATATATCCACTCCCTGCTAAAGGGATAGCAGACAAAAAACAACGGTAGATTTAAAATCTGTATTACCTCTTTCCAGTGTTGCCAATTATCCATTTCCGTTTCAGTTTTCGGTTTTATTTTCAAAGTTAAACCGGATACAAAACCTTCGGTTCTTAGTTTGTATAAAAATAACATTTGAAATTTTCATTTTTAATTCGATTTCATATTTTATTTAGTAAAATCATTCAAGAATCAAAATTGCAGCTAATAAGCGTCTGCGAATAATCAAATAGCACTGCTTAAATGCTAACAATTGGATCATCCGACTTTGCGGTCGAGGCTAAATCTCCGGTTTTTTTAAAGTTGAAACTTTACCTCGTTTGTATCCAGAAACAGATTTTAAATTCTTTTTACAAATAACTTCACCATTGGCTTATTTTCGAGACATAACGAAACGTTATTTAACCCTTTACCGCATAAATTTTTTGTAGGGTTAAGTTATGAGTGCGTGTATTCGACAGGTTAAAATCGTCCGTTTATGCAGTAAAGAGTTAAATTCCTTATACACGGTCTTGTATACTCCTTCCACTGTAGTTGTAATGCTACATACGTTGGTCCTTCACTTCGTCGATTCAAGCTTAGGGTCAATGAGCAGTTGGAAGTTAGTATCAGTATTGCTACCATTCAGCAAACCTAGTGAATCGCTGTTTCAGTAACAGGTCAGGTGCTAGTGTCTCCGAGAAATTGATACAATGAGAAACCGGACATAACCATCCATGTTCATTTGAGAAATTTCCATTCTTAGATGGAATAATATTTTTTTATTTTTGGTGATTTCAATTTGGAGTTTATTCAAACATTCGTTGAAATATTACTTTGTGTTCTTCTCATATTATAGTTATCTTGGATTGTTATTTAGGTTTTTTGGTTGACTTGCCTGGCCTTTAAGCTGATCTTTCAGATCTGTTTTACATACTTTTTTTTGTAGTGTATATTTAAAATCTTGTAATTAATACACGTTTCGTCTACACTCCTGAAATAGTGTAATTTAGACCTTTTAATTTGGTGGTCGGCTTGATCCGAGCCGCATCTGGATAATAATAACTTATCAGGTGTTTCTATTGATGAGATGGAAAGTGGTAAGTCCCAGACGTAGCTCTAAACATCGCCTTCGCTCGCAGAAGATTCTTGAGTTTTGAATAAACAAAGAAGACAAATCCTTTTGAGTTTTCAGGTCAGGGATCATTAGCTTCCGCAACATCTCAAGACACTCACTTTAATATTCCTAAGTCTAATGTTTTTACTACATGATACTAAGCAGATACTTCGATGGAGTATCACCCACTTGGTCGTTAATATTATTGTGATACTCCCAAGACTTAATATTTTACTGCATGTGTGTAATCTGAAATTTTCTAACATAATAATTTTTAAGATGATATTAAATTAAGCTTAAGGGAGTATCTGAGAAAAACATACATTTTGAATAATACAACAGAAACAAAATGTGTGGAAAAAAGGTTCCTTTCGATAGTTTTCTTGTAGTCGTAATTCACACCTTTTGCTTCTAAAACGTCTGCAACATAAATCAACGTTGCTTAAATTACTCTATTTTTACAAATTAATAAGATCTACGTAAATATTCGTGTTTTTTATTATAATTAAATTTGTCCTAACTTACTACATTAAATTAGATGTTTATCAATTATTAAAGCTAAAATACCTCATACTATCGATTCCAGGAATAAGCTTGGCACTATTGCTTCATACGTCATACGTAAATGCCAAATTCACGACCTTATCGCAAAAGAAAAGTGAAAAAAACAAGAAAAAATACAAATATTTACTTCGGGAATGGTTTTCAATTGTCATGGGAACTGAGCATATGTAAAAGCGGTAAACAAATTGGAACTATATATTTTATAATATCTGAAGGGACAAAACGTTTGTCACCGACTGTGTATATATATATATGAAAATTATTTCACAAAAGTGACACGTGAAAAATATTTATGATGAATAAAACCACGAAGGGAAAAGAAACAAAGTGGTGCTCAAGCGCTTTCGTCTAATGACATCCTCAGTGTTCCTGAGGATGTCATCAGTGTTCCTGAGGACGTCATTAGACAAAAGCGCTTGAGCACCACTTTGTGTTTCTTTTCCCTTCGTGGTTTTATTCATCATATATATATATATATATATATATATATATATATATATATATATATATATATATATATATATATATCAACGTAAAGAACGACGCTTGTATAGGAGATATTCCGCGCAAGCGTCGTTCTTTACGTTAATTATACTGCGTGTTTGCAGTTAGATATATATATATATATATATATATATCACCAAAATAACTGCGTTTTTTTCACCCTCGTTTTAATGTCAAATTAAGCGTCATCCAATTTGTACTGAAAATATCTTAATTTATTTTCGATAAAATCATATTTAAGTTGTTGATTTAAATTTATTTTCACATCCCGCAATCATTTTAAAATAAATAATAAAAATGACTTAAAAATAATTATTTTCTCATAGTGAAAATTATCTTTACTCGAGAAAAGCTTCAAAAATGAAATTTTTTTCTCCCATTATACTCATTTTTTTTCTTTGATGGGGTTTGAAACTTTCAAATTTAATATCCTTCTTTCATTATCATCTATTCTGATTCAAGTTCAATTTTAAAGTTCGTTTTCGTAGTAAATGAAATTATTATATCTATCTTGCGGTATATCACTCTATCTATACATTCATCTCTCTCTCTCTCTCTCTCTCTCTCTCTCTCTCTCTCGCAAGGTGGAGGGAAGGGAGGGCGCAAAGAAGGGGCCGATAGAGAAGGGTGGGAGGGGCCGATAAAGAAAAAGGGTGGGAAGGGGCCTACTGATGGCCCAAAGAAACCGAAGGATGTAGCTGCCGGTCGGGGCGGGTCGGGTGCTGTAAGTGCGGCTGAGTCTACGGGTGGCGACGGGTATCGGAAGGTATCGGACAAGAAGGCTGCGAAGCCGAAACCTGAGACCCCGGTTGCCACTGTCAGGACCTCCAACCGCTGTAGTCTCCTGTGCGCGAAGGAGGAAGACAGTTTTGACTGGGGACTCACAGATCAGGGGTACCAGGAGAAGTACTTTGCTTCTGCAAACCGGGACAAGAGGAAGGTAAGGTGCTTACCCGGGCGGGGAACGGCGCATTTAAGGAAGGAGTTAGAGAAGCTGCGCGTGGCTAGTCGGAGGACTGCGATCGTTGTCCATGCTGGTGGCAACAACCTGTCCCTCAAAGGCGGTAGGGTAGGTTCGACGGAAGGGATCATCACCGAGATCATGTCTCTTGTGGATGATCTAAAACAGTGGTGCACAAACTTTTTTGATGTGAGGGCCAAACCAACCATCTGTTTTATATGTAGGGGCCAGATATATAGATATTCTATTTTTTATAAATATGCATTTTTATAACCAGGGGTAATATTTCAGATTTTTCACTTTTTCATTGAAATGAAAAGACCCGTGGGGCCACTGAAAAGACCCGTGGGGGCCACATTTGGCCCGCGGGCCAGGGTTTGTGCATCACTGATCTAAAACTTAAGACAGAAAGGGGAATGTTGATGGGTATTTTACCGCGGATGAATGCTAGTGACCACGCGCTGACTTGTGCGTCCCACTGGGCGTGAGGTTTGTTGACCCCTTCGACGCGTTTTCGGGTAGGTGGGACCTTTATGAGAGGGATGGTGTCCACCTCAATGTCAAGAGTAAAGGTGTGCTAGGCGCGCTGCTCGACCGGCACCTATACCGTATGGTGAGGTCAAGCCCGGGGATTGATGACTGGCCCCCACCGGAGAGAGATGATCTTGAGCTGCTGGCGGACGTACCTTCAACTGAAGGGTGTGTCCATGTACAGGTTGATGACCCTCCTTCCCCGTTGGAGGGGGCTCAGGCTCCTGCGGAAGTTGTCCCCTCGTTGTTGAGGGGCTCTTCAACTCCCGACAGCCCTGGCTGTTCAGGAAACGAGTCGTGCTAGGGGGCGGTCAGAATAGGTAGGGAAGGCTCCCTCCGTGCAGTGCTTTTTAATGCTAGGTCGATTAGGAATAAGTTTTGCGAGCTAAGGGCGCTCTTAGCATCAGAATACCAGGATATCGTTGCTATCACCGAGTCCTGGATTCATACTGATCGTAGGGACTACGTTGGGGAGTTCGAGATTCCCGGGTATAGAATGTTTCACAAGGACCGCACCCGTTAGGAGGGTGGGAGGGGTACTAACATACGTGAGGGACACGTTGAGTCCGGTTGACTGCCAGTTCCGATCGGAACGGGAGCTGCTTGGCGTCGAACGGAACCTGGGAGGGACGAACTATAGGTTAATCTTGGTGTACAGACCTCCGCATCTCCTCCTCGAGGAGGATACAGCCCTGTACACAGAACTCCGTAGCCTGCTAGGGGACAAGGTGTATATAGTTTTAGGAGACTTCAACTGTCGCGGCATAAACTGGGAAGACAGGACTGCTGATGCCGAAGGGAGGAGGCTAGTTGACTTTGCTGATGAGAGCTTCCTGACTCAGTCGGTCAATGGGCCTACACGAGGCGAAAGCGTTCTAGACTTTGTATTCACGACCGAAGCCAACCTTGTCACTGGCCTCACCGTTGACGAATCGTTGGGGGGGGGAGTAGTGATCACGGTCTGATTAGGTTCTGTGTCTGCGTCCCTCGGGTGAAGCGTAGTAACTCGAGAGGCAGTAAGCTCGATCTACGGCGGGCGGAATTTATTGGTCTCCGGGATAGCGTAGGTGAGATGGGGTTAGAGGTCGGCGGCGATGTTGAGGGAGTGTGGAGTTCATTCCGGGACCAGTTTGTGTTGCTGCAGTCTGCTGCCATACCCTCAAAACCGGTCACCCCTGCTTCAACGCAGCCTAAGTCGTTCAGTCGTGACTTCGCTTCGGCTATCCGAAATAGGAAAGCTGCGTATAGGAAAGGCGTATGTCCGCCTGTGCAGGGAAGTGAAGGTGAAGGTTAGGCTATCCAAACGTAACGAAGAATTACGGGTGGAAAACTCTGCAAGGGGAACCCTAAGGAGTTCTTCAGTTATGTTAATAGTAGAAAGCCCATTAGAAGCATGATAGACCGGTTAAAGGACCCCAGCGGCGCGCTGCGGACCTCCGACGCGGACATCGCTAATGTGCTGAATGAGTGCTTTGCGGGAGTGTTTACCAGGGAGGACACCCGCGTCATCCCCGAGCGAGACGTCAGGCACGAAGGTGCTGGCCTGGACAGTGTTCGGTGTACCGCGACAGTCGTTGCCGACAGAATAGACAAACTGAGCGGGTTTAAGGCTCCTGGGCCAGACCAGTTCCTCCCCAGAGTCTTGCAGGAAGTGCGAGACCAGGTGGCTCCCTATCTGGCTACAGTCTTCAACAAATCGTTGGAGAAGGGCCAGATGCCTGGTGACTGGAGAGAAGCCAACCTGACCCCTATCTTTAAAAAAGGGGCTCACGAAAGTCCAGGAAACTATCGTCCCATTAGTCTCACTTCGGTTGTAGGTAAATTATTAGAGGGGATAATAGCGGATAGGATCATTGATCATTTGGATTCCTACAAGCTGCTTGGTTACTCCCAACATGGATTTAGACGGCATAGGTCGTGTCTCACCAACCTGCTCGAGTTTTTCCACGTCATGTGGAGTGAGTATGATAAGAGTAGGGCGATTGATATACTTTATCTCAACTTTCAGAAAGCCTTTGATAAGGTACCTCACTGCCGACTAATGGCTAAAGTCCGCGCTCTGGGTATTGGTGGGGAAGTAGGTTGGTGGATTGAAAACGAGTTGAAGAATAGGCGGCAGAAGGTTGTAATTAAGGGGGCTAGCTCGGGTTGGGCCTCGGTCACTAGCGGGGTTCCTCAGGATTCCGTTTTGGGGCCACTGTTGTTTATCATTTGCATAAATGATATCGACGCTGGCATCGTCAGTAGCATCGCCAAATTCGCTGATGACACCAAGCTTGGGGGCCAATGTTGGGACGCCCGAAGCGATCGAGCAACTGCGTGCGGACCTACGTAGGATAGGAGAGTGGTCCGATAAATGGCAAATGCCATTTAACTTGGGTAAATGCAAAGTGATGCACATTGGCTACGCCAATCCCAAGTCGGACTATTCCATGTTGGGAAGTAATATCGAGGTCACTGATTTGGAAAAGGACTTGGGTGTACTAATTAGCAGCGACCTTAAGTTTACCAAACAGTGCGTAGAGGTGGAAAAGAAAGCCCAGAAGCTGTTGGGTTATATTAGGAGGTAATTTCAATTTCGGAACAAAGAGATTGTGCTCTCTCTGTACAATTCCCTGGTTCGGCCGCAGCTGAAGTATGCTGTGTAGTTCTGGTCGCCCACCCTCAGGAAAGATATTGACAGGCTGGAGCGAGTGCAGGCGAGGGCCACAAAGTTAATCCCTTCCGTTAGGCATATGGGCTACAATCGACGCTTACGACGCGCCCTGAATTTGTTTTCGCTGGAAACTCGGAGGCTGCGCGGTCAACTCATCGAGGTTTTCAAGATCTTACACGGGTTCAACGATGTCGATTTTAGAAGCATGGTTAGTTTAAATGATAACCCAACTCGTAACAATGGTTGGAAGTTGGATTTGAAACGGTTTACCACTAGTGTGTGTGAGAATTACTTTACGTATAAAATCTGTGACACGTGAAACAGGCTACCTTCAGAAGTTGTGAACAGTTCCTTTGTGGATCAGTTCAAGAAAAGGTTAGACCGAATTTTGCACACTATTTGAGGGCGTAAGAATTTTTCCCTGGCACCCGTTGTCATTGATACCTCCTCGGTATGGGTAGCAAGGCCTTTTGAGGGTCTTCTTTTCCTTGTAACTCCTTGTAACTCTCTCTCTCTCTCTCTCTCTCTCTCTCTCTCTCTCTCTCTCTCTCTCCATATATACTGTATATATCAGCTTCCATTTGCAATTTTATTTAGTATTTTGATATTTTGGTTGGAAAGTACTTATAATTTTGCCTAGCATTTACTCTATTTTCAGTGCCATATTTTCCTGACCTTAAGCTGAATGGAGATAAATACTAATACTAATATGTAATATTTCAGTACAAAATTAATATTTTCTGCCACACGCAAATGTGTAACCAAAGAGATCTGTGAGATTAGTTTCATTTCTATTCTGAAAAGTATTTCAGATTTTCACCACAGAATGAAATTAAAAATATATTTTATTACAATTCTCTCCCAAACTGGAATTGAACCTATTACGTGTAAAGCGTTTTGCTTTTTCGGTTTTAGACTTTATTTAAAGAACTCGTAAAAATTTGCGAACTTTATGTTATATGCAGTAATTTTCAGGTCTCTAATCTGAAGAGAGACTGAATATGTCATATGTTTGGAATATGCATTGTTTGATCGTAACTAAATCTGAAATATAACATAAAAGATTAATTGGTGCTACTGTAGTATGCGGTCTACCTACGATTCGGCGGTCTACCTTTTAATTATAGCTTCTTATCTTCTTATTATTTTATTATTAGGTTAATTGTACGCCCTTGACGATTGGTTAGGTTAAGTTGTGATATTTTCGTTAAAACTAACGAAAATATCACGACTTAACCTAACCAATCATCAAGGGCGTACTGTAGTATGCGGTCTACCGTTAAGTATGCGGTAGTAGTATGTTTAACTTTTTTAATAATTCCTTAATTGTGTAAATTAAATTATAATTCCTTTCAATTCATTTTCAATTCCTTTTAAATATTTTGAACGGTAGACCGCATACTACAGTAGAAACTTAACGGTAGACCGCATACTACAGTAGAAACTTAACGGTAGACCGCATACTACAGTAGAAACTTAACGGTAGACCGCATACTACAGTAGAAACTTAACGGTAGACCGCATACTACAGTAGCACCGATTAATTTCTTTAGACCGGTAGTAACTACATCGTACTCTTAAAGTGATAGCGTTCTGTGTTAGGAGTTTTATTACTGGGGAGTTTGGGGGTTGTTACTGCTAAAAATAAAACCTGGCCTACGAAAATACTGCAAGTTACTTGAAACAAAACTTTTCGGGGTCAATCCCAGAATAGGCACCTGATGTACCTCAATCCCAGATGAAGCACCTGCGTTCAACCTCAATCCCAGAATAGGCACCTTGCAAGGAATTAAATAAAAAATACCTGATGATTACAAAATTTATTGTTTATACAAATTTATTACAAATGTAATAAAGGAAAAGTTATAAAAGGTTTAAAGTGGTTTAATGAATAAAGAAAAATTTTAGATATTATAAATTCCTGCAATATGAACCCGACTGTTTCTGAATCCATCTGAAGCAAAATCATGTAAAAATCAAACTGGTAAGAATAGCAAAACTAACCAAAAAAGCAGAAGATATAGCAAAAGATTAGGTTAGGTTAGGTTAGGTTAGGTTAGAGTTGATTTTTTCAAATATTGATAAAAACAATGAAATTATATCTCTAAAAACTGTTTATATTTTTTTCTCCTCAATCCCAGATTAAGCACCTGTGTTTTGCCTCAATCCCAGATTAAGCACCTAAAAATGATTTCAGGTGCCTATTCTGGGATTGATCCACTTTTCGGTGTTCAATGTTGGGTTCCTCATCGATTAATGAAGGATTTATTGCCGAGTGCCTAAACATTTTACTTTTAATTCATTTTGTATTCCTGAGTCTATTTCTGTTTTGTACTTGTACTAATATTGTCACAAATGGTACAGCTATTTTTTATGGAGGGGTTATGAGAGTTTTCCTCCATATCTATTCACTCTTCCGGTCTATAAATTTTCTCCATATTCCCTCCAGCTGAGAAACTTTGACTGGAAAATTCAAGAATTCAGCGTTAATTGAATGCTTTTTCATTTGATAGTTTTAAGAGATTTTCCTATTTTAGATGGGCTGAGTTTTGCCTTTAATTTTGTTTTATTTACTGTACTTCTTTTACTGTGATCAAAATTTACTGCAGTTTTCATAGTGATTCCTGAGAAATATGCACTTGAGTTTCTTAGCTCTGTTTACTGTTTGGACAGTGTTCTTCAGTACTTCTGTTGTTATTTATAATTTTTCATTATATTTCACTTTTAATAGGTAAGAATTTTCGTGTCAATTTTCATTATTGTAGTTTGTGGTGACAATTTGTTAATCATGGTTTCTTTCCAAATTTGGTCATTCACATTCGTCATCTCATGAATAAGACTCAAATTTTCAGATTCATACGTTTCTATTCCCACTCTAGGATTTCCTAGTTTAAGAAAGATTTTTCAGAAAAAATACCCCTCGGACCAGCAGTTCAGTTCTATCTCTTTTTAACACCTGGGAAACCCGTTTCCCAAATTTGGAATTACCCCTTCGAGCATTCCCACTTTTGAACCGCTAGAAATAATCGTTAAGCCTTTCTTTGTTTGATCCTGTAATGTTAATCTTTATGCTTGTGGCATTCCTTACACTGCAACTATTTTCGTGTTACTTCTCAAATCAACTAGAGCTAGCGCTATTAATAAATTTTCTATCTGTACGTATTATTAATATAATGAATATAAATAGTACCAGACTGTCCATTGCAGTTGTTAAACTATGTTGTACCTGATTTTGATGATGAAAATACTTGGATGTTCGCTAACTTAATAATCAGTGATGCGGGCCACAAACTGGCACAGCACTCAGAACTAGTGCAGCCCATTGTTCTAACTCCTCTATTATTATTATTATTATTACCACCATCATTGGATTCGAACCCCCAACCTCAATGTCTTCAATTCGTATACAGGAAAACGGTGTTACCCACTAAGCTATGGAGTATGGATGCTGGCATATTCATTATTTTGGTTTTGATTAGTTACGAAGTAGAAAACAAATGAAAACCTTAAACATGTTTTTACGCACTCGCGCACACGCACCCACACACCCACACACACACACAAATAAAATAAATTAATAAATACATATGGTTTGATGATAAATTCGCTATGACTACTTAGACTCTAAATAATTCTTAAAAGACTTTTCCCCTTTAGTAGAGTGTAGGTATATATACAGTGTTGGGCTTCTGGCATTTTTAGCCTACGTCGGAAATGTGTTTGAATCAGTGAGCAGCTGCTCGGTCGCTTCTTGACTCCATTCCCCCAAAAGCAAAGCCACTGCTTCCCGTTTTTGTTTTACGTCATTGTTAACATCTATATACAGGACTGGATTAACCATTAAGCTAATAAAGCTGTAGCCTTAGGCCCTCATATTTTTTAGGCCCTCGAGTTCTGGCCCTAGTTTTTATATCATAAACCCTGAATCTTTTTCACAAGGTTGGTTAAGTAATATCATATATAACTGGATAATTATATCTTCAGAGGTGGAAAATAAGAATTTTTTAGTTTCAGTTGTCTTTTTTTGTCATTATATCTGATGGTGTATTATTGTCGATATGTATACATGATTTTCATCCATTTTTGTATGATTGGTTTCAAAGGGTTAATCTGTTTCCAAAATTGTTTTTCAGACGTTGGAAATTTGGGCAGGGGTGGAGTCAAAATTTACCCGATGGAGGGGCTGACTTCCCGATGGGCGGGGGCTACACCAGATAAATCGTTGGTCAATGGGCACGTTGGTAAACCTTACATAGACTGATCACTTGTCGTAATTCTTGAGTATGTATGACGTTTGCAAATGCATTTAAAAGGTGCAAATACATATACAGTATATTTTATTCATTTACAAACTAAAAAGTCACAACACTTCAGCATAGAGAGACATGCTAACATACTAATGATACAGTCTATTAAATTTTAAAATAATGCAGCATAGATACATACTAACATACTAACGATACAGTCTATTAAATTTTAAAACAATGCAGCATAGATACATACGACCAAAATATTTTAGGTATCTGTTGTTTAAGCATCTAATGCGTAATAAAACTAAACTTATTAGACTTATTACTACTAACGTAATTTTATTAATCGTAACATGATCAATTTATGTTACATTCTATACCACGAAACGTAATTCAAAACAAACTCCAATATCTTATACAAAAACTTTAAAGCGCAATTCTACAATTAGCAAATTTTGCTTTGAATTTATTTACCACAATATCCAAATCAAGCCTGCTTGCACGAGCTCGATGAATAAAGATTGGCATCAATTTCATAAAAAAATGTTGCAATTTTACCTTTAATATTTATTAAAACGTTATTCAAATAACCATTATGAAAAAACACTTGGCATAAATAAATTTAAAAACACCCATAAATACATTTATCGTCATATTATTCAAGAAGCCGCCCAGCATCTGCTCCTAGCTGATTGGTTGAAATGGTCACGTGACTTACTGGCTATTATGTTCACTAAAAAAGATGCCCAAGACTCTTCCCCGACAAATTTATTGAATTTCCCCAACGAGGGGGCTGTAGCCCCCAGTCCCCCCCTGGCGCCAACCTGAATTTGGGCCTAGTGTAATGATCATTCAGCATATCGAAGAAAGGAGGATGTTTTGTTTGATATCACAGTTTAAAGCCAGGAAGGAAGAAATCATTCTCTATCTGAATTGTATGCTGTTTTTGCTGTTTTTTTTTTTTTTTTTTTTTTTAATGTTGTTAAATTTGAATAAACATACATTTCTATTTGCTTGAAGATTTTATGAATTATATACAATATATAGTGTGTGTGTATCAGAGCTGGGCACTTCCGCAAACACTTCTGCAAACTGCAAATTCCGCAATTGCGGTAGTATGTTTTTCGTTTGCGGATTTGCGTTTGCGGCAAAGTCATCGCAAATTAGTGAATTTGCGTTGCGGAACTAAGACCGCAAACGCAAATCTTTCCGCAAATTTCCCACGTGGCCACTGGCCAAGCCCGCTAGTGCTGTGACGCTGCTGTCACTGGCCGCCAATATAATATATCAATATATGTAGTATTTTTATTTCTTCTACAATAGTGATTTATTGTAATAAATTATTTTGCCTTGTTTTTAATAAAAACAAGGCTAAAACATTAAGCATTAAAAAGATATAAAAACTTTTTATACCTCTTTAATGTTTTGGATACTTTTTATAGTTAAAATTGCGATTGCGGAATTTGCGGTTTGCGGAAGTGCCCAGCACTGTAAAAATTGGAAATATGGTTTGCGTTTGCGGATTTGCATTTGCGGCACCAAAAATGGCAAGCAGTTTGCGGATTTGCGGTTGCGGAAGGTAAGGTTTGAGTTTGCGGATTTGCGATTGCGGAAGTGATTTTGAGTTTGTGGTGCCCAGCTCTGGTGTGTATAGACCCTTCCCTCAGCCTTTCATGAAAAACGCAATATTTTGTTTTTCATGAAATGCGCAGGGCGTTTCCCAGTTTCATGAAATAAGCAAAAGTAATGCATTTTCATGAAATACGCAATTTTGGTGTGCATTTTTCATGAAATCGGCAAAGAATGAAATAAAACAGAACAAAGTTTATTTTATGCAGAAACAAAAGTGTTCTTCTTAAACTAATCTGATGCATTTTTACAGATATGACGAGGGTGGCATGAACTGTTACTTAGGTTTTCAGCTTTTAAGCAGGAACACCTGAATGCCCGGTAAGGTTAATTGTACGCCCTTGACAATTGGTTAGGTTAAGTCGTGATATTTTCATTAAAACTAACGAAAATATCACGACTTAACTTAACCAATCGTCAAGGGGGTAAAGTTGACCTAACCGGGCATTCAGTAATTTTACCGTAGGTTTCGAAATATGTATGTTGCGCGTGATCGATGAAATTGCGCATTTCATGAAAAACGCAATATTTTGCGTTTTCCATGAAATGTGCAGGGCATATACAATAAACTTTATTCTGGTTTGCTGTAAAAATGCATCTTAGTAGCTCATTCTTTGCCCATTTCATGAAAAACGCAAACTGAAATTGGTCATGTAACTGTCGTTTCATGAAAAACGCACACCAAAATTACGTATTTCATGAAAAATGTATTACTTTTGCTTATTTCATGAAATTGGGCAAACGCCCTGTGCATTTCATGAAAAACACAAAATATTGCGTTTTTCATGAAATGCGCAATTTCATCGATCACGCGTAACATATATATATATATATATATATATATATATATATATATATATATATATATATATATAATTCGTATATAACTCCAGACCAAAAGGTAGAAAACTGTCTCATTTGCGCTCATGACCTTAATAATACGTTTAAGTTATACACTTTTATGAGGAATATCGAATATCTGTGTCGTCATTATGATAAAAGACCCCTCTGTGTGCCAGCTTTGAAAAAAAAATTAAAATATAGCAAAATCTTATTAAATAGTGAAAAGTTAATACATAGCGACATACCAAATATTACGATATCTTGTCAGGTCTTACAAAAAAAATAGGATAAATTTATTGTTTATTGAGTACTGCCAATATATTAGACATTTATCAAAGACTTTTTAACTGTGCATCTTAGTATTTAGTTGGTCCATCTTAAGCCGTGATTACGTGGCATCTACGTGGCATCGAGTCGCAAGCCTCTTGTATTTTTCTGTAGTTATGGACTGCCAGGTTGTCATCAAACACCTCTTCAGTTCACTAAATGTTCCTGGTTTATATTTTTGGACCTTCTGTTTAAAGATATTCCAAAAAATTTCTATTAGATTAAGATCGGGAGAATTAGTTGGCTATGGTAGTACTTCAGTTTCAGAAGCATCAAACCAAGCAGATGTTACACGAGCCGCATGAGCTGAAGCCAGGTCATATTTAAAAATAAATGGCAGTGTTCTGCAGACCCCAGCATGAAGTATTCTAAGATTTCTTGATAAAAGTGACTATTGACAGTTCTATTTACAAATGCAAGTGACCTCACACCATTTGCATTCATGCAACCGCACACTAACACACTCAATAACATATATATATATATATATATATATATATATATAACTCATTAACACGTTTATCACGTAATTTTAAGGCTAAATTTTAGGTTGACTTTTCCACAATTAGACGTCCCGGTATAAAAAAGGTCTTCTTTTTTAGGGATATTGATAAAGTTTTTACCTTCGTGGCGTTTGGAACTGTCAAATATATACGACTATTTTTAGAATTCGCTGAAAACACTCGAAACAGGCATAGCTTTAAGATCTCCGCTAATTAGTTTTCCTTCTTTTGTTAAATAAAGTTGAGTATTTTCCTATAGCATTTCTTATACAGTGTATAACGTTCAATTTCTATTTGGGACCTTTTCGGTTGTATGGGCACCATTGAAATGAAATTAATATTTTTTAAACTTATTTTAACTTTTTATTAATAATTAATCAGTTCATTTTGAATAGGAGAAATTTAATTTATTTAATTTAACAGCTATTAACATAAATAAAAACAAAAAATATTTGTCGTTTCTTCAAAAATTTGACGATAATTTGCTTTGAAAGTGCAAAAAAACTTCACTTTTTTTCTACGTGAAGGTCAAAATATGATAATTAAAACCCACTCTAATAGACAGAGTTTATTTCCACAACAGTTTCGATGCCCACTGGCATCCTCTTCGGGTGGATACAGAAAAACGAATGAATCAAAAACAAGAGGGAAAACAGTCCAGGGACCATTAAGAAATTCGCACCGAGGTTAGATCCCGTTCTCCCGACATTGGAAGGGCATTTTTATTAAAGGGACCCGCTTATAAGTACATTCGCACAAATTTAAAACCATCTTCTTGGTCTATACATACAGATTCTATTATTTTTTTTTACATAATTATTACATTTATTATTAAATTTATTACATTTAATATTGCATTATTATTTATTACAGAAATTATAAATTTATTATTACATTGATTATTACACTGTTGTTTATTATACAGAAATTGTAAACCGAAAAACGAATGAAAAAGGCGAGAAGGAAGCAATCCAGAGACCTTTAAGGAATTCGCACCTAGGCTAGATCCCGTTCCCACGACACCAGAAGGGCATTTTTTTTTTTTATCATTTATTATTATTACCTTTACACTAATTATTACATTTATTTTATTACCTTTTATTATTATATTTATTGCACTTATATTTATTTCCACATTTATTACTTCCATTATTACATTTACATTTACGTTTATTATTCCATTTACATTTTACTGGAAAAAAAAACGAATGAACCAAAAACAAGTAAGGAAACAATCCAGAGACCTTTAAGAAATTCACACTTAGGTTACAACCCGTTCACCCGACGCCGTAAGGGATTTTTTGACCAAGAATCTCATTAAAGGGTCCAACTTATAAGTACCTTCGCACAAATTAAAATTATCTACTTGTTCTATACATACAGATTCTATTATTTTCCTTTTGACATAATTATTACATTTATAAAGTACCTTACTTGATTCCCAATCTATAGCATGATTATTTTGGCTGGCGTGATAAAAAATGGCATTATTAGTATTACAACTTCTGAAGGCATATTTGTGTTCTTTAATACGGGTTTCAATATTTCTTCCAGTTTCTCCCACGTATACTAAATCACAACTTTTACAGGGAATGCTGTAGACACTTTGATTTGTGCGAAGGTACTTATAAGTTGGACCCTTTAATGAGATTCTTGGTCAAAAAATCCCTTACGGCGTCGGGTGAACGGGTTGTAACCTAAGTGTGAATTTCTTAAAGGCCTCTGGATTGTTTCCTTACTCGCTTTTGGTTCATTCGGTTTTTTTTTCCGGTAAAATGTAAATGTAATAATGGAAGTAATAAATATGGAAATAAATATAAATGCAATAAATGTAATAATAAAGGTAATAAAATAAATGTAATAATTAGTGTAAAGGTAATAATAGTAAATGGTAAAAAAAAAAAATGCCCTTCTGGGGTCGTGGGAACGAGATCTAGCCTAGGTGCGAATTCCTTAATGGTCTCTGGATTGTTTCCTTCTCGCCTTCTTCATTCGTTTTTCTGCTTACAATTTCTGTATAATAAACAACAGTGTAATAATCAATGTAATAATAAATTTATAATTTCTGTAATAAATAATAATGCAATATTAAATGTAATAAATTTAATAATAAATGTAATTATGTAAAAAAATTAAAAAGCTAATAAAATCTGTATGTATAGAATAAGAATATAGTTTTAAATTTGTGCGAATGTACTTATAAGCGGGTCCCTTTAATAAAAAAATGCCCTTCCAGTGTCGCGAGAACGGGATCTAACCTAGGTGCGAATTTCTTAATGGTCCCTGGACTGTTTTCCCTCTTGTTTTTGGTTCATTCATTTTTCTGTATCCACCCGAAGAGGATGCCAGTGGGCATCGAAACTGTTGTGGAAATAAACTCTGTCTATTAGAGTGGGTTTTAATTATCATATTTTGCGTTGAAAATTGGACGTAGGCTATAGCCATCTTATTCTTAGTTCACGCAAAGACCTAGGCTATATATATATGCCCGGTTAGGTTAACTGAATGCCCGGTTGGTCAACTGAATACCCGATTAGATTAATTGAATGCCCTGTTAGGTTAATTGTACGCCCTTGACGATTGATCAGGTTAAGTCGTGATATTTTCGTTAGTTTTAACGAAAATATCACGACTTAACCGAACCAATCGTCAAGGGTGTACAGTTGACCTAACCGGGCATTCAATAATTTTACCGTATATTTTACAGTATATTTTACAGTATATAAGTTTAAAAAATATTAATTTCTCCCATTTCAATGGTCCCCATAGAACGGAAAAGGTCCTTTATTTGAAGTCCGAAAGTCGAGATATTGATGTAACTGTTGCTTTTAGTGGTTCAGCTGTTTTATTTAGTTTACAATGAAACTTAGTAATTTCATTACAAAATTACCCACTAATGTCGGTTAAAAACAAATATGGTGTAGCGTTAACTTACTCTACTTTAAGTATTTAATACAACGTCGATATTTTTTGTTCGGTTAATAATTAATTATCTATAACGGCTCGTATTTTTTCCAAAATATTTGTACTGGATCGCTGGTCCCACTGAACTTCACAGTTTTGGGGAAGAGTCAACTCATAACATTTCATTATACAGGGTGTCCCGTAAGTCTGGACCCATAGGAAAAAATAATAAAATTACAAAATAGTCCAAAAATTTATTACATAATCTGTTCAAAGTGTCCGCCGTTGTGTCGCACACATAGTTGAAGACGCAATCTCCACTGCGACAGCACTTTCTGAATCACAGTCGCAGAAATTTCTTGACACGCCTCCACAATGCGTGCTTTAAGGTGGAAAATGTTCTGAAGTTTGACCTCGTACACTTTGGCTTTCAAGTGGCCCCACAAATAAAACTCCAGCGGAGTAAGATCATAATAAAAAAATAATAAAAATAATAATAAAAATAATAAAAAATATATTATAAATAAATTTTTGGACTATTTTGTAATTTTATTATTTTTCCCTATGGGTCCAGACTTACGGGACACCCTGTATATATATATATATATATATATATATATATACAGTCGGTGACGGAAGTTAAGTTTCATCCTCCAAATATTATAAAATATGTAAATCCCATTTTCTTACGGCTTTTACAATGTGCTCAGTTCCCATGAAAACTAAAAACCACTCGCGAATGAAATATTTGTTTTTCTCATTTTTCCTTTTCTTTCGCGATAAGATGGTGAGTTTGGTATTTGTGTATGATGTATAAAACAGTAATACCAACCTTAAATCTAGAATTCAGTAATATGAGGTCGTTTAGCTAATTTATAAATATCTATAATTTAATGTATAAAGTTAGGACTGATTTAATTATGATAAAATACATGGATATTTAGGTACATATTATTAATTTGTAGAAATAGAGTAATTTAAGCAATGTTGATTTATGTTGCAGACATTTTAGAAGCAAAAGGTGTGAATTACGTCCACAAGAAAACTATCGAAAGGAACCTCTTTTCCGCACCTTTAGTTTCTTGCTGTATTATTTAAAATATAACATTTTTCTCAGACCCTCCCTTCAGCCTAATATAGTACCATCTCAGTAATTATTATGTTAGAAAATTCCAGCTTACACACGTGCAGTAAAATATTAAGAATTAAGACGAGATAATCTCTGTCAATTATTATTGTTATTCGTTGCAACGTCAAAGGAAGGACCTACAACTGAACCTGGATTCAGAAACGACGATGGTTAGAGAATCGAAAAACAATACATTGGTCTCCCATTCAACCACTTACCAAACTCAATTTCGCTTCACTTCGCTGACCTCAATGGAAGCGGTTTAAAGACGTGGGTAAGCCATTTATAGATCCTTATTTTTTAAAATGTACCGACACATTCATTTCAACAGTAATAAAAATAATAATTCATGAAAAAGGTCTACAGTGTAAAAGCGATAAAGAAATGGAAGGTACGAGCCGGGAAAGGAAAAGTAGCCGCGTGATTCAAATTTTAGCGGGAAGGAGGCCGAGTACCCGAAAGAGCCGGGGAAAGAAGAAGTAGCCCCCGAGGGCCACTCAGTATATTTTGCCCCACCTTTTTTTTCTTTCCAAGTTTCCTTGTAAGTTCCAGAAATTTTGTAAACAAGTAGTTACATATCTTTTTTACAAGTTTTTATTTTTTCACATAGTCTCCATCGTTTTCTACGGCTTTCCTCCACCTCGAAACAAGGGCCTTTATTCCTTGCTGGTAAAAGTCCGCTGCTTCCGCTGGAGCAACCTCTTAACCTCCTCAACAACCTCATCTTCACTCTGAAACTTTCTTCCACAAATAGCATCATTCATTGGCCCAAACAAATGGAAGTCTGAAGGTGCCAGATCCGGGCTGTATGGAGGGTGGGGTAACACAGTCAAGCGCATTTTTTGTGATGGCCTCTCTTGTTTGCAAACTGTTGTCTGGTGTTGCGTTATCGTGCAAACGAAGGACGTGTTCCAGTTTTCTCTCCGGTCGAACTCGCTTTATACGTCTCTGGAGTCTCTGTAGGGTAGCAATATATGCCTCTGAGTTGATTGTTTGTCCTTTCTTCATAATGTCCAACAGAATCACCCCTTTCATGTCCCAGAAGATGGTGGTCATAACCTTTCCTGCAGAGGGAGCCATTTTTAACTTTTTCGTGCGTGGAGAGTCTGCGTGATGCCACTCCATGGATTGGCGTTTTGTTTCAGGTTCAAAGTGGTGTCCCCAAGTCTCATCCCGAGTCACAATTCGTGAAAGGAAGTCATCCCCTTCTGTCTCGTATCGAACCAACGACTCAGAAGCAATTTCTTTTCTTTGGGCTTTGTGATCTTCAGTCATTTGAAGAGGAACAAACAGTGAATACACTTTTGAGTATCCCAGTTGCTGAATTATCGTATTCACACTTCCTTCACTAATTCCTAGCTCCAGTGATAGCTCTTTGTATGTAACGCGCCGATTTGATCGAATGATGCTGTTAGCACGTTGCACAGTGTGAGATGTCACAGCCGATGCCGGGCGATCGCTGCGTGGCTCATCATCGAGGCTGGCTCTCCCTCTCTCCAATGATCTCACACGTTTAGACCAGCGTCCAAGTGTGCTTCGATCAACAACAGCATCTCCGTAAACGTTTTGTAGACGTTTGTGAATATTTCCAACTGTCCCCTTCTCTGCGTTTAAGAACTCGATAACAGCTCTCTGTTTACGACGCACATCACTGTCAGATGTCATTGTCGAAACTGCGTTAAACACGTGTTTTCGGAGGTACAAAACTTTTGTCACTGACTAAATATCTATAGAGTTCAGTTTGCAGGGTGAGGTAAGATTGTATATGAAAATGTTTATTACCTCCCCAGATTCTAAGTTTAGTTAAATAAATTTTGGTTTTAATTGATGGGGGCAATCAAACGGGTTATATTTAATTGGGGTTCTTGGACTTTGCTGCATGGAAAGCGTTTAGATTAAAACAAATATTGTGTAAAATATATTCGTACCTTAAATTTATAATGACATTTAATATTTTTAAAATCCATTCCAAGAATTTCAAATGTGATATTTTAAAATTCTTCGAAATTCATTTCTTTCACATTTTTATTCCTATGAAGATTAGATCGCCAACGCACATTTATTCCATACATTCTAACCAACGTTTGTTGATCAATTTTTCTTTTCTCTGTTACTTGTAAAGATAATTTTTAACCATTTGTTTTTCCTATTTTTTATGTCTCGCAATTTTAATTCCCTGAAAAGCAACGATATCTGCTTTTGCTTTCGTTCTGTTAGTTTCTCTACACCTAGGGACAAGTGTGCGACCTTCTCTCACATCGCTGAACAGCTAAATATAGAACGGTGATTAGTAATCAATGAAGGGAACTCAAACGTCTTTACAAATGTTCTCTAGCCTCTAAAGTGGCAATTCAGTGGAAACGCCGGATCATCTGAAGATCAGGGCCCCCACCCTTCTTTAGTTAGCTTTATAAGGCTAACTAACGAAAATATCACGACCTAACCTAACCAATCATCAAGGACGTACAGTTGACCTAACGATTGGTTAGGTTAGGTCGTGATATTTTCGTTAGTTAGCCTTATAAGGCTAACTAAAGAAGGCTGGGGGCCCTTATCTTCAGGTGATCCGAAACTCCTAAAATTGCCTTCGAAGTCAAGAGGCTCCAAAAAAAAGGTCACTGAGCAAACATAATATAATATCTTTTTTATGGAGACTAAAGCAGTGTTATGGGAGCAATTATCAGAAACTCGCCAGAATTAGTGTCCACGCCACTTTTTACGCTGTCTTGACACGTTTCAAGAGTAAATCGACCTACGCACGAAAACTTTGCACCTCACAATGAAACTGACTTTTTTTGTGACTGAAAATAGATTAATTCTTCACATGAAGGTCAGTCTACTTTCCTAAATAAAACACTCAAAAATTCTTATTGTCTCGCATCCTACCCTTTCGTTATTTAGAACAACCAAAGTTGGACAAACTAAGTTGTCTTTAAAAACTTTTTCTTCATTACATTAATTTTTTTATGGCTATTGGTTTAGTTGATAGAAAATTTAGATGATTATGTTCTTAAGAAGTCAACTTACTTTAAATTTTCAATTATATATATATATATATATATATATATATATATATATATATATATATATATATATATATATATATATATATATATATATATATAATATATATATATATATATATATATATATATATATACACACCATAGAGGTGCTTTCGAATATTTGAGATTCGTTTCCGTTAAGGAGAATAAGTGCTGCTGGTTCGACCATGAAGGCTTCTCGAGCCCAGAATCTAAATTTTATCTGCAAACAGAAAATAAAACTTTTCCTTGAGGGAATGTGGTTTTCTGATATTTTTACAGAAACGTGTTTTGTGGTCATGTAACGACTTTAATTTACTTGGTGAATATTGCTGTTTTTATTCTGAAGTATTCTCGTATAGTGTCTTCACTGTAATAAATTTACTACTGTTTTGTTTGTTGTGGTCTTTCCTGTTTCAGTTTTATCTCCCGCAATGTCTGAATGAACTCGGAAATAATTTTTCTGTAGTTGTTTTACTTTAAAAATTAAAGTTGCTTTAATTTCCTCTCCTTCATTACTTGTATTACATTATTCACGGAATATTTTACATTTTTGTAAGGATTAACGAGTTCGATTTAGAAATACATGGCAAATTTATTAAACAACTTCTTTTCGAAAATAGGAAGCAATACGGCAGCTGCCATTCCAGAATCAAACAGTCACTACCAACGATGTACGCAACAACCCACACCAAATACTTTCTTCTCTGAACCAATTCTGCCAAACGAAACATCAGCTACATAAAAAAACTTAAAAAATAAAAGCCCTGCTATCAATTCAATTCCAGTAAAAATATATAAACTAATATCAGATGATATAGCAACCCCACTCACGAGACTTATGAATGAGTCAATAGTACAAGGTATATCCCCTGATTACCTAAAGATAGCCAGGGTTTGTCCAGTATTCAAATCAGGCAGCCCTGATTCTCCATCCAATTACCGACCAATCTCGGTCTTACTAACTCTGAGTAAAGTATTTGAAAGAATCATAGACAATAGACTAATCAAATTCTTAGCTAAATACGACATCCTAACAAAAACACACTTTGGGTTTATAGAAGGCCACATCACAGAAGACGCCATTAACATGCTATTAGAAAATATCTATAAAAGTCTAAACTACAAAAAACACAATCTTAGTTTACCTTCACCCGTCGGAAGCCTTTGATACGGTCTCACATGATATCTTGTTAGACAAATTAAACACATTGGCATAAGGGGAAATATGTTAAATTGGTCTAAATCATATCTCTCTAATCGTCACCAGTGTGTTAAAGTAAATGACATTTCATCAGCATATGCTATATTGGAAAAGAGTCCGGCCCGCCAAAGATTTGTATCAGGCCCGGTTGGCGGATACTGAAAATTCATTATCTAATGTCATATTTTATTTCAATAAAATTTAATTTTAAAATAAAATTTTATCTAAAATTTGCACACTGGCCCTCCGTGTGGGTCATTAATTGAAATATGGCCCTTCATGAAAAAAGGTTGGACACCTCTGCGCTAGAAGTAATCTATAAAAAATGTTTACGAACTCTCTCAGACGATTTCATACCTCTCTAATGTTCAGAAACTTTAATAAATATTCTAAAACTAAATGACCTGTATAGACTTACTGCCGGTATCAGTATGTACAAAGTTGCTAATAATAGAAATTATACTTCGCCCATTCACAGAGCGATTCCCCCCCCCCCCCCGGATCAGATCAACTGTAATCACAATACAAGACTTCCCAATGATTTCATACATAAACCAAATTATTCCATGCAAATTGCAGGAAATGCTCTCTCCTACAAAGGGGCAGGGGCAGATATTTGGAGCGCTATACCCATAAACATTAGACAAGCACCATCACTAATATCGTTTCGCAACTCGCTAAAGAAATACTTTATAAATTCCTACTAACATATAATATATATATATATATATATATATATATATATATATATATATATATATATATATATTATATATATATATATATATACAGTATATATATATATATTATATATATGTTAGTAGGAATTTATAAAGTATTTCTTTAGCGAGTTGCGAAATATATATATATATATATATTACAATTTGTAAATATTACTAAACAATGAAAATCACCTATTATATATGCAAAATTCACAATCTTAAATGGGCGCAATCATAAACCATATAAATTAGGTGTTAAAAGTTTCCAGTATATTACGCCATAGTTATAATATGCCTCACTCATCTGTATCTTTGTAACTTTAAGACTGTGTCATGATTTGTATTGTTTACCATTTTTCTTTTCTATTATTTCTATTATTTCTAGTATCATTTTGTATTCCCAAAGGCATATTAAGATAAGAATACTGTAATTAAACTAAAAAAATTAAATGTTAATCCCAACATTGTGTAAACCAGAATGGATGTAATGGAAATCTTATGTAATGTGTTCTTTCTGAATAAACATTATTATTAGTATCATTATTATTATTATTATTATTATTATTATTATTATTACTATTATTATTATTATTTTTATTATTATTAAAATAATGAAATATTGCCTTAAGGAATTGAAATGTTGATTGTAAAATATACAAAATACATTTCGCTTATAAAATTTAATCTAATAGCATTTGTGTATCTCTGCATCTACAGTATAGAATACAGCATGGCAGATAATTGTGTACTTTAATTTGCAAAGTTCATAAACTTTAATTTTTGTATTCTGAAGCGTTTTTTTTTATATCAATGGCTCCTGCGTGCATTCGTGTGTGTGTGTGTGTGTGTGTGTGTAACCCTAACCCCTCATATTCTCAGATTATTATTATCAGCAACATGGGGATTCGAACCCCTAACCTTTATAGCTTCATTTCTCGCACAAGGGAACGCTGTTGCCTATTGAGCTATGGGCGTTGGAATATGAGGCAGTATCTCAAACTTTTAAGGTTTTAGATGTTGGTATAAAAATTTATATTCAGAATGCATTCATGCTCAACACTTTATATTGAAGTACAAATATGAAAACACTTTTTCTGATATGATACATAAGATATATCATCATATTATCA
Source organism: Bathynomus jamesi (assembly GCA_023014485.1). Classification (NCBI taxonomy): domain Eukaryota; kingdom Metazoa; phylum Arthropoda; class Malacostraca; order Isopoda; family Cirolanidae; genus Bathynomus; species Bathynomus jamesi. The sequence goes on along the minus strand of JAJOZX010000623.1, from coordinate 798,703 downwards.
ACTCTCGCTGAATGGATACCTTCAGTCGTCTAGAAAGTATCGAAAGTCTACGGGATGAGCAACCACTGTTTCAATTACTTCACCCGCTGTTCTTCAGCTGAGTTACGAGTGCTTTTATGAAAGGAAAGACACTTCATTTTCAGAAAGAAAGAACATAAGTAATTAAATAAAATTTCTGAATCTTCACGACATTAATAATAATAATAATAATAGCGGCAACAGTAGTAATACTAATAGTAATATTAATAATAATAATAGTAACTAGACGTGCTCGCTTCGCTCACGCTTCCAAATACTACGCGAAGCGCAGAGCGCTCTACGGTTCATCCTCGCTGCATTGAGATCGAAAAATCCCAAAGGACACCTAAAATTCGTCATATATATTATATTTGTAACACCAAAAAATTATATAAATCTCGAAGGAACGACCAATTTCCATCCTTCTATATATTTTTCTTTATTTTTTGATAAAAAAAAACATAAACCCCAAACTATCCACGAAACTTATATTTTATAAATATTTTAACAAAATTTCATAAATAGCCATACAGGCCAACCCTTACTATAGTAACACACAATACTTAATATGTATATATATGAGGCCATATATATACAGACTTTGGAGGGAACTTTGTACCTTGAACGACAGCATTACCCTATCGTTATCTCTCCATCGGAAACACTTGGATGCAAATAAACTTTGGGGTATGTAACTATGGTGTCTCATGAATGTTTGATGCAATTCATTTAAGAGATGAATTTTGTGGGTTTGTTAAAATAATGAACTTGTAGTTACCATTACATCGAAAAGTGTGAATTTCGAGAAATCTTTTAAGATTTCTTAACCCTGGAATGCATAGCGGGGTCCAATTCGACCCCACACGTACGATGATTTGATTCGCCTATGCAGTGATTGTAGTCTAGGGTTAAAGTACACATCAGTAATTAATGATCGTACAGTATAAATTTAGTTAAGATCTGTTTAATACAAAATGTGCTATTTTCAGTCATATGTAAAAACCTTAAAATAGTTACCCCTTCACCAAAAAACATTTGGGATCAAGTAAAGATAAGCACCCCAGCCTTCTTTAATTAGCCTCATAAGGCTAACTAACGAAAATATCACGACCTAACCTAACCAATCGTCAAGGGCGCACAGTTGACTTAACGATTGGTTAGGTTAGGTCGTGATATTTTCGTTAGTTAGCCTTATAAGGCTAATTAAAGAAGGCTGGGGGTGCTTATCTTTACTTGATCCAACATTTGATCTCGGTTATCAAAACGTAAAAACTTTGAAAATTTGGTGGAAAATGGTCGGAAAATAAAAAAGTTACCATAGCTACTTCTATGTTCAGACAGTCATATCGGGGAAATCTTTATTCCTCTCAGAATGACACCCTATCTCTACATATCCTGAAGATCGGATGAGAACGGAAGTCTCCAGACTTGCCGGGTATACACAAAAGCAATAACAAAAAACTGAAGCATAGAAACACAAATCTCACGAGCTACAAATTTCTCACTTTATTGCATATTTTCTCTTTTCGAACAATATAAATCCCCTTCAGAATTTATAGAGTAATAATATAGTTTTAGTAGCCTTTTCTAACTTCCTCGCTGCCGTTTTTTCAACTGAAGAAAATTTACTAAGGACTATTAGGGAATAAAATGCATGTAAAATTTTCGTTATATATAACCCAACATTCCGTTCGCGCACTTCGGACATTTTAAAGGGACTAAAATCTAAATTTCAATTGGATTACAAGCCAGAGTATGCACATAAAGTAAGTAATCGTAACAGAAACCTGAAATTAATAATAATAAGAATAGAATAGTACAACGCATCATACATACTAGTATATGTAAATTCTTTTTATGCAGGAAGGAAGAGCCAAGGGCGAACGCTCGCAAAAAACCTCCCCCCACCCCGATAGAAGAAGAAAGCCAAAATCAAAGTCCAGAATTTTCGAGATGCCTGGACACTCTGCGTTTGAAAGATAGGCGGTCATAGACGGGAGGAAAGATGAATTGAGGAAGATTATCCCAGAATTGACCGGTTGAGTGGATGAAAGATTTAAAATACCGATTAACCCTCGCGTTAGAGATTTGGACAGAAAAGGAATGAGAATGTGTCGGAAGTCTGGTGCCGCGTGCTCTCCTTAAAGGAATATATATATATTCTATATTCCAAATCTTCAAACCTTTGCTTAATTCATATAACGTGTCAATAAAAAAAAATAAACAAAGTTTTGTTTCTGACGTCACAATGATGTCACGTGTTTATTCTTTATTTCCAAAATATATTATTAAAAAATATATTAAGAAACCTCGTCATTTCATGAATCTTAATATCTGATTTGCATTTCCGAATGAGAAAAGATTCGGTTATTATCTGAGGTCGTAGAATTTATTTGTTCTAAAATAATAATAATAATAATAATAATAATAGTAATAATAGAAATAATAATAATAATAATAATAATAATAATAATTAGACCCTATATTATTATTTTTATTAAGCATTATTTATTTCTACTAAATATACAACTGATAATTTTATTTAAAATAAAAATGTGTAAAATAATCAAACACTACTTTTGTAAATATTTACCTTTTGTTTATTATTATTATTATTATTATTATTATTATTATTATTATTATCATTGAAAATAAAGATCTTTACATAAAACTCTTGTAATTAATTCTTTCAAAACGGGTGTTTAAAAATCTCCAGAAAGCGTGCGGCATCAACAAAACGGGTTGTCTCTTGATCCTGCTGACAATGGAACGGAATGTGCTATCCTGGAATATCTCAACTCTCAATCTTCATGAAATTGGACCCCCATGACTCTCTTCTAATATTTGCTTTGATGGAATGAGTGTGCAGACTTATTTGTCTTTGTGAACTCGAAAATAATTAAAAACAAATAAAGTTCAAATATAGAGGCTAATGTTTTACGTGGAAGAAATTATATATATATAATATATATATATACAGGGTGGGCCGAAAGTCTGGATCCATAGGAGAATATTTATTTTAATACATAAATTACAACAAATGGTAAATACTTACTTAAAATGAATATCAACTTTAAATGCGTATCCGTGATACTGTACAGTAGTTCGTACTCCAGTATAAATACTCAAATACTTTTTTTATTTCAGCCCAGAAATGGCTTCGAATCTAACAACAGAAGACCGGGGTTAGAACTTGTGCTCATGTACGCAAGACAGGGCGCTACACACAGAGAAGTTGCTACCGAATTCAATAGAAATCATCCTGATAAGCATCCAGTAACACATGCGACTGTTGGCAAGTTGTTTAAACTTTTCAAAGAAACAGGAAGTGTACATGATCGACGGCGTTCTGGTCGTCCAAAAACTGCAACTGATGAAAATACCTCTGCAATGGTATCTGAAACTTTAACGAATAGTCCAGTAAAGTCAACAAGAAGATTATCAAATGAAACACGCATCTCGAGAACGTCAATTCGAAGAATTATTAAAATCATAAATTCCATCCCTAAGTGTCTCGATGTCAGAGGCCGCCAATTTGAGCATTTGTTATAATTTGTTGTTTATACTGGAGTACGAACCACTGTACAGTATCACGGATACGCATTTACGAGTTAAAGTTAATATTCATTTTAAGTATTTACCATTTGTTGTAATTTATGCATTAAAATAAATATTTTCCTATGGATCCAGACTTTCGGCCCACCCTGTATATATATATATATATATATATATATATATATATATATATATATATATATATATCTTGTGGGTGTCGGTGCGTAAGTAGAATGTTTGCCACAAGAGATTTAATTAACTTTTGGGTACTCTCGTTTTCGTCGGAGATTCGCGATGTAGTATTAGCGATTCCGACTATAATTTAGAAGTGAGTGCGATTTACGGGTTCCTGGATGTTGATTGAGGAATGGAATAAACAGATCGTCAGCCGTTAACGAGTATAATTTAAATGCCAATAGTTTGATAATTCCAACCATTTATTGAAGTTAGTGATTAATATTGGAATTAATAGTGGAATAAAGTTAATAATCAAATAATGAGATGAAATCAATAATCACTTAAAATAATAAGTTCCTTAACACAGAGAAATTATTTCTAAGTCAATGAAAATTACTCAAAGAGAACCTGCCTTTCCTGCAGATGACTCTTAAACTCAAATATCGCAAACACAAACAGAGACCTTGCCTCTTCCTCTACAAGTGACTCTGTACCCAACTCGATACCCAATTAATCTATACAGAACCAGCGAGCCTAAATTGAATTCTGGAGACCCAAGTAGCGCGCCGAAAGTCTTTCAAGTCTGAGGAGATATGGCTCTCCAGGCCTTTAAATATGGGATTTTTACTCCGCCCAACGATCTGGTTTATTCTAGTTGGCGTGGGAACGGTTTTTATAAAAACAATCTTCTTTCGCAATCGAGAGACTCATTATATATATATATATATATATATATATATATATATATATATATATATATATATATATATGTGTGTGTGTGTGTGTATAAAAATGAACAATGAATAATTCCTATGTTCATATATTTTTATGTTCATTCGTGCAATTCTTAGATCCATTCGTATGATTCTTATATTCATTTATATATTTCTTATATCCATTTATATAATTCGTATATTTATATAATCTTTATAGAAATCCTTATATTCATTATATTCATTCAGAACTTATATTTATATAATCTTTATATTCAAATATTCATTTTTACATAAGAACCAAAATCGCATAACGCAAGTTTCGATATATCTTTTTTTAATTTGCTTTCTAATTTTTCAGTGTCACAATCATGCGACCTACCATTTCTATGGTTCAGCCGTATCCATGTTTGTGCCATTAGAAGTTCGCTGTGGGAAGCGAATGTCCCTTAATTTCATTCTCTTAAAATACAAACAAGACAATCGGCGGTTTAGATCGTTTAACATTTCCATCACAATATTACCCATATCTCCATTTTCAAATTATTATAGAATTTATGATAATTAATTATTGTTGTCTTGAGTAGTTTAGCCGCAAAAGGTTAGAGTGCAGGAATGTTGCAATTTATTACGCAATGTTGCAATGTCGCAAAGGGGGTGGGGGTTGTTGCAAATGGGGCGGGGTTGTTGCAAAGGGGGGTGTTGCAAAAAAAGAAAAATTTCCCCAAAGGGGGGTGGGGGATGCTGCAGGTGCAACAAGGAAGCTTGGAGGCGGCGTTATCCCCCAAGAGAAGGAGAGAAAGGAGGAGAGGTGTTCACCTGGCCGGAGCCAAGTGCATATTAAGACTTCAGCCGAGTAGGCGTTGTCTTATAGGCTCCTAATAAGCCAGATGGCTGAATCAGCCAGTTGGCTTAGAAGGAGACAAGGGGGGAGGGGTACACCTGAAGGAGAGAGAGAGAGAGAGAGAGAGAGTAGCGGCCTTTGATTGCAAGGCATGCAACTTGGAGGCGGAGTTCTCCCCCAAGCTATTTTCGTTTACCTAACCTATGAGGCCTCTAAGGGGTTTTCCCAAAGGGCCAGAAAGAGAAAGGACCAGAGGTCCTTGCTCGGCTGGGAGCCGAGCTTGAATGACTCCGTCATCAGCTTCTCACTCTTTTATAGACCTCTAATCCGGCTGAGTTGCCAGATAGCGCCATGTATTCAGTTGCCAGATAGCAAAAACCATATATTAATCAAAATACCACAATATATGATGGTAGTTAATCAATTAATTGTTGGAATTAAGAAGATTCAACTGTTTATTAAATAATTTAAACACACGCTCTTTACACAATAAATCACTTAATTCCTATTTTATTATAAATACCGAGAAACGAAAGGTAAATAAACCTTACGAAGATTGGTGGAAATTAACCAAAACACATGCTCGTCCATTCCCCCCAATCTCCTAACCCCATCTGTGTTTGTATATATATATATATAGAAAGAATCATAATAACCGTGTCTATTTAATTTTATCAATCCTTATATATATATATGAAAATTATTTCACAAAAGTAACAAGTGAAAAATATTTATGATGAATAAAACCACGAAGGAAAGGAAACACAGAATGGTGCTCAAGCGCTTTCGTCTAATGACATCCTCAGGAACACTGAAGTACATAGAAGGTTACAGCCTATATATAGGTTACAAAAAAAAAAAATATATATATCTATATATATATATATATATATATATATATATATATATATATATATACAATAAACGGAGAAATGAAATTAAAAACAAAAAAAAATTATTAAAAATTAAAAGATTGTGGGATGGGTATACAACTTTGTGAGGAAACACTATCGATTTTTAGCACAAGATCAAACTACCGATTTTTAGCACAAGATTAAATTAATTGAAAAAAATACAAATTTATACTGGAAATCTGCCCGGGTTTTATCACTCTACCCATCTTGTATATAAAAATAAATTGAAAAATAAAAGTTATTAGAGTGGCATACAAGTTTATCTAAATCTTTTCTGAAGGAATTCAAAACAACAAGATCGAGTTGAAAAAGACCTTTGCTTATGTTGAAGTTATTTGAAAGTTGGATAATGGCAGACTCAAGAATATTTCTATTAACAATGTTGCCAGAGTGAAATAAAACTGAAGCATTATTCCAATCAATACAGTGGGATAACTCTGACAAATGGACAAAAAGGGCACTGGACGACTGTCCTGTTCTAACGGAATATTGATGCTGTTTTATACGTGTGTGCAAATCATTTCCCGTCTGACCTATGTAAAAGGAATCACATTATAAAGTTGGTTGTAAACAATGTGATTCCTTTTACATAGGTCAGACGGGAAAGGATTTGCACACACGTATAAAACAGCATCAATATTCCGTTAGAACAGGACAGTCGTCCAGTGCCCTTTTTGTCCATTTGTCAGAGTTATCCCACTGTATTGATTGGAATAATGCTTCAGTTTTATTTCACTCTGGCAACATTGTTAATAGAAATATTCTTGAGTCTGCCATTATCCAACTTTCAAATAACTTCAACATAAGCAAAGGTCTTTTTCAACTCGATCTTGTTGTTTTGAATTCCTTCAGAAAAGATTTAGATAAGAAGGGTAGAACGCTAAATCTTTGGTAAATTTGTATGCCACTCTAATAACTTTTATTTTTCAATATATTTTTATATACAAGATGGGTAGAGTGATAAAACCCAGGCAGATTTCCAGTATAAATTTGTATTTTTTTTTTTTTATAACATTGGTTGGAAACAATTAATTTAATCTTGTGCTAAAAATCGGTAGTTTGATCTTGCGCTAAAAAGCGATAGTGTTTCCTTACAAAGTTCTATGCCCATCCCACAATCTTTTAATTTTTAATAATTTTTTTTGTTTTTAATTTCATTTCTCCGTTTATTGTATATGTATGTATGTATATATATATATATATTTTTTTTTCTATTTTTTTTTTAACCTATATATAGGCTGTAACCTTCTATGTACTTCAGTGTTCCTGAGGATGTCATTAGACGAAAGCGCGTGAGCACCATTCTGTGTTTTCTTTCCTTCCTGGTTTTATTCATCATATATATATATATATATATATATATATATAAATGGAATTTCACCGAATTAAAACATTAACCAAAACGCACGGTCGACCATTCCCCCCAATCTCCTCACCCCATCTGTGTTTATATATATAAACGAATGAACAACTCGTGCACACACACACACACACACACACACACACACACACACACGCACACACAAACGAGGATTCGTTTCTCCGACTCGAATCACACCTGATTGCCCGAGGCGTTTTTTGACCATAATTTTACCTTTTTTCCAGTCAAATCGATCAAAACCTCTCTTCACACCGATTCTTAGCAAACCTGAAAGTACTAATAATTATATATATATAGAAAGAAAGAGAGAGAGAGTTTTGTTCATTAATAAATAAAGGAATATGCTTGTATCTTTTGCCAGCAAATTCCATTCACGTAACCTGGAGTCCAATAATTCCGCTCTTGGGCTCTCACCAAATCATTCGTATGGCAAATGGCATAGATTTGCGGGTACCTTTAATCCAGTGGTGGCCAACCATTTTTTGATGCGTGCCATTTTTAGGTTAGGTTTAATTCGGATGCGCCAAAAAAAAAAAATTGTGAAAAATTACTAATAACTTGTAAGTAAAAATATAATATAATATTTACCTTAAATAGAAATATAGTGTGAAAAATATTTACCTTAATTTTTAGTTAACTACATCTTAACTGCTTAAATCTTTGATTTTTAATATTTAGTGTTAGAAGTGAAAATTTAGCACAATTCATATTTGGAATCAGCATCAAAAGTTATATAAGAATCACCAAATAGTTTTCAAGAAATGTTGTTCCCTAATGTAATTAACTCTTTCTCGCCGAATTGGAAAGGTTTTCACTCCACCTTAGACCCACAGTTTAACGTGGAAACCGAATGCTCTTTTCTTTTTTAAAAATATAATTAGAGGAGATTGGGGGGAATGGACGAGCGTGTGTTTTGGTTTATTTCCACCAATCTTCGCAAGGTTTCTTTTTTGGAAATATTATTATTTTCTCGAAAACTATGGGTGATAGAAAAATTCTGAAACCATATTTGGAATCAGCATCAAACGTTCTATAAGAAACACCAAATAGTTTTCAAGAAATGTTGTTCCCTAGTGTAATTATCTCTTTCTCGCCGAATTGGAAAGGTTTTCACTCCGCCTTAGACCCACAGTTTAACGTGGAAACCGAATGCTCTTCTTGGTCGCCTACCTTACATCCAAAATAAAGTTCGTAAGCCCTCTTCACGAGTGGGGTCATCGTCTTCCTCTGTGCCATTATGGTCAGTTCTCCACATACGTAGCAAAATGTATCTCTGGGATTAATACAGTTTCGATTCATGCTGGCGGAAAATTATTGAAATCACGGAAAACTTTTTGGAATGAAAAAACAATTTTTTCTACTATGAAAAATTTTAAAATTTGAGCAAAACTTGAAAAAAAAATTTCTTTTTATTAAAAATCTGTTTGTTTAAATAGCTATATTTTTTTAATACAAAAAATACTATTAAATATAGTTAACCAGGAAAAAAAGAAAGTAAAATTAAATTAGTACACTTAATTTTAAATAATATTTTGGGAAAACTCTGAGTAAATGGAAATATTATTTTCTCGAAAACTGTTGGCGATAGAAAAATTCTGAAACCATATTTGGAATCAGCATCAAAAGTCCTATAAGAAAGACCAAATAGTTTTCAAGAAACAAATATGTTGTTCCCTAGTGTAATTAACTCTTTCTCGCCGAATTGGAAAGCTTTTCACCGATCTTAGACCTACAGTTTAACGTGGATTCAGAAATACATCTCGTCAGGGAATGATTGAATGATTGCTCACTATTTCATCGAGATAAGTGAAGCTCATATACATGACCTGCATTGTCTATAAGATCTGTGGCGCGTGGAGCCTTCAGAAGAGGCGCCAGATACCATTGTATACATTATTATGGAGAGTTGCCAGATACCATTGCTCAGGTACACAGTTGCCAGAGTGTACCATTTATTTTCATAAAAGTTGTACAAGCAATATTAAAGGTAGCCATTTGAATACACGTCTGATCTCCTTTTTTTCTTCTACGCTGGCGAATACACGTCTGATCTCAAGGGCTTACTGCAGTCGACTGACCACGCAGGGAATCACGCTGGTCTTACAGTGGGCGGAGCTTAGAACTTTCACCTGTGCACACACACACACACACACACACACACAATTATGGGGATATATAGAAATAAATATACATTTGAATGGTCAATAATAATAGAAATGAGGAATATGCATATAATCCTTCAATATAACAGTACAGGAGAAATATCACAAATATATATAAATACATTTCACTTTTTTTCAAAATACTAAACTCGCACTTAATCGAGTTTACAATTACATCATTATTGCTCTGCATTACGCAGTATATGCGGTTTAATAATATTTCACCGCTTTAAGTATAGGGAAACCTGTACTCGATATGAAGGGCTTTCATATCGTTCAGTACTATTTTTGTTCCCACTTTACAACCGGTTGGTAAGTCATCTTTAAATATGCCTAGAATACAATCAAAAGCACGCACAAAGAGTTCATCGTTAGCTACATTATTAAACACAAGTTTATAAACACGCTTTTCCAATCGAGGGTTTATTTCTACCGACCCGAGCTTTTCAATCGTGAACTCGTCTTCACTCAACATAGCGGCAATTGAAATAATCTTCTAAATCGTTACGACAACTGCGCGTTATATAAAGAAATAGTTCTTCAGGATAATTTTCACGAACTAGGCACATTTTATAATGTTTTACTAAACATCTTCACACTCCGGCGCACTATTTGAGAGGAACATATGCTCATATTTTTCCTTTCTGCCCATCAAACGATACTCGTCTCTAAAGTCTGTTAAAAACTCACGCAGGGCACTAGCCACAACCTCACTACGAACCTCATCATGATATACATTAATATAGTGATAAAAATACTTAAGATTGTCCATGATCACGAGATTCACATTTTCAGTCGTAGGGTATGAGTAATCGGCATGGTGTAACATGACGTAATACCGCTTGTCACACCACCCATCCACAAGACTCATTATCCATACCTGCTGCTTCTCTTCTGCACGCGTTGTTTCTTTTACTTCACGGTATATGTGAGACTTTATAAAGTTTAGCTCTACAGCATACTTCAGCACATCGTCTGTGCAACGAAAGCCTTCAATGGTCTCACCAGAACATCCGTAGAGTATTTGTACATCTTGCAACTTCGCACAATCCAATGTGGTTTTAAAAGAGGCATAGGAGGGGGGAATAGGAAGTTTTTCGGTATCCACCACATCCTGGTACTTTGCTGAATACCATTTCATAAACGTTGTACAAGCAATATTAAAGGTAGCCATTTGAATACACGTCTGATCTCCTTTTTTTCTTCTACGCTGGCGAATACACGTCTGATCTCAAGGGCTTACTGCAGTCGACTGACCACGCAGGGAATCACAGATAGTAGCATGACTCACGTTGCTGGTCTTACAGTGGGCGGAGCTTAGAACTTTCACCTGTGCACACACACACACACACACACACAACAGTGGGCGGAGCTTAGAACTTTCACCTGTGCACACACAAAGGAGAAAGTGAAACGCTAATTGAAACATGATTTATTTAATAAATGAGATATTCAAGTTATATATATATTTACAAATACGATTTAATAAACGAGATATCCAAGTTATATATATATTTACAAATACGTGTAATAAATAAGTTAACAATAGACACATCAATGATTATATTCAAGACATATATATATTTAAAAACACGTGATAAATAAGTTAACAATTGAAATTATGTTAACACAAGAAATAACAGAAAACACAAGAAAAAACAAGTGCTTAGATTTGGTGATCACAAACAACAGTAACCTAATACTTTAAAGAAAGCATTCTATTAAATACTTTTAGCCTATGTTCACGAATTAATACCGGTTTTAAAATAGATTCGAGACGAAGACCGTCTGGACTGATTTTATAGAAATTCAAGGATTCCAAGTTGATCACGAGAGAAGTTATGTAGTCATCTTCCATGCTGAAAAATCTCGTCGTTTGCCTGTCTGCTCAGAACACCGAGAAGAGGTAAGATCGAATCCACATCAACACAAAATTTTAATCGCTAAAATAACAGCCTGAGCATTGTCCATGTTCTAAATTATCTTTGATTCGTTTTGGTAAAATTGAGTAAACTGCAGCCTTTGTTTCCTGATCAGAAACTCTCCGTCTTTTTCTGGTATGGTGCAAGGTTTCGTTGCAACCATATTCACTGCTTGAGTCTACTTCACAGTCGTTGTCTTCTAATCTAGATTTTAGATTTACACTCTTCACTAATGCATTCAATGGGTGAATAATCATCTTGGTCGATATTATTGACACCACAATCGAGAGGGCTCACTGGGGTAACGGACACTTCAGGTAATGGTGCGGGCGCTTGAGGTGGGTCGGGGACAATCTCCTCAGGTTGCCCTTGTGGCGGGGAAAATATTGTGTGGAGGTAATTATGTGCTGCTTCTAAGTAAACAAAACGGGCTTTTTGTAACAGAGTGGCAACTAATAATGATTTACGCAAAGATGCACCAGCTCTTCTGGAACGTCTGGATGCAATTTTACCGAGCGATATATTTATCAACTTGTGTGCTTCAAACCCGTTTGGAACGTCAGATATCATGTTCACCACCTAGGAATTGGTCAAGGCACAGAGAGCTAACCAGCACGACTCTATCTTCTATTTCCAATCTTGTAATGAGTTAAAGTGAAAGTTTCGCCTGCCTTTATACATTGTCGTTCTGACATCGTTATCAAGCTCCACGCAGGGAATTTCCAGGTAGTAGCATGAATCACGCTGCTGTTCTTTCACCTGTGCACACACACACACACACACACATACACGCACACACGCACGCACACACACACACACACACGCACACACAAAGGAGAAACTGAAACGCTAATTGAAACATGATTTATTTAATAAAAAATATTCAAGCTATATATATTTGCAAACACGTGTAAATATAGCTATTTAAACAAACAGATTTTTAATAAAAAGAAAGAAATTTTTTTCAATTTTGCTCAAATTTTAAAATTTTCGTAGTAGAAAAAATTGGTTTTTCATTCCAAAAAGTTTTCCGTGATTTCAATAATTTTCCGCCAGCATGAATCGAAACTGTATTAATCCCAGAGATGCATTTTGCTACGTATGTGGAGAACTGACCATAATGGCACAGAGGAAGACGATGACCCCACTCGTGAAGAGGGCTTACGAACTTTATTTTGGATGTAAGGTAGGCGACCAAGAAGAGCATTCGGTTTCCACGTTAAACTGTGGGTCTAAGGCGGAGTGAAAGCCTTTCCAATTCGGCGAGAAAGAGATAATTACACTAGGGAACAACATTTCTTGAAAACTATTTGGTTTTTCTTATAGACCTTTTGATGCTGATTCCAAATATGGTTTCAGAATTTTTCCATCACCCATAGTTTTCGAGAAAATATATATTTCCAAAAAAGAAACCTTGCGAAGATTGGTGGAAATAAACCAAAACACACGCTCGTCCATTCCCCCCAATCTCCTCTAATTATATTTTTAAAAAAGAAAAGAGCATTCGGTTTCCACGTTAAACTGTGGGTCTAAGGTGGAGTGAAAACCTTTCCAATTCGGCGAGAAAGAGTTAATTACACTAGGGAACAACATTTCTTGAAAACTATTTGGTGATTCTTATATAACTTTTGATGCTGATTCCAAATATGAATTGTGCTAAATTTTCACTTCTAACACTAAATATTAAAAATCAAAGATTTAAGCAGTTAAGATGTAGTTAACTAAAAATTAAGCTAAATATTTTTCACACTATATTTCTATTTAAGGTAAATATTATATTGTATTTTTACTTACAAGTTATTAGTAATTTTTCAAAATTTTTTTTTTTTGGCGCATCCGAATTAAACCTAACCTAAAAATGGCACGCATCAAAAAATGGTTGGCCACCACTGGATTAAAGGTACCCGCAAATCTATGCCATTTGCCATACGAATGATTTGGTGAGAGCCCAAGAGCGGAATTATTGGACTCCAGGTTACGTGAATGGAATTTGCTGGCAAAAGATACAAGCATATTCCTTTATTTATTAATGAACAAAACTCTCTCTCTCTCTCTTCCTATATATATATATATATATATATATATATATATATATATACCGGGTGTCCGAGAATTATCTGTACAATTTTTGGCTGTTATTAAAAGTCAACCATGAAGTGTAGAAATTCCAGTGTTGTCCCATTTTACAGAGAATCTCATTATGTTTTTTCTGATACTACGTTTTGACAAGTTTTTTAGAAATGTACGCGGGTGACAGACATTGATGATTTAAAAGCAAGAATCACAGCTGCTATTGAGCGAATTGATGTGGATATGCTGCAGCGTACATGGCAACATTTGGAGTATCGATTGGATGTTTTGCGAATCACTAATGGTGCACATATCGAATGTTTGTAACAACGTCACTTTAATAAAAGAAACTTTTGAAAATACAGATTCTAAATAATCTTGTTTAAGAATTTTACGTGTGTTATCAAGAATTTTATTAAAAGATGAAATTGTACAGATAATGTTCGGACACACTGGAATTTCTAAAAATCTTGTCAAAACTTGGTATCAGAAAAAACTTAATGAGATTCTCTGTAAAATGGGACAACACTGGAATTTCTACACTTCATGGTTGACTTTTAATAGCAGCCAAAAATTGTACAGATAATTCTCGGACACCCTTTATATATATATATATGTATATAATATATATATATATATAATTATTAGTACTTTCAGGTTTGCTAAGGATCGGTGTGAAGAGAGGTTTTGATCGATTTGACTGGAAGAAAGGTAAAATTATGGTCAAAAAACGCCTCGGGCAATCAGGTGTGATTCGAGTCGGAGAAACGAATCCTCGTTTGCGTGTGTGCGTGTGTGTGTGTGTGTGTGTGTGTGCACGAGTTGTTCATTCGTTTATATATACAAACACAGATGGGGTGAGGAGATTGGGGGGAATACTCTTTGGGTATTTCTAAGTAGAAAGTATTATATCGACATGTGCCTGATTCCCAACCGTTACCGAGATACAGGCCTCTACGGTTTCCGGGAAGGTGGATTGGACGTGGAGGACCTGTGGCATGGCCCCCTCGTTCGCCTGACTTATCTCCGCTAGATTTTTTTGTCTGGGGGTTCTTGAAGAGTAACGTTTATCAGCGGGGTAAGCCCGAAACTAGGGAGCAGTTGGTTGCACGTATACAGGATGCGTTCATAAACCTCAGAAATGAACTTCCGCGTTTTCCTTGGCAAGACTCGATGGATCGGAGGCTCGCCGCGTGCATTGAAGAAGGAGGGGGTCACTTTGAAACCATTCTGCAATAAGTGCAATTGTATTGTATGTTTGTACTTTTTGTAAACCACAAGTGTCATTAAATAGTATCTAAGATCGCCTTTTTATTATGTTTTAATTACCCAAATGTAGAGGCCTGTATCTCGGTAACGGTTGGGAATCAGACCCATATCGATATAACACTTTCTACTTAGAAATAATCAAAGAGTGAAATGGTGCATTCTTGACATTTCCTCCTGGGACACCCTGTATATAAGGATTGATAAAATTAAATAGACACGGTTATTATGATCATATATATATATATATATATATATATATATATATACAAACATAGATGGGGTGAGGAGATTGGGGGGAATGGACGAGCGTGTGTTTTGGTTAATTTCCACCAATCTAATCTTCGTAAGGTTTCTTTACCTTTCGTTGTTCGGTATTTATAATAAAATAGGAAACCGTGCGTTTGGTTAATGTTTTAATTCGGTGAAATTCCATTATATATATATATATATATATATATATATATATATATATATATATATACGGTATATATATATATACATATATATATATATATACACAAACAAAGATGGGGTGAGGAGATTGGGGGGAATGGACGAGCGTGTGTTTTGGTTAATTTCCACCAATCTTCGTAAGGTTTCTTTACCTTTCGTTTTTCGGTATTTATAATAAAATAGGAATTAAGTGATTTATTGTGTAAAGAGCGTGTTTAAATTATTTAATAAACAGTTGAATCTTCTTAATTCCAACAATTAATTGATTAACTACCATCATATATTGTGGTATTTTGATTAATATATGGTTTTTGCTCTCTGGCAACTGAATACATGGCGATATCTGGCAACTCAGCCGGATTAGAGGTCTATAAAAGAGTGAGAAGCTGATGACGGAGTCATTCAAGCTCGGCTCCCAGCCGAGCAAGGACCTCTGGTCCTTTCTCTTTCTGGCCCTTTGGGAAAACCCTTTAGAGGCCTCTTAGGTTAGGTAAACGAAAATAGCTTTGGGGAGAACTCCGCCTCCATGTTGCATGCCTTGCAATCAAAGGCCGCTACTCTCTCTCTCTCTCTCTCTCCTTCAGGTGTACCCCTCCCCCCTTGTCTCCTTCTAAGCCAACTGGCTGATTCAGCCAACTGGCTTATTAGGAGCATATAGGACAACGCCTACTCGGCTGAAGTCTTAATATGCACGTGGCTCCGGCCAGGTGAACACCTCTCCTCCTTTCTCTCCTTTCTCTTGGGGGATAACGCCGCCTCCAAGCTTCCTTGTTGCACCTGCAGCATTCCCCCCCTTCGGTAAAAAAATTTGCAACCCCCACCCCCCTTTGCAACAACCCCACCCACTTTGCAACATTGCACCATTACGTAATAAATTGCAACATTCCTGCACTCTAACCTTTTGCGGCTATACTACTGTCTTGCATCTAACCCTCATCCCTAAATTTATTAAATTATGCATGCACATTGCATGTGGCATGATTTGAACCTTTTTTGTACTTCTTTATTCATTTACTTAATTCTTCCTCAAATGTACCCAATTCCTTAATATTTACTGTATACTCGCAAAAGTGTATATATATATATATATATATATATATATATACTAATAGTTTCACTCACTCTTTGTCCAATGGCTATAAACCTTTCATTACTGTATTTCTCAAATTAGTTTCTTCTAATTTCTACCAATAATGACTTGCACTGTACGTACGAATTAAATAACTATGGCGTATTAATTATGCATTAACATATTGCATAATTTGATAAACTATGACGTCGTATTGTAACTTAATCCCCTTCACATTTTCCATACCTTGAATGCTGAATCATGTCTTTAGTATTTGGATATCTTTAGTACAATGTATGGTAAATTCTTTACATCATAATATCAACTTCACACTCTATAAGTCATTATTTATATGTTGTGTCCTGTCTGGTGTTATGCAGTATAACTATTATTTGACCATATTCATCCATATGTCCATATCTTATCTTGACCGTTATCTTTTATTAATTTTATTAATTATTCATTCATCGACCTACCTATTGTCTACTATTGTCTACTTATGCCCTATCAACCTATCAGTCCATGTTTACTCGTGTCAGTCTCTATTACGCACACAACCTATTGTGTGACTACCGATATGTGTATAATACTTATGCACTTGTACATGACCGTTGATAGTCATGCTTACGTACATGATCATGATTATGTACATGTAAATACGGTCACATGTATTCTTTTTATTTTTTATTTTAAATTATTTAATTTCTCTCAATATACTCGTAAATGCTTATGCAGGTGCTCGGATTCCGCTGACAACGGCAAAAGCGAGAGCTTCTGAGGTGAACACCCCCTCTCTTGCTTGCTTCTAATCCGAAAACATTATTATGTGTGTCATGTTATATATATATATATATATATATATATATATATATATATACAGTATGTGCCCGCATATTTTGTGTTATACTCCTAACAACCTAATTGTCTATAAATATGAAACACTGTAAAACTATAGTCAACTGTGTTTAATTTTAATTAACTGTAATAATTTAATATGATGTATTTAATGTACTTTAATGAAACTGTAATTGACGATAATAAACGAATGTGAATTAATTGGTAATTATAATCATAGTTATAGTAAATCAAAATTACAATGTACTCCTCCGACATTATGTCGCCATTTAGGAATGTATACTCGGTGATATTATTATTTTTTGTTATTTATTTTTTCGTTTTATTTTGGAATCTTTCAAAATTCTGTTATGTGTTTACATTATGCTTAACGTCCAAGAAGTGTTTAGATCTCCAGTTAAAGGGGGGAACTTAACCCTCAACTGCACTCCCCCAAAATTTAGACTTATTTAATTCTTGTATTGTAAATTCAATCACTCCTGTCTTAGCAGCCCTTCAGCGAGGAGGTCGGAGTCCTCCTCGAGGAGGCCGAGGGCCTCCGCATTTTTAAATCCCGGCCTGAGCCGGGGTAGAAAAAGGTCGAACCTCTCCCCCTGTAAGATTCAGAATTAGACTTAGAGGCTGAGCACTACCTGTACATTTTAGCAGTAAGTTACAGTAAGAAAAAGTCTTTGTCTTCTCCGAGCCTTGCTCTCTTCAAAGAACTTAGTCATTAAAATAGAGAAAAATACAAGAGTCGGAGAACCGTCAGATAATTTAGTAAGTTTTCACAGAATTCTCCGATTCATTATAAGAAGAACTCGGAGAGTAGTATAGAAGAAACTACTGCGTGTAACAAATCCGTTGCTGCTACCTAACCAGAACCCCCGTCGACTTCGAACCAACCAAGGCCATGGACGGCGGGGTTAACATATATATATATATATATATATATGTGTGTGTGTGTGTGTGTGTGTGTGGTGTGTGTGTGTGTGTGTGTGTGTGGTGTGTGTGTGTGTGTGTGTGTGTGTGTGTAAAATTGAACAATGAATAATTCCTATATTCCTATATTCTTATATTCATATAATTCCTTTATTCATATATATATATTTATATTCTTATATTCATATTTACATATAGAGTCCAAATTCGCATAACGCTGACGAAGTTCGGTGTAGTAATGCTTAGTTAAGAATATTAATTTGTTTAATTAAATAAGATAATGTTTAATATAAATTTACTAAAAATTGTGATGATTACGATAAAGCATGGTTGTTAGATTTGAATTGTTTAAAATGGGTAGGGTTGGTAATCCTAAATAGGCCCGGAGAGTGGACTACCTATAACGGTTTTCAGTCTTGAGGTAGACGCGTACGCGTAAAAGTAGTAGAATAAAGTTAAATTGTTTCCCTCTCCGACCTAAATATATTTAGTAATATTTCATACTCGCATATCCCCTAATTAACTAAACCACTTTCGAAATTAATAAAACGTAACAAGTGTTAATAAGAGTATTAATAATATCCCCCCCCTTGTTTTATAACGGTCTTTTAGAGTCAGAACTCGGCGTGGCTACCGGAAACTATACGAAGAAAGTGATAAATTAAAGAAAGAGCCGATAGAGAATAGACAGAGATATAGTAAAGTAGGAAGAAGCGTAAATAATAATGAAGAAAAAGAATAATAAAACGTTCACTACATTCTGGTGGCTAGCGGTGGTCTTACATCATATTTTGTGAGGCTTACCCACGTGTTAGTATTTCGATTAAAATTCTTAAAACCCGGTATAATAACAAATAGCGTTAATGAATATTTTATTTCGATTATTAAAATATCTAAATGCAAAGTTTTCCCGCTTGCAGGCAAATTTCGATTTTCATTCCTTAAAATTCATTATAAATGAAAATTCAAAATGGCGCGCCCATTGTTTTCCAAATTATTCCGAGTCGCGTCGCTTCAAAAGTTTCGTTCATTCGGTCGCGGAGAGGGTATAGTTTGAAAATTATCGTGCTGCCTGAAGACTCAATTTTCTTTTCTTTTCGTCTTTTCTTTTCGCCTTTCAGCTTACCTTTTTAACTTTTTGTTTAAAACTTTTGGAATTAGTGAAAATTGTAATAATCATAATAATAAGAATAACGATTTGTACGTAAGTGAATTGTTAGTTTAAATACAGTGATACACGTTTTATATGGTCTTTAAAAATGTTTTAGCGAAAATTGTACCGATTCAAAACCATTTCATGAACATGAGAAATTTTCTGGGTTTCATTAGCAGATTTTTGATTATATTTCGATTGCCTGTATATAATAATAGGATTATTTTGTAAATATAGGTTTACGGGCTTTTTGCTTTGCTCGCTTCGCGCTAAAATAGGATTACGTTACAGTTAAGGGACAAATCGAAAAATAAATCTTAAAGATATTAAAAATTGTCAGATTGGGCCGTATAGGATTGTGTTAAATTGTGTTGTGAAATTTTCTATAAAAGTTGTTTTGGATATTTTTTTTATACTCATTAATTATATACAATTTGGTAGGTAAGCTGGTTATCTATTTTTTTTCCTCTGTTTCTTTCGTTCATTTCACGACAATTCCGACATATTTGGTAAAATGGCTATTGTATCGTACTTAAGAAGAATTTCTTGTAGGCCTATCGTAAAATATTGTTCGGAGATTAACCGTTATTACGGTATGTCTATTGAGTGTAAATTTTTAGTTATTTAACAAAATTTTCATTGGTTTAACATAAATAAGCATAGGATTTTTCTTTAAAAGCACAAATGTTGATAAATTCTAATTGTCTTTTCACGCATAACATTGAATTTATTAATATAGGCCTAAAAGCGGCAGTAAATTTTATTTTTATTTTGGCGGCCAATGTGAGTTACGGTACACATTTTACTAAATCTCGATATTATAATTTTTTTGAATTACAGAAATTTGTGTAGAAATTCTTTTCATATATTGTTTACGTTTTATAAATTCATTCAATAATCAATTTATTTGTACAGATAGGCCGATTTTTATTTTTCTTTCCAGTTCAATGACAATGGTAAAATTTTTAGTTCAAATTTAGATTGTATTCTAAAAAGGATGTTTTAATTTGAATTTTAATTTGGAATTAGAAATGAAAAATGTCCTTTTTTTTAGTTTGAGCGTTTGCATGGAAAATATTACGAAATTATGTTAGGATATAATGCAGTTTCATTCGGTTAGGGATATTTGTATAGAGGTTCGCTTACAAACAAAGCGACCGCTCTCAATTAGGAAATGTTTTAGTTTTGTTTACAGTGGATTGTGTGTAATTTTTTAGTACATATGATCTATTCTTATTTAGTATAACGATAAAAATTTGTATTTTCACTTGGAAACGATAAATTGCTGAGATTTCTGTGATTTGAAACCATACTGAGGTTTCTGTTGAAGGAGAGAGTTGTATCTCAGATGTAATTTGCGAATTGCAAGTTCAATTCTTATGAAATTTGACGTTTCAAGTTGGAATTACTGTATTAAAATAATTTTTGGTAGTAATATTTAAATTTTTTTTACTTTTTAATAACTGTTTAGAAAATTATTATTGTTTAAACCTTCAGTCGGAGTTAACTAGTGCATTTGAAACATTGACTCAAGTGTACACTCGGAAATGGAGCCTCATAGATAGCCAGTAACGTTTTTGTGGCGTCTGTGTGCTCCTCCTCAAAGCAAGAGGGTTCATGATTGTCAGAGAATGGATGACATGAAGTTTCTGGGGTTCATTTTTGTCTTTTGTATTTAGAGGTATTGAGGTGATTTCTGACGATAGTTTGAACAATAATAATTCTTAAATTATACAACAGTTACTATGTATGGGCGCTTTTATATTTATACTGTACAATTTTGTTTAGCGTTTTATGACTTTTTTTTATCTTCTCTGCTGTGACTGCCATAAGTGACCTTATTGGTAGCTAGATTTGATTAAATTTTTGCGAAATTTTTTATTTTTTTTTCCGTGAATTTGGCCAGAGCAAATGTGTAGTTAGTATTTCGAAGTGAATTGTCGAAAGAATTTGATAAATTAAATATGAAATGATAAGCAGTACAGAAACACGTTTAGAATAAACTTTTTTTTTCAAAATTGCAAGACTCAGTTTGGGGTCAACCAAGTTGAATCCGAGTTCCATCAAGTGAGTTTAGTCGACCGGATAGGTGATCGATCACCAATGAGAGAGAGAGAAGAGAAACCAGAATGCGCATGGACTTGGCGCAGGATGGTTTCGGAAGAAGAGAGAAGAGAGGAACCGAATGCGCAGGGACTTGGCGCAGGACAGTTCCGGAAGAGAAGAGAAATTTACGTGTGCAGGGTCTTGGTACACGAAAGTTTCGATCGAAGATGGTCTACTGGTATTTTTCGGGCAGTAGCTGGTCACGTTGCTCGAATGCTTCGCTAAATATGTGTCAACAAAGCGCGCGGTAGACAAGCCACGAGAGCTTGAACGGGCGCCTACGACTGTACTGTCCATACAGACATACAGTAGGTTCGTTGGGAAACGGCCTACGGCGGAGTCATCGTTTGATTGTTGCCAGTGAAGAGTCTTTCAGCTGGACGTAGGAAGAGCAGCGTTCACCGACAAAAGTGGAGATGAGACAAGGCGAGTTTCTTCATCGACTTCTAGAATTGCAAATTCCGTCCAATTCCAGCGCGTGGTCCCGCTTTCAGATATCTCCCCCCCTGATCCTTTTAGAATTGGACGTCTCTTGTTTTTTTTTTCGCCATTGGAGAGAGAGCGGAACCATTATAGCGTGCTGCCCTGTTGCATATTGATTGATGCAATCCCTTGCATTCTAGCGAAGTGAGCAGGAGAGCTGCGATTGAAAATTGAAATCCGTTGTCAGCGTGCGGAGTGTCATCTAAACAACGTCCAGCAAATAAATGTACTGATTATTATCTAATGAAATTATAAGTGAAAAGGGTCCGATTATTGCCCATATTTGTTGTGTTTTTCGTGAAATAGTATGTGCGCTCTTGGTCAGTATTTTATGTAAACTTTTTCTTATTTTTTTTCTATGTTGCCCTGATAGTAACTGTATAACTATACAAATAATTGTTTCGAATGTAAAGCGATCGTTGATGAGAAATCGCGGGAATAGATTGTGAACTTGAGATTTGTGTAGCCACTGTAAGAAAATTTTCTGTTATTTTTTTTGGCATGTATAGATTAGTTACAGGTTGTAATTTAATTATTAGAGTGAAATGTTATTTTATGCAAATGTGAAAATTATAAAGTTTTCGGTTTTATAATATGATACAATATATGTATGGGAATTGTCATTCTATTATTTCTTGTCTATTTCTAAACTTGAATAAGTGTTAAAGAAAAAAAAAAAAAAAAAAAAAATTGCAAAATATATAAGTTTGTTGAATAAATTTATTGACATTGTTAAACGATATTAATAAGTTTTCCTAATGGAAAAACTTATTTTCAAGGGGGTGATGCGAGTGTAGTAATGCTTAGTTAAGAATATTAATTTGTTTAATTAAATAAGATAATGTTTAATATAAATTTACTAAAAATTGTGATGATTACGATAAAGCATGGTTGTTAGATTTGAATTGTTTAAAATGGGTAGGGTTGGTAATCCTAAATAGGCCCGGAGAGTGGACTACCTATAACGGTTTTCAGTCTTGAGGTAGACGCGTACGCGTAGATTTAGAGCCATGTGATCTAAATAAATTGTTGCGCCCTCTCCGACCTAAATATATTTAGTAATATTTCATACTCGCATATCCCCTAATTAACTAAACCACTTTCGAAATTAATAAAACGTAATAAGTGTTAATAAAGAGTATTAATATATCCCCCTTCCCATTGGCTTTATAACGGTCTTTTAGAGTCAGAACTCGGCGTGGCTACCGGAAACTATACGAAGAAAGTGATAAATTAAAGAAAGAGCCGATAGAGAATAAACAGAGATATAGTAAAGTAGCAAGAAGCGTAAATTAATGAAGAAAAAGATATAATAAAAAGCGTTCACTACATCGGATAAAAAATTTTATTCGCTTTCTATTTTATTTCTGCTGAATAATTGGTGAATTATTTCTTTTTAAATTACTTAATAATTTTTTTAGATTTAGTTTAATAATGTAATCTTGTTAAATTCTGCAATGTTCGTTTTCTGTATACATTCTCTCTTCGTTGTAAAAGATGAAGTCATATCTTGCTTAACGTTTAATTTTAAATCTTAAGCATTTAATTTTTGCTCATATGCATGTTTAATTGTAATTCATAATAAAATGCATATTTCAATTTTCATTTTTAGTTAATTCGGCAGACCATGATAACATCAGATCTGTCAATATGCGGTTTAAAACAAAAGTATGGCTTCATCTTCAAATATCTTGCTTATCAATCTAGACATTGCTACAGTTAAAATATCTACCTTATCTTTAAATATTTTGCAAGAGAAAAAAAAAAAAAAACAGATCAGCATTAAATAATAGATAGATAGATAGATAGAATAACCTTTATTAATAATAATAAAATAAATAATTTTTTTAAATTTACAATGACAAATAATTGTGAAGCTCGACTATTTATTTTATTTAATTTGGCCCTTAAGTTTTAGGCTTTACTGGCCTCTTATTAAAAATAAGTAGCTAGTTGTTATTAATTAATAATAATAAATAAATAAATAAATAAATAAGTATTATTAATAGTTAAAACATGTATTACAATATTAAACAATATTAATGGACAATATTAAACAATATTAATGGACATTAATCCTAGATTTTTGTTAGTATGCCATTATTAATCGAAATTTCAACTTGGTTTTAAACAAATTTCCCTTCACAATATTTCTTATATCGGCATGGAAGTCATTCCATAGTTTCTATCCAATGAAAATGGGTAGTTTTTGAGATGAAGACAATCTAAATTGAGGTATAATAAGCTTTGATCTATTTCTGGTCTGATACGAGTGGATTTCTTGATGAGTTACAAAATATCTATTTACCCATTACAAATTAATGATTTTGTTCTTACACTTGTAAATAAAAATAAAATGTGCCAGTTTGGTTATATCGTTGAGCTTTAGTAGGTTTAGCTCTTTAAATAATGCAGTAAAGTGATCAATGAAATCCGCATCAGACTTGTGGCAAAACTTCCTCAAATCTCCGTGCAGCGGGCTGTCTACGGTTGACCAGACTGGCAGTCGACGGCCTATTGCGCGGCACTGTCAGAGTGCCGATCGGCTCCCGGGGCCGGACCTATTCTCAGCGTGCTATTTTTTCATTTACGGGGAGCAATTGCGTGCTCCCCGGACTACTCTTACTCTCCGGCGACATTAAGACTAATCCAGGCCCCATTACAACTTACACGTCACCATGCACAAAGACATAGACACAATAGCACCATGAGACACATATAGAAGTATAATATTAACATATTACAGTACAACGTAGATGGCCTCACAAACAAAATCATGCAGCTTAGGGAATTCGTACACAAACAAAACATTCACATAGCACTTGTACAAGAAACAAAACTAAAACGCACACACAAAACACCCACCATCCCTGACTTCACGGCGATCCGTCAAGATCGTACTGGGGGTAACGGGGGTGGACTCATCACTTACATACGTAAAAGCATTAGCTACACTGATGCCACCCAAAACATTACAAGCACAATCCAAGCAGATAACATGATAGAAATACAGGCAGTTAACATTAAAACACGGGCAAAACACAACACCACACTAATCAACATTTACATCCCACCAGATAGTTCACCTCAGGTGCCAGCCAATTACAATCCACAGTTACACAATCTGGCCTCTCTCACTAATGTCATCTTAGGAGGAGACTTCAACGCTAAAGACACTAGTTGGTAGCTGTACAACCAAAGCAACACCAGAGGTGCCAACATAGCCACACAACTAAACAGCCTCTTCATTCTTAACAATACAGAAGAACATACACACATACCACATCAAGCAGGATACTGAAACTCCTCTCCAGACATAACGTTCTGTTCCCCCTCACTAGCAACACATACACACTGGAGAACAGAAAAACAACTGCCATCAGACCACCTGCCCATCATCATCACAACACGTTTTACACTCTGCCCCAACAGCCTTAGGCACACTTACAGAAATTACAAGAAAGCTGATTGGGAACAGTTCAAAATACAGACTGAGGAACAATTCACCACATTAAACAGTACACCCATCATAAAGATCAATACAACACTCAAGACATTTAATAAGATCATCAATAATGCAAACAAATACATACCCAAGGGCAACATTAGGAAATACAATCCAAATTACACTAGAGAAACAGTCTACCTCATAAGGCAACGTAACAACCTCAAATATAACACACAAACACCACACACAGAAGCCATTAAACAGCAGATACAACAGCTCAACACAGAAATAAACAACAAACTCAAAGAAAAACAAACAGAAACATTTAGGGAAATCATAACAACACTAAACCACTCCACAGATACATCCAGGCTATACAAGATTATAAGCAGCATTACCCACTCTAACAGCGGCATTCACACCTCACACGCGGCTATTTGTCGCAGCCAAAATAATATCCCAACATACATACAACAAGCTAACATTCTAGTTAATCACTACGCAAAGATAAGTCACTTAAACAAAGACAACAACCAGAAACACGCAGACAGACAAACAGCCAGACACAAGAAAACCTACAGATCGACACGACCATTACACCCTTCGATACAGACCAGACCACCAACATCATCAAAAACATTAAGAATTCGAAGGCTACTGGACCAGACAACATATCTAACATACACCTTAAACACTTGGGCCCACAGGGAATACTATCTCTCACAAATATCAGCACATATTCATACCAACACTCTATTATTCCTGACATATGGAAACAAGGTAAAATTATTACACTACTCAAACCAAACAAAAATCCAGCAGACCCAGCTTCCTATAGACCCATTACTTCACTATGCACACCTTCCAAAGTAACAGAAAGACTAATCTGACAAATCACCAACCCACACATACCACTATCGCCTACTCAAAACATGGCTTCAGACCTCACCACTCAACCACGACATTACTCACAAACCTCACGCAGCACATCATGGATGGCATCAACTCCAGACGACCAGCTCAACGTACACTATTAGCAACAATAGACATTAGTAAAGCATTTGATGCTATCCCACGCTTCCCTCTCATAAACAAAATACTCAACACAAACATGCACAATAACACCAAAAGGTGGCTGAGCAACTATCTTTCAGGAAGATACTCACATGTCACATTTAATGACAAGACATCCAAAAACAAGCTTCTTTCGAACGGGGTCCCTCAAGGCTCTGTTCTCTCACCAACACTGTTCAGCTTATACATGCATGACATTCCAACACCCATAGATAACAAGCTTACCTTATCATCATATGCAGATGACATCACTCTGACATCCACCCACAACAACATCGACATCGCTACAAATAACCTACAAACATACATAAACAGTATACAAGACTGACTCACACACAATAGACTCAAAGTAGCGCCCACAAAATCAACCATCACCTTGCTTACAAGCAACACAAAAGAACACCAGGTAACTCCACAGCTTACACTAAACAACACCAACATTCCACACACTCACAGGACCAAAATACTTGGAGTCACATACAACACATCATTATCTTTGGAAACCACATTCAGGACATTAAAAACAAATGTACGTCAAGACTTAACACGCTTAGGGTTATAACAGGGTATAACAGGCACAAACTTTTGACACCAGCAGGAAACAACATCACTCATATACAAACAATATATTCGCTCAGTTATGGACTATGCTAGCCCATGCTGGGCACCCATTATCTCAAACACACACATAAACACCTTACAGACAATACAAAACAACGCACTTCATACATTACAGGATGCACTCAAACAACACCAATAGAACACCTGCATACAGAAACAAAAATACTGAAAGTTAGGGAACATTTAAACATGAGGGGAACACAATTCATGGCAGCAACGAAAACTAACCCACAACACCCTTGTCACTACATGTACAATCATGCACCGACACCTCGCACCATTAAGGTAACACCAGAGAGACATTATAACCAAATACTCCATTCCATACCACGCCCCACAGACATCACACAGTACAGAAAACACACACACACACACACCTAACCCACAAAGCACTGACACGAATCGGTCCGAATGCGGTCCGAGGTGCGAAGCCGCCTCCCATTAACAGGTCAGAGATCAGCCTGAGCAGATCGGATCAAGTTAACTTAGCACGATTCCGATGTGGACATCATCCCAACTTACGGACATAGAAGCACAGACTAGACAACTCCACAGACGACACCTGCCACCTGTGCCAGATCACACCACAAACAATTGAACACATTATGACAGACTGTACCGCTCTAGCACAACAACGAACACAACACAACATCACTAGTGCGCTGAACCTCTGGTCCACTCCGGAGAGGGCGATCGGTTACCTGCGTGCCGCCGGCTTGCTCGATCAGGGTGGGCTGAGCGGTTAAACAACAACAACAACAACAACCTTATTGCTCGTTTTTGGATGATAAAGATACCATTTAATGTGTTGTTAGCGGAGTTTCCCCAAGCAAGGGTGCAGTATGTTATATAAGGAAGAACAAGAGTATGATAAAGAGTCAATAAAACTTGTTTAGGGACTACATTTCTAAGTTTAAACATTATAACAACGCTCCTTGAAATCTTTTTCGCGATATAATTTACATGATCACTCCATTGCAAATTCTTATCTCGCATTACACCAAGAAATTTTGTACAGTACACTCCTTTATGGCGATGTCATTAAAAATTTCAATATATAAACCCGTAAAATTTCTCCAATGTTCATTCTGATTGTCTGATCTGACTTAAAGGCTGAGCATTACCTGTAACATTTTAGCAGTAAACTACAGTAAGAGAATATCTTTGTCTTCTCCTTCGAGCCTTGCTCTCTTCAGAAAACTTAGTCTTAAATAGAGAAAAATAATTTCCCTATACGTTACAAGAAGAATCGGCGAACCTTCAGAGAATTTAGTAAGCTCCACAGAAACCTCCGCTCCACTACAAGAAGAAATCGGAGAGTAGTATAAGAGAAACTACTGCGATTCCCTATACGGTGCCAGCTACTCCAGAGTAACAAATCCGTTGCTGCCACCTAACCAGAACCCCCATCAACTTCGAACCGCTGAAGGCCATAGACGGCGGGGTTAATATATATATATATATATATATATATATATATATATATATATATATATATATATATAATACATACATATATATATATATATATATACAGGGTGTTTGAAAACTTTCTGTACAAATTGTAATGGGGGATAGGCAACACCAAGACAAACCCTTTTCGTCTATAAGTGTATGTCCGCTGACGTCACCATTCGGCGCGAGAGGGCGCCGCTGCAATTGGCTAAAAGGTGAAGTGGGCTAGACTCGCGCTTGCCGCGGGCATTCTTAAATCGGACGTGTTGAAACCACATTCGTCTACGAATAGCCACGGGAACATTTTCCAGCAGTTCCGGCAACGTTTCTTCAAGAAATATCCGATAAACCCGCCCGTCGAGTCGGGCAGGCAGCAGGTGCCCAATCAACTTGCCATGGACGATACCCGCCCAAACATTGACGGCGAACCGTTCTTGATGAGCATGCACCCGTGTAGCATGTGGATTTGCGTGCGCCCACACGTGAGAATTGTGCATGTTAAACACACCCTTACGTGTGAAACAGGCCTCATCTGAGAACAGCACATAAGCCGGAAAATTAGGCTGCACCGCTGTCTGCTGCAGAAACCAGCGTGCGAATTCCACACGAAGAGGGTAATCCCGAGGTTGTAATGCCTGGACTCTCTGACGATGAAACGGATGTAACTGCTGCTCGTGCAACACTCTCCAGACCAGGTCGTGGTTCACACCGAGGATACGTGCAACACCTCGCGTGCTTGCGCTTGGATTGTCCTCAAATCGCCGTAGGATTTCTTCTTCCATGTCAGGAGTGCGCACGTTTCTCTCCCGACCAGTGTCATGCATGTTTGTATGGAATGTTCCAGTTTCTCGCAGTCGCCGATGCAAATGCGCAAACGTTTGGTGGTTTGGCACACGTCTGTTTGGGAAGCGCTGTCGGTACAGCCTCACAGCAGCTCTTCCGTTTCCACTGGCAGCCCCATACACCATATGCATGTCAGCCATCTCAGCAGTCGTGAAGCGCTCCATGTTACGCGTACTACGTCCGATTTAAGAATGCCCGCGGCAAGCGCGAGTCTAGCCCACTTCACCTTTTAGCCAATTACAGCGGCGCCCTCCCGCGCCGAATGGTGACGTCAGCGGACATACACTTATAGACGAAAAGGGTTTGTCTTGGTGTTGCCTATCCCCCATTACAATTTGTACAGAAAGTTTTCAAACACCCTGTATATATGCGGCTCGGTGGCATAGTGGTTAGCATCGCTGACTGTGAATCTACTGGTCTGGGTACAATTCCCAGCGAGGGTAGGCGACGTGCAGTCTACCCAGCTGTTTATCCTTTCTTTGGTTGGTAGCTGAATGGTTACCATAAAAGTCCCGCAAATGAGACAGGATGTTGTAGAGTGGTTGAACGATATATCATATATATATATATATATATATAAAATTCCATTTAAAGACTTGCTACAAGGGAAGCGCAGTTTAAGAATAAATAGGAAAAGCCAAACATTTATCATTCTTGTTTAATATACAGACGTTTCGGAAATACTTTTCCATCTTCACTCTTTCTAAAAATTATAAAATATTAAAAAGTTAAAAAATATTACAATATTTGTGGAGTGAAATTAACATTAAGATGGAATTAATGATAAAAACTTACTTTATTTGATGAAAAACTTACTTACCTTGAGTAAGTTTCATAATAATAAATATTAGTACAGAACCATAATACAAAAACTTTGAAAGTTTAAAAGATTTAAAAAATTATAAAACTGAAAAATCATAAAATTACAAAAATTATGTTATCCTGTGATTGGTAGGTCGAAAGCGGAACTGCAATAGTTTAGGATGGGTTTAGCTTTTCGAATGTGCAACGATTCTAAAATGTGGAGGTCAGTTAGTTGGTTATTGGTGCGGTGGTGTTTTTTATTTGGAAAGAGGAGGAATTAGTGGGGTGATCAGTAGTTAGGCAGTGATCTCTTATAGGGGGTTTCGAGGGTTTATTCAGAGGGCGTCAGGTACAGATAGAAACTCCTCGATGTTCACTTATTCTGAGTTTGTATTGGCGGCAAGTGCTGCCAATGTAGTTCGCCTGACAGACGAAATGAGCGTATCAGAGTGTTTTTCTTTATGAGGGAAGTAGGATTTAATGCTATGGGTGTTTGTAAAAATAAAACGAAAATCAATCTGAGGATACACAGAAGGAGAATGAGTAGGTTAGTTTGTAGTTTTGAGCTTCAGTAATTATAGAAAGGGAATTTAAAGTATTGTCTTTGGAAACGGTCGAGATATTGTAAGTTGGTTCATAGATATTATTCAGAAATTTTTTAACGATAGTTTGAAAAAAGTGTCCGAGAAAAAGACTGGTGGAGAAAAACGTCTGAAACAAGACAATTTCATGGTGAATAGATGAGAGGAGCGTAAATGAAAAGCACGGAAAATTAAAATCTTCATACTGCTAACTTTATATATAATGGGTATATTGCAAGGAAAATAGCACCTAGTCCTATGCAAATGGGTTTTCTGCATACTGATGTGGTAAATTTGTTATTTTGTAATTTTGTAATTTTTCGTTTTTTAAATTTTTAAGTTTTGTATTATGGCACTGTGCCAATATTTATTATTACGAAATAGGTTCAGGGATTTACAAAGTAAATTTTTATCATTAACTGTATTTTAATGTTAATTTCATTCCACAGATACGTTTTTGTCTTAATATTTTGTAATATTTTTTACCTTTTTAATATTTTATAATTTTTGGAAAAGTGAAGATGGAAAAGTATTTCCGAAACGTCTGTATATTAAACAAGAATGATAAATGTTTCGCTTTTCCTATTTATTCTTAAACTGTGCCTAGGAGCAAACCTTTAAATGAAATTATTTACATATACTGTATATAACGTCTGACCCCTCTACAACATTCTGTCTCATTTGCCGTATTTTTATGGTATCGATTCAGCTACCAACCAAAGAAAGAATGAACAGCTGGGTAGACTGCGCGTCGCTTACCCGCGCCGGGAATTGAACCCAGACCAACGGATTCATAGTCAGCGATGCTAACCACTACGCCACTGAGGCGCCGCATATATATATATATATATATATATGTATGTATGTATGTATGTATGTATGTATGTATGTATGTAGGTAGCTATGTAAGTAATTTCTTCCACGTAAAACATTAACATCTATTTGAACTATTATTTGTTTTTAATTATTTTTTTTAGTTTACTGAGACAAAACTAACGCTTTCAGAGTTACAGATCCTTGACTGCTTTGAAAACTTGTTAGTTATATTTTTAGAAAAAAAATTGCAGAAATCGTAAGGATGTTTTTTCTGTTGATTCCATTTCACGACAACAATAGCGAGTACTGAGGACTGTATTTTTCAGAAAAAGATAATATTTTTTTAATGCAAAAACACTTACAAATAAGGGACAGACAGGCAGACAGATATATAGACAGACAGACAGAGAGACAGATAAATAAAGAGATAGACAAATAGATAGATAGATTCAGCTCCTTTCTTCCCAAGGACTTAGTATAGTTGCTCTACGGAAAAAAGCACTTTGAAACGATTTCACGAAACGAAGTTGTGTATCAAAAAGTGTTGTCATAGTAGAAAAAATAACAATCACAGACATTTCGACTTCTTTTATTAAAAAATCGTACAAAAACCTACGAATGACACCTGGAACCAGTGTTTTTAGAGAGAACCTTTAGACGGAAACTAATGGAAGGTGGTATGAAAGGATTAAAAAAATAAAGAATTTTTAATGGGTAAAAGACCACAAAAACTGGAACCCCAACGATTGGACAGAGGTGCTTTGGTCCAACGAATGCAATTATGGTATGAAATGAGCCTAGAAAACATTGTAATGAGAACTATTACCATTTTAATGTGATCCATAATATAGAAGGTTGTCAGGTGCATCCTTCAGATTATGCGATTTCATTTGTTTTTATCACAGATGTTCGGATCAGTTGAAGCTATTTACGAGTATATGAGAAGGAAGGTAGGGGAAGTTTATCACCCCTTTTGCACCGTTTAAACATTAAAATATGGAGGCGGAAGCATCATGGTGAGGGGTTGCATATCAGCCACAAGAGTGGAGAAACTATTTTTACTTGACAGCAGAATGAGGTCTCAGACTTATTATATGTGCGACTGTGCTAGATAAATGTTTTAAAGCGTCTACGAAAATACTATATTCTGATGTTAGTTATAATGAAGTGATGATCGAATAAAACCTTCCATGTCACACTTCGCCTGATACCAAGAGATGGTCGACTAGAGGGAGGGTTCGCTTCTCAACCGGTCCCCACAATCTCCGCACCTGAACTCAATTGAACATCAGTGGGCAAGAAACACAAATGTTCGTCAGCAAATGACTTACAGTTGAAGCTAATAGGAGAATGGAGCAATTTTAGCAGCGACACTTTTGAGCAGTTTGTTGACAGTATGTCCAAAAGGGTCCTAGCAGTGATTAAGGCTTATGGAGGAAGTATAAAATATTTAATAATGTTTTTACAAACACATTTAAATCATATAATTAATATTATTCTGTCACTATACCTTACATTTATTCCATGTGTTTATGTGGATTATATGGTGCTAATACATTTGTCCGAATGTATATACAGTGGCGTTCATAAGTATTCGTACAGAGAAATAAATCTGTCATTATACGCAAGACTTTCACTTTTACAATAATAAATAAGAAGAGACGGGTAAGTACGTTATAACTAGAACCCTCTCAAGACGAATTCACCGTCCGAATACAATCATTACAATTACGGTAACGTATAAAGCTTTCAGAATATGCAGTATACAGTTTGATCCCATAAATAACGATTAGGAATGAAGAAAATTCATTATTTATAACAAATTTACCTAAATTACAGAAAAGTGCATCTTTAAATATAATTTGCACACTGCCTACAAATTACAAAAGCTTTCCAAATATACAATAATTAGAAGGTTCCTTTCCAAACTCAGGTATTTTTCATAAAAAGTTTATGACAACGACAAAAATGCTATAAGACAGTTCAGTTCGACCTTCAGCCACTGAACAAAAACAGTCATCAGACATAACACTAAGTGGAATTAAGGTCAGTTCTTCTTCCAAATGGAAGCGTTGGAAATTTCCGGTTGATCCTTGAAGTACGTTTGATTGGAATCTAAAATCTGTAAATGTACGGCAGCCACTTAAACTATAGTTCACCGCTCACTCACTATAAATATCACCTTCTCAAATGTTATAACTTAGTCGTCAGCTACGTCTGGGAAAAGGTAGAAGAATAGGTTTTGTGTCTCAGTATAAATCAATTATAAAACAAAAGTATTTTATTTTATATAATTTATATATGTGTTCTGTATGTACATCGTTATTTATAA
The DNA here is from genome assembly GCA_023014485.1 of Bathynomus jamesi. Lineage (NCBI taxonomy): Eukaryota > Metazoa > Arthropoda > Malacostraca > Isopoda > Cirolanidae > Bathynomus > Bathynomus jamesi. Next base: position 764,664 of record JAJOZX010000623.1, on the reverse strand, counting down.
AAACAATCAGTCCTTTCATACACAACCGACTTTATCACTAAAAGTTACCTTATTTTGAACATAGCTATTTTAAACTAGACCATTTTCACGAAAAGTGGCCTGTAAAAAATTGTAGGGGCATTTTTGAGTAGAAGCTGGTGACTAGTGTTTTTGACCTAATTCAAGGGTCCTCTTAATGATGAAATAGGATACCAAGCTATATTTTTAGTTTTTTACCTTCAAAATAGCTAAAAACATAATGGCCGTTAAAGTCGATTCTTTGTAAAATGGCGCTATGCGTTTCTTTTACACTTTCGTCAATAATTAACGGATTTTGACGAAAATTGGCATTTTCCATCACTGGATCACGTGGAAACTCTTCTGTAAATATCAGCATGCTATCTTTGCTAGGGGAAAAGTTGGCCCAATAACATAATGTAATGTTTTTATTACAGTGACGTAGTTGGGGGCAGGAGATAGAAAGCGAGCAATTACAAGTGGACAAGTTTTGTTCTTTGGTTTTGTCTAGACACATGATTTATGACTGTGGTCTATAGAAACAATAAAATAACTGGGATATATACCGAAAATTATATTTAAAAGTACAACATGCTACATATATTGCACAAAACCATTGTAAACTTAAGCAGATTGAGAAGTAGTTACTTTATGTACTGTCGTTAAGACAGCCATCCTGCCCAGTTGCCTTCCTACATCCACAAGCTGCAGTACATGGAAGTTTAGTTTTTCTGCATTTGCAACGCATGGTTCGACACCTAGCAAGACAAGAGCAAGACACAAGCTCAACACAAGCCTCAGGGATCGTTGGATCAAGTGTCATCAGTATGGGCCGCAATCCCGAATTATCTCGTCTCCATCCCATCTCAATCTCAGTGACTTCGGGAAGTTGTGGAAATGGGCGGTGAGCATTTTTCCAAAGTGTACACTGATAATGCACACGCTGTATATGATATTTACAGGAATCACTTGTCGGGGGGGCATCATTTCTCGTTTGCAGGATTTTTCAAATATAATTTTTGCGTGCGGCATCAGCACTCAACACCATAAATTCTACACATGAACGTTTCTGCTGATTCAGTTGATTTGTTGTTAAATTTCCTACTCCCAAGCCAAGCAGAAGCTGGTGATGCTACAGAAATACTTTCCATGCTGTCTGCTTTGTGTGCCCAGAAATATGGGATGTGGTGTCACACCCTGTGAGGGCATGAAATGGAAGAAGAGATTCCAGTGAATTTGGTGGAAGGTTATCATAGACTGCACGGACAGGGATGTACTTCCTCCTTTTGGCTGTTCCGGCCATCATTCAAAGATTGTCACAATGTATTTTTGCAAAATGTGACACCAAGAGTGAAAGGACATCTGTGTCTCTTGCAGACACCACGATGTTGTCAAAATGACAGTTGATCGCATGCAGAACAAGCCGGGTATCTGCTTCCTCATGTGCCGCTCTTATGGGGTTCAGATTTGTTGTACGACGAGAAGACCTAACATCCTGCTCATCTTCGAAACCGCCTGCAACTATTATCTCCTTGTCTCTCGGAGCATGTAACAGAAGTTCCTCAGAGAGAAAGTGAGCCAGATTTGCCTTGTTTTCTGGTAAGGCAATGAAATTCATCTATGATTTTGGTAGCGGTACTCTCGGCCATCAATTACGCGTCGGATTGGTCGATTAGTCTTCGTACGTCTGTTGCGTGTTCCTGCTTTTATAGATTCTTCTCGGTATCTGTCAAAAATGACATCTATACGTTCTTATGCCATTCCTGACTGGATGATTGACCTTGTGAATATATCGGCTAAATCTCCAAACGTCTTGGCACCGTCTGGCTTTCCAATCGAAAGCACACGGGCTTGTCCATCTATCAGTATACATGCAGAGCTGTTGTTGAGATCTAGTGTGTCGGGACACTCAATGTCTGAAGTCAAAATTTCGGCCAGCATTGCTTTGTTTCCTGTTCTCAAATTGCTATTCATTTCTGCCAAAGCAAGAGGAATAGGTAAAAGTTCATGTTTCAAAATATTTTCTAAGTCCACTGTACGTCCAGCTGCATATGAGGTCAAGACTTGTCCAAGGAATGCTGGATTTGGTCGAACTGTTGGCATTTTAGCAGCAATGATGTTTCCCATTGCTTCGGGTACATCCAAACTTTGCTTGGTTGATAGCGTCATATCATTTAGCAATATATCAGGTGCTGGTCCTCGTTGCCATGCTGCAACCTGTGTGGCATGGAAGGTATTCTTTCCATTCAGTGTTTCATCTAAGATGTCAATATTATCTGCTGTGTAGTGCACAAATTTTTGAGGCACAAGATTGGGAGGTATTACTGCACCAGTGTTAGGGTCCATGGACTGAAGTGTCGATTCGGCTAATGATGTGTCCAGCTGTATCACCTGGTGATAACTGAGTGTATGGCCTGCTTTATGAAACATTTCCACCAGTTCTTTTGACCTGGTAACCTGATGAGGTGTGCTGCCCAATCCAATGTGTTTGGGTGTCAATTTGCGACCACAACTGACCCTATAAAAAAGGTCTTGAGCGGTGCTTAGCACTCTTTGCTTCAGTTTTTCATCCTCCTTGATTTCTTCATCTGGGTCTCTTTCCAGTTGACACGGCCCTCCGTACACAAGCTGGAGAAATATGTACACACACACTCTCTGGTATGCATTTCATTGCATTATCTTCACTAACTTCAAAACCAGTGTGTCCAGGCTGATTCATCAAATCACCTCGAAGTTTCAGAGCTACGTAAACTAAAGGGAGCACCGACAATTCAGCGCAGGACAATTCAGCGCCGACAATTCAGCGCAAAGACAATTCAGCGCAAGACAATTCAGCGCCGACAATTCAGCGCAAGTCAGTACAGTTAAAAGTTTAGTTAAAAATAATAAAAATAAATCGCGATAAATAAAAAAGAGAAAAATTTGTATATTTATATATATGCTAAATTGGGTCTGTATCGAAGGAGTGACATTTCAAAGGAGTGACATAACAAAGGAGTGACATAAATACCGTAACGAAGGAGTGACATAACGAAGGAGTGACAAATCGGAGATAAAATTCAAAGGAGTATAATTATTAAAATTTTATTTAAAAAAACAAAATTTGTTAGAATTGTTAAAATTAAGATTTTATTTCAAAAACTAGAAACCTAACCTAACCTAACCTAACCTAACAGTTGCAAGCCTCTCTTCCCTCTGGATTTGTTCTTTCTTCTTCTTTGTTGGTATTTTCGCGCTGAATTGTCTTGCGCTGAATTGTCTTGCGCTGAATTATCTTGCGCTGAATTGTCTTTGCGCTGAATTGTCTTGCGCTGAATTGTCTTGCGCTGAATTGTCGGCGCTGAATTGTCGGCGCTGAATTGTCCTGCGCTGAATTGTCGGGTCACGAAACTAAAGAGAGAAATATGTCCTCCTCGGGTTCATACGTGGGCATTGTTAAATTTTCATCAGTTTGTTCTGCCAGTCGAAATACAGCAACTCCGGTATATTTCGATGGTACAAGCAAGGTTTCTCTTTCAGTGGGTCCTCCTTGTGGTTGGACAAATGTAATTAAATCACCAACTTTAGACTGCAGTTTCTCTCTGAATGTTGTCCGACAACTGACAAAAGACCATGGTATCACGGTATTAGCATCTTTGGACAGAAGCACATCGCGATTCCAAACATCACTTAACTTGTGAACATGACCGTTTTCAGCCACATAGCGTAACTCTGAAGATAACCATATCAAGGGTAGATCTGGGTTGCACTCAGTCTTGTTTGGACTTTGTTGTGATTCTTTTGAATGAGCTATAACATGGAAGATGATATTTTGCTTCAGCAGCAATAAGATCACTCACACCCACCAAACGAAAGCAAAGTTTCTTGTCTAACTTAGCAGCCTCAAGGATGTCAGTGCTGGTCTTCAATGTCATGACTGAAGAAAGATGCTCTCTGGGGTTAGCCTTTTGACAAAACAAACACAAATCCCAGTCTGTTGGGTTCACGGAACTGCGTCGAAGAGGACCCTGCTGTGTAGACTGTACTGTTCTGCTGCATGTCGCTGTGTCTTGTCCAGACTGAGCCGAGTCCAGCCGATCTTCAAGTCGCTGAATTTTGTTTTTGTCTGTAAATTGAGAATAACAGTTTTTATGCCACATCAGAAATGACGTACTTTTGGACGAGAATGCGTCATCTAGCCCAGCGTTGTCCAACTTGCGGCCCGCGGAATGGAATTTTGCCAAATTTCATTTCTGAATTTTCTTCCATATTTTGTCATTTCTAGTAGGGAGAACAACATTCAGCGGGTTCCTAAGTCGTATTAACCAACAGTGTATGATTATAGGCAACATCTTGGCCGCGCTTTATAGAAGTTGGACAGCACTGATCTAGCCGATCAATGACACTGCGATTCTTGAAATCATGTAATTTCTTTCTCCTCTCAGATGCTCTTGTGATCGTTTCAACTCCTTGTTCACTCACATTGCGTAACCCATCACCTCCTTTTGGCAGATAATGCATAAGCTAAAATCTACTGACGAAGGTCTTTTTAACTTCACCAGAGGATCCATGTTCAGTGATGTTTATGATCTGGAAAGAAAAGAAAACGCACGTTCAAAATATCCGTACGCCAGCAATAGACCTGCTGTAATAATAAATTATTAAATTGTAATATTTATTTAAATTATAATATTTATTTATTTAAATTATAATATTATGAATACGGGCAGTATTCTGAGAATGAGAGAATAATTAACCACATACCAGGGGCAAATATCATTCACACGCAATTACCAATAATTCACTATCAAATACATCACACATGTCGCTCTACAGTCTACACCTCAAAAAACCAACTGTAATTCCAACACAATTTCTCTGCACCTGACATTTCACAGCATTCCTACGGCCAATCAGCGCGCAGCATTCGCTCCTCCTTCTCAGCACGCATTCCATTTCTCGCAGAGGCGACGCCAGTTACAATGTTTCATAATAAAACAATTATTATTGAAACTGCCTTTACATATTGGGATGCCTTATACCTCATATTGTTAAGGGTATTCAGTACTAAGACTGATTTTATTACTTGTTCTAAACACTACAATATTCGAATTTGAGCTATTTTCGGAGTCATTTTCTTATTCAATTTTCAAGATGAAAAAACAAAACTTTAGCTTGGTATCCTATTTTTCTAGATTCAAAATGCCCCTTCATGGAAAATCTCAAGAATATGGTCTAGTCTATTTACCAAAATTCAGAAGAAGAAATAAAATGAACAGAATACTGGTAAAAAAACCTTGGTAGAATACCCAAAATTTGTGAATCAAATCTTTACCGACAAAACAAATGAAAGTCCTTAAAAACGGTTATAAATCGCGAATCTTTTGGCTTTCCGCCATTTCACTGTTGAAAAAAAATGATTGATATTTCCTTCCTTGCGATAAAAGGTGGCAAATGATCTCCACCGAAATTTTTCTTTAATCAGAGATTGTAACAGCTTTAAAAAAAAAAAATATATATATATATATGGTGTGTTCTAAATGTCTTGATAATAGCCTTTGTGGGAAGACTTCTGGGACACCCCATGTATATATATATATAAATTTATGATTTCCTGGAGACACGGGAAAGATTCAACGAAAATCAGCATGGATTCCGATCAGGTAGATCATGCCTATCACAACTAATAGAACACTACAACAATATCCTAGATGCATTGGAAGGCAATGACAACTACGATGTTATATACACAGATGTTGCTAAAGCTTTCGATAAATGTGATCACGGTATAATAGCACATAAAATTAAATATATGGGAATAACGGGCAAAGTGGGAAAATGGATCTACAACTTCCTTAGAGATCGTCTGCAGGTCGTCAAAATTCAAGGTATATCATCATCAGAATCGGAAGTACGCAGCTCAATACCACAAGGGACAGTACTGGCCCCACTCCTGTTCATTATCATGCTAACAGACATAGACAGCGGAGTAAACAGCAACAGTATAGTAACATCCTTTGCAGACGATACAAAGATCAACAGAAAAATCAGCGATGTACATGACGTGGAGGCCTTGCAGAGGAACAAGAACAAAATATACAAATGGTCAGAAGACAACAACATGTCATTCAACGCCGAGAAATTTCAGCTCTTGAGATATGGTAGAAAAGAAGAACTTAAACAGACTGCGTATTATGCTCCAGATAGACAGGAAATTCAGAGAAGCACGAAAGCGATTGATCTCGGGATAATAATAACAGATGATGCGAAATTCGAAACACAAAATCAGATAGCGATAAATAAAGCAAAAGGAGTCGCCGGAGAGGTACTAAGAACGTTCAAGAGAAGGGACAGGACAGTAATGATTCCCCTGCTAAAAACACTGATTATACCAAAACTTGAATACTGCTCAGTTCTGACGTCCCCATATAAAAAGGAAGAAACTAATAAACTAGAAGAAACGCAAAGGCATTTCACAGCCAAGATTGATGGCTGCAAACAACTCAACTACTGGGAAAGACTACGTAAACTAAATCTGTATTCACTGGAAAGAAGAAGAGAGAGGTACATCATAATCTACATATGGAAAATGATCGAAAAACTGGTACCAAACCTAAAACTAAACCCAATTACCATTCAAACAACACTGGAGAATAGGAAAGGCAGAATGTGTAGTGTTCTCAAATTAAAGGCCCGACAAGGGACCTCCTCAACCCTGAAGGAAAATAGCTTGGTTGTCAGGGGGCCAAGACTTTTCAAGCAGCTTCCTAAGGACCTCAGAAACGTAACGGGCGTCAAAGTTGAAGTCTTCAAGAAAAGACTGGATGCCTGGCTCAGGACAGTACCAGATGAGCCGGCGTGCCTGGCTATGTACGGTGGAGAGCGCAAGAAAGCAACTCGCTCCTCCACCAGGCCAGACCTAGAGGCGGGGCCACCAGCTTGACCTCCGTGTGAAGAGAGACCAACGCACGAAACAACATCAGGTAAGGGTTCATAAGGTATATATATATATATTAGTGATGGATCGAATAACCGCAACCGCAACCGCAACCGCACTACAACCGCACAAAAATTCACAACCGCAACCGTAACCGCAACCGCCGTTCCATAAGTGCGGTTGCGGTTGTAAAAGCTTAGTTAATTTTAATTTTAGGTTAATTAGAAATATTTCTTTTTTTTAAAAGAAATGATGGTCTCCTTATGCGTGCTTAAACGTGACGTCATACGGCTGCCGTAGTAAAATTGGTTTAAACTGCGCTCTAAGTTATTACTCTGTGAGCTCCATGAAGTAACATTTATTTTTATTTAATTTTCTTCAAACTAAAATCGCCTTTAGTACAATAGTCAATAAAGCTTATTCCTGCTCGACGGACCTCTCGGGTTCGTGTAACTTGGTCAATGGCCTTGGTTGGCCAAAGGGGTGGTTTCTCGAACATGACTCCCCCCAAAAGGGGGTAAAGAAGTGGTCTGTGTAAAAACGGACCTGCGCAGTCTCAACTCGCTCTATTGCAAGAACGTATCTTGCTTGCCCTTCAAGTAGCATTCCAAGCGAGCAGCTCTTCAGTGGAGCGGGAACGTTGTACGATGAGAGGCGTTGCCGCTTGAAAGGTGAAAATGCAGCAAAAATATTATTCTTGAAATTCACACTGCCTGTCATTAAGTTTGACATCAGTTTTTCAAATGAATAATAATCCATAACTTTCCAATGGGTGGAGGCTGGGGAAAGTGGTAGGTGGGATGAACAGTGCGATGGGTCCTCGTCCCTCATCCTGGTAACACACTTAGTGCAAAATATGGTTTTAATTAATTTGACCTATTCTTTCATAATAGCTATATAAGTTTAGAATATACTTCATTTAAATAGTATTTATTTAGTAAATACCTTATGTTGAACACAAGTTTTGCAACACACAAATAGCGGTAGCGGTGTATTGCAAAACTTGTGTTCAACATAAGGTATTTACTAAATAAATACTATTTAGTATATATTATGTACCAAGTGTGGCTAAATCGCACTATAGTGGCTAAATCCAGTTAATAATTAAGCATTTTTCCTAGTATATGATAACCGCAACCGCAACCGCGGTTGGAAAAAATTCGACAACCGCAAACACAACCGCAACCGGTTGTGAAAAACCGAACACTCGATCCATCACTAATATATATATATATATATATATATATATATATATATATATATATATCGGGTGGTCCGAAAAAAATGACGCATTTTTTAAAAATTAATATCTCAGTAACCCCCTTCCTTATCATGACAATTTTTATATGCAAGATACTTTCAAACTTCTTTTTTTGAATGCAAGAACGGAATTCTGATATCTTTTATAGTTTTCTCGCAATTAACAAAAGTAACAACATGGGTCAAAAAAACGAATATCATGAGAAAGGAAAAATTTAATCAGAAATTTAACTAATTAATTTACAGTAAATGATCGATTGGACCACCACTCTGTTGACACACTAATCTAAGTCTTTTCTTCCACACAAAAATAATACTTCTTACTTCATTAATGCCAATTTCTTGCCAAGATTCAAGTATTTTACTTTTTAATTCTGATTCGGTGAATTTTTCTCGTCGACCTCGGTAAACCTTCTCTTTTAGTAACTCCCAAATTGAGTAGTCCATAGGATTACAATCTGGGCTTTGTGGTGGCCACTCATTTTTCGTTATTAATTTTGGTGTATTGCTAATCAGAAACGACTGTGTGGCGTAGCTTGTATGCGACGGTGCTCCATCTTGTTGAAATATGAAATCATTTTCTTGATACAGGCGACGACAATCCGGCAACAATTTTGTTCTTAAAAGTTCAATGTAATTTGCAGAATTCACCTTGTCTTTTCAGTTTCAATAAAATGAACATCTGTCTTGCCATTCCAAGAGACCCCTGCAGATATCATAACCTTTTTGGAGAATCTTGACGTTTCATGATACAATCTGTTTATTGAAATGTCACACTTTTTACCACGCCCGTAGACAACATCATTTTGACGGTTTCGGAATTTCTAGAGTGAAATCTTTTTCATCCGTGAAGACTATCTTTTTAATATCAACGACAGAGAAATTATCAAGTAACTTTCTGCACCTTGTTTTTCTTTTATCCTTAACAGTATCACTTTTTCTAGAAGATACTATTCTTTTGAAGGCTTTTAGTTTTTGTGCTTTAATTATTCGGTGTACAGAAGTCTTTCCAATATTCAAATGTTTAGCAATTGTTCTTTGTGACAAATGACTTCCTGGTTTATCTTCTTGAGAGCAGATTTTATCGTTGATGTAATCCACATTTTCTGGAACCGAAGCTGTTTTAGGTCTACCGCTTCCTGGTTTTCTGGCAGTACTTCCCGATTCGCGAATCTTCTTTAAGAGTCTTTCCACTGCACGCCTTTTCCACTTTTGCGGGAACTCTTGCAATAACCTTCCAGTCTTCCATCCTTTTTCACAGTAACAATTTTTAATGAGAATACGATCTTCCTCTGACAACATCATTAAGGGTACTGACGAATTGTTAAAAAATAAAAATATCCACAATTTGACTTGTTCATTCCTGTAGAGTTTTGTAATAACTTGCAAAAATATCGCATGATATCGTATAAAAATGATATCGTATAAAAAACGGATATTATATTGCGATTAATGTTTTTTTGACCCATGTTGTTACTTTTGTTAATTGCGAGAAAACTATAAAAGATATCAGAATTCCGTTTCTTGCATTCAAAAAAAGAAGTTTGAAAGTATCTTGCATATAAAAATTGTCATGATAAGGAAGGGGGTTACTGAGATATTAATTTTTAAAAAATGCGTCATTTTTTTCGGACCACCCGATATATATATAAATGAACCATGATTAATTCCTATATTCCTATACTATCTTATTCATTTCATTCATGTAATTCTTATATTCATTTATATAGTTCTTGTATCCATTTGTAAAATTCATGTGTTTATAAGGTTCATGTATTTATATAATCCTATATATTCGTATATATTTAACTTCATATAATACCTATATTCATATGTATGTATGTGTATGTATTCATTTTTACATAAGGACCAAAATCGCCTAACGCGAGTTTGGATAAAACTTTTGATTTGCTTTCTACTTTGCCAAATATTTGGTGACTTGTTCTTTTTAAAATTTCTTAATAATTTTTTTTTAGATTTAGCTTAATAATGAATCCTGCTTAAGTTTTGCAATGGTCATGTTTTGTATACATTCTCTCTTCGTTATAAAAGATGAAGTCATGTCTTGCCTAAGCATTTAATTGTAAATCTTAAACCTTTAATTTTTACTCATATGCATATTTTAGTGTAAAGATGGATAGTTCAATTTCCACTTTTAGTTAACTTGGCAGATCATGATAACATCAGATCTGAAAATACGCTGTTTAAGATAAAAATATGGCTTCATCTTCAAATATCTTGTTTATTCGTTTAAACATTGCCACAACTAAAAGATTTACTTTATTTTCAAATATTGTGCAAAAATAATGCAGCTTTTTCAACATTTAATAATAATGATGTTAGCGGATTGTGGGTATATAAAACCACAAAAATTCTTCCATGTTCATTCAGAATTAGACTCAAAGGCTGAGCACTACCTGTACATTTTAGCAGTAAATTACAGTAAGAAAAAGTCTTTATCTTCTCCTTCGAGCCTTGCTCTCGTCAGAGAACTTAGTCATTAAAATCTCCCGATACGTTACAAGAAGAATCGGGGAACCTTCAGAAAGCTCTACAGAATCCTCCGATCCACTATAAGAAGAACTTAGAGAGTAAGGGGCTCCATAAAACCTTAGCCCCCCCCCATTTGCAGCTTACATGTTTACTTATATCGAAATAGTTTTTAGTGATTATAAAAATATATCAAATTCTTTATTTATTGCAGGTATTAAAATTACTCTAGCTGATAAAGTGATAATATAATGGCTTCTCAATTAATTGGTGATTCGGAGAGGCAACGTGTGATAGATCGCATACGAGCAATAACATTTCGGGAAGCTCGTGATGCTGGAGCCACCTTTGTAACACGTTCATGGGTTGCCAAAAAGTTGCGAAGAAGTGAGGACTTCGTCAAAAGAAATTGGAATAAAACTTTGGATGAATGTGAAATGGATACAACCAAATCTGGGCGCCCAAATTTGCCACTCTCTCAGGAAACAAAGGACATCATTGAAAGCGGTACACGTAAGCGGAAAAACAGCTGTGTTAAACTTTCTAGAGAGATCGAAGTGTTGAGAGGAAAGATCGTTAGTGGTGAGATCATTCGACTGTACCGTCATAGGCAAGGTTTAAAGCCTTGGCATGAACTTCCAAAGGTAAGAAAAACTCAACTTAACATCTATGACAGAATGTGGTTTACCCATTATCTTGAAGATTGGGATGTGGATGATTTCATGCATTTAGCTGTCTCCGATGAATTTTTTGTTTACGTAACACGTCGGCCTAACTACCAAAATGATCGAGTGTGGGCCACAACACCAGATGAAATCGATGACAATGAACATTATCGCGAATTATTAAAAAGTCCAAACTGTGTTGGTGTGTTTGTTTTGTTCACTGCAAAGAAGCTCATGTGGGTGCTGAAGCCAAATGGTCAGAGTTGGGATGGACAGTATTTTCGTGATATTATTCTATCCCAGCATGTCATTCCTTTTCTAAGAAACCCAAACAATGTTATGGATGTCGATCAGGTCACACTTCTGCACGATAAGGCCCCCTGCTTTAAGGCATTAGCCACTCAACAGTTGTTGCGGAACCATGAGATCGATTTCTTTGGAAATGAAGAATGGCCAGGAAATTCTCCTGACCTGAACGTCTGTGAACACATTGGATCAGTTATAAAGGGCAAGGTTGAATGTCTCTTGTTTCAAGAACCTGCAGCAAATCGATTTTCGAAGGATACAATGACGCAACACATTGAAACTGTTTTAGCAAATTTGCGTAACGATCAAGATCTATTGACGTCACTTTTGGCAAGCTACCCAAAGCGAATTCAGGCTGTCTTGGAAGCCAATGGCGGAAACACCAAGTTTTAATTGTTTCTCATTAAATGCAGGATTAAATTCTCTTTTGTAAGGTATGTTTAGTTTTACTGTACCTCTAATGGTTTAGGCCATGGGCGGGGGGGGGGCTAAGGTTTATTGGAGCCCCGTAGTATAGAAGAAACTACTGCAAGTAACAAATCCGTTGCTGCCACCTAACCAGAACCCCCGTCGACTTCGAACCAACCCAGGCCATAGACGGAGGGGTTAACAACTGGCGACCTCTGCATCCAGGATTCTTCCAGTCTTCCAGACCCTGGAACTGGAACCAATATCCAGTTGACCGGCGTGTCACGACTTCCAGTTCGTCACATCCACCCTTGAACCGGTGTGTCACGACTCCAAGTTCTCCACGGGTAGTTTTCATCCAAGAACAAGTGGCCAGAAAGACACGTCTTCAGGACACGTCTTCAAGGACTTCGCCGTAGGAATTTTGTTAAGTACAGATCTCATTTTTTAAAGTAATCTCTAAACATTTGAGTATCAGTATTATTAACAATTAATAATTAGTATCAAGCCAGAATTAACAAAAAACAGTGAACATTCCATACACCAGTGATACATTTCACTTTATTGAAACCGAGTTATTTCCACTATCATTATTAGTATAGTATAACTTTATTTAATGTACCAATCATAATATTACCGTACCTTCACGTACATTCGAGTGAAATCTTGTTTACATTTTTTTTATTATTTTGTTTACAATCTTTTCAAATTTTCCTCTAGTTAGGCAAATTGTTGTGCACTTATTTAATGTGTATTTCTTAGATAGAGTAGTTAGGAAAACCACTCAAGTGATTATTCCATAGATTAAGATTGGTCAAGCAGACCAAATTAGAACACATTAATAGTACCTTCACATATGAGCTATTCAGAAGGTGCGCTGTCAGACATCGAAAATTTCCCTACACCCATTTTTCCATCTACCCCGCGCCCTTCAAGCATATTTTTAAACACGCAAACTTCAGATCAAGAACAAGCCAATATGTCTCGAACCACCGCCCCAGCATACATTAACTTAGGTAGACTAATAAACCTTCCCCATACTGTTCTAATTTTTAAGGGGACCATAGATAATCACTTTGTTGAACCACGCGTAAGACCTTGGATTTGAGTCTTTAGAACAACATTTCTTACGCGAAAACATCACCGATGATGATATAAAGATTAGGAAGTAAAAAGGTTTATCGACCCTAAAGAAGGGAATGCCCATGATACAGTCACCTACGTTCCATCCATTAGCGAAGCCACAACATGGGACAATTTTAAACAAAACTTATTAGAATTTTTTAAGGAAATAACACTTGCACAACCGTTAGCCACGTTAGAAGCTGTCTTCCAAGCTAAATGGAAGAAAGAGGAACATGAAGATTTAAATAATTTTATTATACGAACAATAAACTCGTAGGAGAAGCCCTCCGAGCCGCAGAAAATGCGTGTGGCATTACTTTCACTTCAAAACAAAGAAACCTAATAGTAGCAGCGACCATTTACCAAAACCTACCCGAGGCACCTAAAATAAAGTTTCAAGAGTTTCTAAATATTGACAAACCAGTAAGTGTAGCCATAAATAAAACACGAGAGCATTACCCAGATTTAGCAAACCCCCATACATTACATTTAGCGGCAGCAACCACAACACCAACAGCAACCACAACAACCCTATAAATCGAGGCCGATGCAGGGAACACCACCCCAGAAACAAGCCCCCCAAACCCAGAATGCACGCCCTCCTCCACAGTGTTTTAATTCGATAGCTTTGGACACATGATAAGTCAGTGCACTTATCCCCCTTATTGCTCCCACTGTCATGAACATGGTCATCGCCGTGGCGATCGACAAAAATGTGCTGATAAAGCCCCTGCAGGGTATAGGCCCAACTTCCAGAGAACGAATCACCAACGTTCCCAAAAGCCCTCCAATCCCCAAAACCAGTAAATTCCCAGCCTCAACCCAACCACCAACGAAATAGATCACGACCAAATCGTCAATCACACTATTATCCAATGTACAAACCTCAGTACAATCAGCAAGGTCGGATAGTTCGGTACGTAGAAGTACCCGCGGAGGAATCAATTTCCCCAGAGTATAGTTTTCAAGAACATCCTCCAGCGTATGGTGATCCCGTAGAATATGACCCAGGTCCTCCCATAGAAGACAATTCGAGCCCTTTTTTAGACCCTACTTTGGAGGCAGCAGTTCAACCTCCTCCCTCCTAAATAACAGTAAAGAACCCAGATACACACACAAACTCCCCATCAGGATAATAGGTGCGGACCTCCTAGATTTAATAATAAATTGTAGCGCTGATAACCAAGATTTAACCGCTCTCCTAGATACAGTAGCACACGCAACGTTAATTAAGAAACAATGTGTAAATGAGTTACTAGAGAGTACAGACTACAAATATGAAATTAAGGCACCTTCCTACCAACTTAGAGGAGTTACAGGCACACCCATACCTACATACGGAGAAATCGAATTATATTTAGAAGTTGGAAACGCGGTATACCCCGCAAAATGTTGTATAGTGGACACAGTCGCCACCTTTCAGACAGATATCCTACTAGGTATGGATTTTTTTCAACCGGAATCAATGGGAAATTTACCCAGCCGGAAAGTTAGTGAAGTGTCGAAATAGGTCAGTTTCCAGTCAGTCAGTTTCCATTCAGTCAGTTTTCAGTCAGTCAGTTTCCAGTCAGCCAGTTTCCAGTCAGCCAGCTTCAGTTCAGCCAATAAGGCAAATTTTAGTCGTCGAACCAGAGTGAGATTCACAATTTTTCATATGCCCTACAGAGCATATAACAGTACCACCTTATGAGAAGATTTGTTTCCCAGCAAGAGTAGTCAACAGTCACGGGAAACTATTAGAGTCAGATCGTACTCTGATTACAGAGAAAAGTAATTTCAAAAGAGATGTTCTTATTGCCCAAGTCCTTAGTCAGAGTCAGAATTCAGCTATCCTTGTTCTTTGTTTAAACAAAGGAAAAAGCCCTATCGAATTAACTTCAAATCAGAAAATAGGAACTGTTTCCACAGTAGAAATAAATTCAGTTTTCCCACCAGTACTATAAATCGTGTTTCCGTTCCTTAGCGTTAAACCCTTCAGTATTGAAAGAAGAATATAAGAAATGTCTGGAGCACTCCCTTCAGGAGTCACCAGCCTTACAGGATCCCAAACTACTGGAATCGCTTCTCGATTTCCTGATAAGAAATAGAGATGTGATTGCCCTAAGAGGAGATCCTCTGGGCCGAACTAATTTGGTCCCATTCAAAATCAAGCTGGAACCCAATTCCAAACCCATCTTCATCCTTCCCTATAGGGTTCCACATTCCCAATTAGTCACTATTGAGGAACACATCACGGACACGTTGGAGCAGGATGTCATTCAGCCTTCAGCTAGCCCCTGGTCCGCTCCTATGATTCTTGTCTCCAAAAAGGACGGAACATCTCGCCCTTGTATAGATTTTAGACGTCTAAACCACATTACCATTCCAGACCGTTTCCCTATTCCAAACATGCAGGAAACAATTCTGAACGTAGGAAAAGCTAACTTCTTTTCACCCCTCGATTTAGCATCCGGTTATTGGCAAATGGAGGTCAGTCCCGAATATCGGGCATTGACTGCTTTCTCCACTAACCGAGGCCATTACGAATTCCAGGTTTTACCTTTCGAAGTCCGAAATGGGCCTGCTAATTTCTCTAGGTTGATGAATATAGTCCTTTCCGACCTATTAGGTGTTGAAGCTCTCGTTTATCTTGACGATATTATCGTTTATAGTTCGGATATAAAAACACTTTCAACGTCTTCAGAATGTGCTATCATGCTTAAGAAAAGCACACCTTAAACTGAAACTTGCAAAGTGCAACTTTTTACAGGAATCCCTGGTACACCTACGATTTCTACTATCATCCACAGGAATCAAACCTGATCCAGCCAAACTCGAAGCACTGGAAAGGTACCCTGTGCCCAAAACCATCGACGACGCTCGTACATTTATTAGATTTGTCGGATTCTATCGGAATTTTATCCCCCAGTTTTCAAATATTGCTAAACCCATTACTAATTTGTTTCAGAAAAATGCTAAATTTAACTGGGAATCTGATCACCAATATGTCTTTGAAACTGTAATTGGTAAACTAACCTGTCATCCCATCCTTCAATATCTCGATTACACCAAACCCTTTGTCATAGCCACAGATGCTTCCTCCTATGGACTAGGAGCCGTCCTATTACAGGACGTAGATGGTGTGGAATTACCCATTGCTTATGCCAGTCAGCTTCTCTCTGCACCTCAACGGAATTATTCCACTACGGACCGAGAGGCCCTAGCGTTATATTGGCTTTGAAAAAATTCCGAAATATCGTCTATGGCTACGATGTAACCATCAAAACTGACCATAAGCCACTCACGTATCTCTTCAAGGACAAGCTACTGGAAGGACGGTTGAGTAGATGGGCTCTGTTGATTCAGGACTTTGCGGCAAAAATCGTATACAAACCGAGAAAACTTCAAGTTATTCCAGACGGATTTTCGAGACTCAAGCCCGACACCCAAATGAATAAGATAGAATTCTTCCTGTGTTCGACTACGAATGTCTGCAATACTCCCAACAACAGGACCAACACACCCAGAACCTTCAGACGCGCCTGGAACAAAAGGAACCATCGAAGGTAAAAGAACAGTACAACCTAAAAGATGGGCTCGTACATTTTAGGAACGAAGATGGAAACGGCCTCGTGGGAATACCAAAGGATCTCGTAGATATAGCCATTAGACTTTGTCACGACTCACCTTTGTATGGCCACATGTGGTCGGATCGCACCATGAAGAGTCTTTTGGAGCGATACCATTTTCCCGAAATGAACAGAAAGGTACATGAATACATCGCTGAATGCTCGTCTTGTTTAAAACACAAAGGCAACGTACCGTCCACAGCTCCCATGCATAAATATCCAGTATGCCAAAGGCCCTGGCAAAGAACTGGAATGGACATACTGGGACCATTCCCCAAAGCATCAAAGGAAAACCAGTACATCCTTGTGTTTATGGACCACTTCTCGCGTTACAGCGAAGTAGTTGCCATTCCAAACCAGACCTCGGAAACTGTGGCAAGAGCCCTAGGGGAACGCGTCATCCAAAATCATACTACTACTTCCATCCTGATTTCGGATAACACCCTTAGTTTCACTTCCAAATTGTTCGAGTCACTCTGTAACATGTATAAAGTTAAAAACACACACATTGTGGCATACCATCCGCAGGCAAACGGCTTAGTGGAAAGGCACAATCGAAAGATCTTAGAAGCCCTTCGCCACGTTGTCGATGCATCCTCCCGTACATGGGATGATTCCCTTCCCATGGTACAAACAGCCATCAAGAATGGCTATAACGTCTCTATCGGGGACACCCCTCATTTCGTCCTATATCACTACGACAAGCGGCTACCTTTTGATTTGCTCGACCAAATCGACCCGGCAGTTCTAACATCTTTCGAGATGGCAGAAGCCAATCAGCAACTCGCTGAACGATCCTTCAAAATTTTTGACATAATCCGCTATGCCCTAGACCAACGAAACCAACAGATGGAGCAAGAGCAACATAGGCGTCATCCCCGTCAACGGACTATACTCGTCGGTATGCGATGTTACCTAAAGAGAATGTAAAACCGTTAAGTGCTCATCGCAAATTATACCCAAAATGGGATGGCTCATAGAGGATTATGAGAAACCTCGGAAAGAACCGTTACGAAATCCTCGACCTCCGGGATCATTCCAAACTAAAGATCATTCACGCTTTATCGAACCGCCTATCCTTCGAAAGATCAAGGTATTAACAAATCCAGCAGGGATCAAACAACTGAAGTGGTCACCGCGGGAACCACTACCCGTGACGAAGATTGGTACCTCGTAATACCACCAGTACTCGAGCCAATCTCTGAACAAGAGGAGGTCCCAGAACCAAGAGTCCCATCGGACCCAGACCCTGGAGAAACCCCTTCTAGAGGATCATTCAGTGGAACTCGACGCACGGACCCTACGTACCGCCCGCAAATGCATCAACCACGTGAACTAGAACCTTCACATAAGAAACGAACCCGTTCAGAATCCGTTCAGAGGCCGTTCAGAGGCCGTTCAGAGGCCGACCACTTCGCCCACAAACACCAGTATCCACACGACCACCCCCAGCTCCGTATAATCTAAGACGTAGAAATGAATAAAATTGTCCCCCTCATAATTTTCCAAATTATTTACTCTTGTAGCCCTAGCATTAAAATTTCTACCGGAGTTGTTATAGAAAAGTTTGCAGAAGGTAAATTTTTGAAAGGACACGCGGACCTTTTTATGAATTTGCAACCCCCAGCTAGAATCAAGATCAATCTCCTTCAGATACAAACCCAATTAAAAACGTTTGAAAGTAAAGTTCAGGTTTCTGTTAAAAATATCCCGGGAACAGATCAGATTAGTCGCGTTCTGTTAGAAAATATCTTCGAAAATATTCGAACTACAGCACGCACCCAATCAGAAATATTAGCATTACAATGGATACAAACTGGAACTCAAAACTCGGAAAAATTTAATCAAAGAAATAAAAGGGGACTGATAGATATAGGAGGAAAACTATTCAAGGGTTTATTCGGATTAGCAACCGAAGAAGATATTAAAAGAATTGAACTTAAATTGAATCTCTTCGCGCGAAATCGGCAATATAATGGACACATGTTAGAACAAACTATTAGGTCACTACACGAAAACAATCGCTTCCTCCACGCCCTTTCGGACAGATTCACATACCTTGAATCCCTGTTAGCTCAATTCAAAGCACACAAAAGATATCTAGAATTAATAGAAATAATTAACCTACAAGTAACCCTAATCGATAAATATTTACAGCAAATAATTACGATTCATTCCAAGGTTTTGCGTGCAACCCAGCTAGCCCATAGAAAAATCACTCTTTCCACACTAATACCATGGGATACACTTCAGTCCTTGATTCAAACCGCCCAGACACAATTAAAATTATCACCCATATTCCCACTCAACCATACTAATTACCCCCAATTTCTAGAATACATCTGGACTGTACAGGGACCACACCCCTACACGTACCTCGTAAATGTACCATTTTTCGATGTCCTCACTTATGACGTATATAAATTTCACCCTTTTCCAACACCCTACCAAAATAATGTCTATCGATTGTATCTACCCACAGTACCACCTTACCTTTTCTTCACCAAAGACCTGTCAGCATATTCTATGATGTCAAATAGCGACGTCAGGCATTGCAGATTCCCGCAAACAAATAAACAACTCGTTTACCCTCCACTCAAACCAGTCATTCTTCCAACCACTAGGTCTTGTTTTATCGACTTAATTCGTGACCGTCATGCCCCAGTATGTTCGTTTACAAAATTTCATTCATCTAAAACCATCCAACTTCGAATTGGACCAGATATCTGGGTTTCTTTCGCGAAAAGGACTACCGCTACCTTCGAGTGCCCGTCAAATTATCCCCTCATCACAATAACTATGGTTATTCGGCTACCAATTGGCTGTTCCTTGCGTTCGAAAACCTTCCAAATATACAACCCTTACAAGGTTACCATTAGTGACTCTTACCCCTTCCCGTCGCAAATTAAATTTAAACCCGTTGTCACGGCCGGATTAAGCATTGTTAGGGCCGGGGGCAATGAATATTTTCGGGCCGGTGTCACTAGAAAAACACTAGAAAAACACAATTCTTTACCTGATACATCATACATGAGTGATGTGATCAGCTGACTGGGATTGATCAACAGAAAACGAAACAAAAACAAAGATGTGATTACAGGAAATGTATACTTTGTTCACATAAATGGGATACTAAACTAGGTTTTGTGGAAGCGGATTCTATAATTTTTTTTCTTCCTCACGGTCGACCAATTATTTCAACAGTAGATTATAGCGTTTACATAGTTTCTTGGGGTCGGTCAGCATCTTGGGGCCGGTCAGCATCTGGGGCAGGGGCAAATGCCCCCTTTGTCCCCATTATAATCCGCTACTGCCCGTTGTAGAAATCTTAAATCTCTCCATGAAACCTGTAACCATCCTACCCGAACTCCATGCCCCTAAATGGAATGATCAATTGAGTCGTTTTAAAATTTCAGATGATAACCAGAATAACCTCTTACAAATACTACAACCTGTAACAATTTTTTCAACATCTGCCGTTAGTATCATTATTGTATGTGCTATTATCCTCGGTATATTTGTGGTGAAAAGATCGTTCTGGGAACAAAGGAAAACAAGAGACACCGAACAACCTGAAACTATTTATGCGCGACCAAGAGTGCGTACCCAGACCATGTGAACTAGACTTAACCACCCGACTTTGGTTGTGTATATACTGGGTGATCCAGATAAATGGGACCCATAAAAAAAAGCCAAATATTCTTAATATTTAATTCCTTTCATAAAAACTATATATCATTCGAAAGAGTAGAGTTACAAGTTTATTATGAAATATTTATTTTTTTAAAATGACTCCTTTCAAATGTGCTCCATTAGTTGCCAAGCATTTTAGTGTTCTCGCTTGTAAGTTCTGCATCACTTTTGCAAGAGTGTGCGGTGGTATGGCCTGTATCTCATTTGTGATGGCGGCCTTCAATTCTTGCAAGGTCGTTGGGTTATTTCTGTAGACCCTACTCTTTAAATATCCTCAGAGATAATAATCTAAGGGAGAAAAATCCGGAGACCTTGCGGGCCATTCAACGTCTCCAAATCTTGAGATTAACTCGCCTGGAAACGTTTGACGCAAAACTGCCATGCAGTTCCTCGTGGTATGGCAGGTAGCTCCGTCTTATTGGAACCAGTGGTTTTCTAGACAAAGATCTCTTAATTTAGGAATAAGGAAATCGGTCAACATTTTTTCGTAGCCATCACCATTTACAGTGACCGTGTTTCCGGTGGAATCCTCGAAAAAGTACGGCCCTATGATCTGAGATGCAGTAAGACCACACCAAACAGTTACACGCTGACTATGCAACGGGACTTCGGTAATATTCAATGGATTTTCTGTTGCCCAGAAACGACAATTTTGCTTGTTTACAGTTCCATTCAAGTGAAAATGGGCTTCGTCTGACATAATCAAAGTTGCTAGAAAATTGGTGGTGTCATTTACCTTCTGTTGGATCCATTGACAGAATTGTCGTCTTCGTGCGAAATCTCCATCGTTTAGTTGTTGCACTGTTTGAATTTTATATGGAAAGAGCATTAAATTTTGCTTGAATGTACGGTGTGTTGTTCCATATCCAACTCCTAACAGCTGAGAAGCACGTCTGATGCTTATGTTAGGATTATCCTGTACAATTTCATGAGTTCTGTTAATGATCTCGTCTATCCTTGCTGTGCGCACTCTTCCAGTTGGTTTTCTTTTTCCAATGCTGCCAGTTAGGGAAAAATTTCTGACACACCGACGGATTACTTTCTTAGAAGGTGATTTTGACATCTGAAAATTTGTCTTGAAAGATCTTTGAGCTGAAACTACACTTCTTCCCTGCTCATAGTATTGCTCAGTTATGAAACGCAGCTGTTCCACAGTCCATGCAGTCATCTTGAAGGGTTAGTTTTAACTAACACTTTTATTTTGTTTTGTATCTTATCTTGTCTTGTATTGTCAAAACCTATACAATCCTGTACAAACTTGTAACTATCTTCTTTCGAATGATGCGTATGATTTTATAAAAGGACTTATACTTTAAGAGTTACAGGGGTTTCTTTTGGGTCCCATTTCTCTGGATCACCCTTTACAAGTAAATCTGTATTATAAAACCCATAGTTATCATCTAGTTAGCATTAGTTAGGATGCTATATTATTGTATTAATATCATCCTAGAGGGGAGCCCTGTAAAAATGAACCATGAATAATTCCTATATTCCTATACTATCTTATTCATTCGTGTAATTCTTATATTCATTTATATAGTTCTTGTATCCATTTGTAAAATTCATGTGCTTATAAGGTTCATGTATTTATATAATCCTATATATTCGTATATATTTAACTTCATATAATACCTATATTCATATGTATGTACGTGTATGAATTCATTTTTACATAAGGACCAAAATCGCCTAACGCGAGTTTGGATAAAATTTTTGATTTGCTTTCTACTTTGCCAAATAATTGGTGACTTGTTCTTTTTAAAATTTATTAATCATTTTTTTTAGATTTAGCTTAATAATGAATCCTGCTTAAGTTTTGCAATGTTCATGGGTACTTGTAGGTTATCTCTCCCCCACCAATTTTGACAGAATATTTTCGTTAAAACTAACGAAAATATCACGACTTAACCTAACCAATTATCAAGGGCATGCAGTCGATCTATTATTAATTATAAGATTTTTGTTTCTGGAATAGTATTTACTATTTACTAATAGATCAACTGTACGCCCTTGATAATTGGCTAGGTTAAGTCGTGATATTTTCGTTAGTTTTAACGAAAATATTCTGTCAAAATTGGTGGGGGGGAGATAACCTACAAGTACTTGTTCATGTTTTGTATACATTCTCTCTTCGTTATAAAAGATGAAGTCATGTCTTGACTAAGCATTTAATTGTAAATCTTAAACCTTTAATTTTTACTCATATGCACATGTTAGTGTAAAGATGCATAGTTCAGTTTCCACTTTTAGTTAACTTGGCAGATCATGATAACATCAGATCTGAAAATACGCGGTTTAAGACAAAAATATGGCTTCATCTTCAAATATCTTGTTTATTCGTTTAAACATTGCCACAGCTAAAAGATTTACTTTATTTTCAAATATTGTGCAAAAATAATGCAGCCTTTTCAACATTTAATAATAATGATGTTAGCGTATTATGGGTATATAAACCCACAAAAATTCTTCCATGTTCATTCAGAATTAGACTCAAAGGCTGAGCACTACCTGTACATTTTAGCAGTAAATTACAGTAAGAAAAAGTCTTTATCTTCTCCTTCGACCCTTGCTCTCGTCAGAGAGCTTAGTCATTAAAATCTCCCGATACGTTACAAGAAGAATCGGGGAACCTTCAGAAAGCTCTACAGAATCCTCCGATCCACTATAAGAACTCGGAGAGTAGTATAGAAGAAACTACTGCAAATAACAAATCCGTTGCTGCCACCTAACCAGAATCCCCGTCGACTTCGAACCAACCCAGGCCATAGACGGAGGGGTTAACATACATATATATATATATATATATATTTGTAGTAAAGTTTTTGACGGTGACCGCGGGAAATGTATGTTTCATTACGTTATAATTGTACAGTGACTCCAGATCTTTTCCGTTTCATGTACTTTTTCCGATTTTGTTGAAAATAAGATATTTAATGGAGATGTTTACGCTGATTTCATAAATGTAAGTCTTTTGTTGGAGAAATGAGCGGTTGAAAAGTTATGCTTGTTATTGTAATTTTGTATTAGGTCAAAAACTCCAACAATTAGGCTGACCATACGTACCGTTTTGAACGGGACAGTACCGTTTGTTTTATATTTCCTGGCCGTCCCGTCGTTTTAATAAAAATGTCAATTTTGTCCCGGTTTATGTACTTACTTTTTCATGAATACAGAATATTACATAACCCCGTCCCTTTTTTTCCATCCCAATGTCCCGTTTTTGTCTCAAGGAAATATGGTCAGCCTACCAACAATGCAACTGAAAACTAATACAAGAGTTATTGTATTCTTTAGTAATATTGGCTTATGTCACTAAGTATTTGTGTGAATAGATTTTGACCGTTATTTTTCTGTCCGGTTAAGTTAATTGAATGCCCGGTTAGTTCAACTAAATACCCCGTTAAGTTAACTGAATGTCCGGTTCGGTCAACTGAATGCCCGGTTACGTCAACTGAATGCCCGGTTAGGTCAACTGTACGCCCTTGATGATTGGTTAGGTTAAGTCGTGATATTTTCGTTAGTTTTAACGAAAATATCACAACTCAACCTAACCAATCGTCAAGGGCATACAGTTGACCTAACCTGATATTCAATTAACCTAACTGGGCATTCAGTTGACCTAACCGGGCATTCAGTTAACCTAACCTAACCTAACGTTTGAACCGCTCATTTCTCCCAAAAACGACTTACATATTTGAAATCAGCGTAAACATCTACATTAAATACCTTATTTTCAACAAAATCGGAAACAGTACATGAAACGGAAAAGATCCGTGACTCCGCGTATATACTTTTATGTGTCATAGCTAGTAATAGTTACATAATTAATGTGGAAAGATGCCTGTGCATCGAACAGGTAGTATCTGGAGCATTATTTAAAGGGACGAGAAGTGAGACCCCTATCGGCGTTCCCTCCATCTCCACCCCAACCACCCCTACCATCTACCCCCCCCCCCCGCAAGCCTGCTCCTCCATCGATACAGGTGCAATGGGATCGTCTGCTGAAAATCGTGTTCTTGTAGAAAATCCTTTGTTATGTTTTATATTTGACAAAGTAGATCATATTAGGTCAGACCTTCTCATATCTGTTTGTCATGATTTCTATGATTCGGAAGAAATAGAACATGCGAGGGGACAGTTAAACACGCTGTTCAGTGCTACCCTCCCAGCTCGTAGAGGTAATTCTAGAAACGAGAATATCCTAAAAGACATTATAAATAAAGTGTCGACCCTCCGGGATAATGGGACCAATATTACCTTCTACGTTACTAATTTCCATAGAATACCGATAATCTCTATGGGTGATGTAGACGTTTCGGTGCCCCTCAAACAGTACAATGAAGGACAAAAGTCGTTTGTTAAACTGAAACACCAACACGTGGTGTCAAATCAGAAAAATGCGATTTCGCTAGAACAATTCCGGTCAGAGTTAGGTGCATTGAAAGAGACGCTCCTCCCAGAGCCCAGTTACTCGGAAGTTGTTCAGCAAGTCAGAACCCCAAGAAGCGCGTCGGGCAGCAGCGAGGGAAACGAAATCCCCTCCCCCAACTCCCCCTCTGAATGTGGGGTAGAAACGCAGCATGCACGGAAAGCGGTCAACCTCTCTCCCGTTCAGGAAAGGACTCCTGCTCCCGATTTCACAGTGAGGAATAGGGACTGTCCGATGTCAAGAGACGTGGCATCACTGCCCTCTTCCTTACCTTCCACTGAAGGGGAGAGGCATTTGATTACTCAAACGCCTCGCTCGGCGTCCAGTTCCCCTCCCCCTCCCACCGAAGAAGGAGGGGCACGCGCGTCCGTCAGGATATAAACACTGCTAACAGACCCTCACCAAGCCACAGAGTAGGGGAAGGGCCTCCTATCCCCACAAGGTCGTGTCACCCACCCCCCAGGCAGGCGAACCCTGCCTCATGGAAATTGAGGGAAGAGGACGGGTGGGTCACAGTTAACAGGCACTCTCCACGGAGGGTTCTTCAACCTGTCAGCGCGGCAAGGCCACCGGTGAGGAATCTCACCCTCTTTGTGTCGCGAATTCAGCTCTTGAACAAGGGAATCGATATTCGACACATGATGGAAGAGGTCTGTGGTGAACACAATATATTGTTAGTTAATAAACTAAACACCAAATCTCCGTATTATAACTCATTTAAAGTAATAATTGAAGGTGTAAATTCGCATTTCAACCCGTACAATATGAGTCGGTGCCAGAAGGTATTATTGTTAAGGAGTTTATTCACTTTTCCAGGAGATTTGATAACAGGCAAAATAATAATAATAATAATAATAATAATAATAATAATAATAATAATAGGCGCCCTAACGGTAATGCCTGAAATTTGTACTGTGTAAAATAATAATCAGATTAATAAGTTTTCTATCAGTCTTGGCGGATAACGTGTTGAAAATAGTCTCATTTCGCGTAAGGTCAGTGAGGAATTCAATTGTAGATGTTCATAAAATCATCAGCAGTAGACTTGTCAGATGAATTAATGTACGGTAGGCCTTTTGGTGGTGTTGCTTTCTTAATAAGGGAAAATTTGTCAAAACATATAAAATTTTTAACAAGCGATAATGTAAGGTTGTTAGGCATTGAATTACAAGTGAACAATGATTACATATTAATTGTAAACTGCTATTTACCATACAACAACGGCAGTAATCTAGATGAATACATTGATTTGCTGTATAAAATTAAATCATATTCTCAATGTATAGTAATGGGGGACTTTAACGCGCATGTGAACTCGGAATTCTTTGTAGAATTGGGTAACATGTGCGAGTCGGCCGAATTAAGTATAAGTGATGTAGATGTACTTGGGGTAACCAGTGGTAATTTTACATACGTTAGTGATATGAGTGGTACCACCAGGTGGATTGATCATTATCTCACTAGTAATAATCTAAAGGATCGAATTGTTAGAGTTCATATTCTGCATGATTTCCTCCTTTCTTATCATAGACCATTAGAACTATTAATTAATTTTACCAATTTATGCGCAACACGACATAGCAAGAATTCAATAGGTAAGAATAATCGCGCCGATTGGTCTAATGTTAATATGCAACAGAGAATAGAATACAACGACAGAACAGGTCACCTCTTCAATAATTTAGAAATTTTGCATCTTGCCTGTAATAATCCTTGCTCAAATGATTCTCACTGTAAACACATAGGTATTATAGTAAGATAATATCCCTGTTAAGAGAAGCAAGAAGCCCCTGATTAAATCTTATAACTATCATACTAAGATTATTCCTGGATGGAATGATTTTATTGCCCCCCTGAAGAGGGAATCGAAAGACGTCTATGATTTGTGGTGCATTCATGGTAGACCCAGATTAGGACCAGTATACATGAATATGTGTAGAAGTAGGGGTCAGTATAAGGCGATGTAAACAGGAAGAAGAGTCTATTCGAGCATGAAAAGCCTGTGAAACTCGCATAAATAACGATAATAATAAATTTCGGAAATTTGTTAAGAATCAAACGGGTGTCAAATGTGTCCTCCCTCCGACAATGGATGGGGTGTCAGGGTAGGATGAAATTGCAAAGTTGTGGAAAAACCACTACTCTAACATTCTTAACAGTGTGAGTAGGGATAATCTTAAGATAGATTGCAGCGAAACGCCTGTGGGAGGGACAAGGGAAAATACTTTAATATCAGTTCCTGAAGTAACGAGGTTAATTAAAGAGTTAAAGACTGGTTCTGTGTCAGGGGTAGATGACGTATCGAATGAGCACTTAAAATATGCGAATGACATAGTATGTCTGCATATATCATTGCTCCTATCAGCCATGCTTGCACATAGCAATATCCCTGCAGAGTTCATGAGGGTATATATCTTGCCCCTGGTCAAAAATAAGTATGGAGACATTCTGTCCAGCAATAATTACAGGCCTATTGCTGTCGCTTCCTGCTTCTCGAAACTACAAGAAAAACTTGTTACTCCTATTAAATGATTACCTATGGACATCTCTTAATCAGTTTGGTTTTAAAAGGTCTCACTCAACTGACCTGTGTATCTATGTACTTAAAGAAACAATATCTAAATACATTGACAGTAATTCAACTATTTATAGCTGTTTCCGAGATATAAGTAAGGCTTATGATAGAATGAACCACAGTATTTTATTTAAAAAACTAGAAGATAGGAAGGTTCCCATGTACATATTAAATTTATTGAAATTTTGGTATTCCCACCAATCTTTTACCGTTAGGTGGGGCAATGTACTATCCGAATATTTTGGCTCTCTTGCGGGGTGAGACAAGGCTCCTTGCTCTCCCCTATGCTGTTTAATGTGTATATTGACGGATTAATTGCTTCACTTAATGAGGCAACAGTGGGATGCTGTATATATAACACAAGGATAAATAACTTAGTTTATGCCGACGATATGGTGTTAATAAGTCCCTCTGTTAAAGGTCTGGATCGGCTACTAAAAGTCTGCGAAGTGTATTCGCAGAAACATGATATTCTTTTTAATGTTACAAAAACTAAAGTTATACAATTTCATCCTAAAAGCTATAATCAGCCAGCTGACATTAGGTTTAAAGTGAAAGGTGAAGTAATTGAGGGAGTACAAGAGTTTAAGTATATGGGTCAAACTAAAACTATTACCAGCTCCTTCAGTGATTTACTCGGATATAAGAAAACAATCTCGAAGCCTTTGTGCTAAATCGAATATGACTATAAGGAACTTTCGGTTCTGTACAAGTGAAGCTAAAGACACTCTCTTTCGTACTTTCTGCAGTAATATATACGGACAGCAACTCTGGGTGAATTATAAAAAAGGTCCTAGCAGAACCCTAAATTTGCTGTACAACAGGTCTTTTAGACTCTTACATAAATTACCCGCGAGATGCTCAGCTTCGCAAATGTTTGCTACCCGTAATGTCCCGAGCTTCCCGGAGGTAACAAGACGTGCTCAATACAGTCTAATGCAAAAAATTAAAAAATCAACCAACCCGATTATCCAAGCTATCATGAGTCCTGCCGTTTATCCTCTAAGTCTAAGCTATGGACTTCTTGGTACGAAAACGTCTGTCTGTAGCTCCACTTAAATTTGACATTACTGTATTATTTCTAGTCAACTGTATATATTTTTATCCCTAGTATGTGAACTGTCATTGTATTAATAATATTTGTCATGTGGACTATAGTCTGCCAATAAACCTTTTCATTTTCATTTTTTCATTTCATTATACGTACAGTATATATAAAAGGTGTTTCAAAAGTCCGGCCGCAGAGGGATCTGAGATTATTTAATTTTCCTGTAATTACAATACATGTTCAGATTGTATACCATTCAGCTCTTTACACATGTAGATGGTGTTGCGTACGCATGTAAGAACACTAGCAAACTGTTCCTTAGAGATGCAAACACATGCTACTAGTTTGGTGTCCTTCAGATCATTTATCTTCCTTGAACGTGTGTGTGTGTGTGTGTGTGTGTGTGTGTGTGTGTGTGTGTGTGTGTATACCAGTAACGTGTAATAACAACGATCCCACCTTCTCTTGGGGTTTGTATTCCGTCATTACTGTTATAAACTTAAATATGTACGTTACCTGGAACAGAAAAAGTAATGAATAATCTGAAATCCCCTATACGACCGAACTTTTGAAACACCGAGATATATATATATATATATATATATATATATATATATATATATATATATATATATATATATATATATATATATATATATATATATGTATGTGTGTGTGTGTGTGTGTGTGTGTGTGTAAATATATATATATTATATATATATATATATATATATATATATATATACTGTATATATATATATATATAATGAATAAAGCCGCGAAGGAAAGGAAACACAGAGTGGTGCTCAAGCGCTTTCGTCTAATGACATCCTCAGGAACAGTGTTCCTGAGGATGTCATTAGACGAAAGCGCTTGAGCACCACTGTGTTTTCTTTCCGTCGTGGTTTTATTCATCATAAATATTTTTCACGTGTTACTTTCGTGAAATAATTTTCATATATATATATGTACAGGGTGGGTAAAAAAAAGTGTCCCCTTAGAGGTAAACTGTCATATTAAAAAAAGTAATGGGACTAGAGCTCCCAAACTTCATAGATGCTTGCCTTAGCATGTTGTTCGTCTTAATTGAGAAGTTGCTCGATGTGTCCCCCTTCCTGCTCAACGCAGGCCTCCAAACGTGGACGCCATTGATCAATGCACCTGTTTACATATCATTGAAACACCTTCTTCCAGCCGAGCAGAATTCTTTCGCGTAGTTCATCTGTCTCTTATATTGGTACCAGGGATGTAAACTTTGGACTTCAGAGCTTCCCAAACCCCATAATCTATTGGTGAAAGATCGGGACTACTAGCCGGCCACATATTGGGTTCGATAAAATCCGGTGTTTCGTTCTCAAGGAATGTGACAGTTTGGCGTGCTCTGTGAGCAGGGGCTCCATCTTGTTGGGAAGTATATCTTTCACTCTATCCAACTGATATTTGAAGAATTAGTGGTGAAAGATATACTTTCCAACAAGATGGAGCCCCTGCTCACAGAGCACGCCAAACTGTCACATTCCTTGAGAACGAAACACCGGATTTTATCGAACCCAATATGTGGCCGGCTAGTAGCCCCGATCTTTCACCACTAGATTATGGTGTTTGGGAAGCCCTGAAGTCCAAAGTTTACAAAGATGAACTACGTGAAAGAATTCTGCTCGGCTGGAAGAAGATGTCTCAACAATATGTAAACAGGTGTATTGATCAATGGCGTCCACGTTTGGAGGCATGCGTTGAGCAGGAAGGGGGACACATCGAGCAACTTCTCAATTAAGACGAACAACATGCTAAGACAAGCATCTATGAAGTTTGGGAGCTCTAGTCCCCTTACTTTTTTTAATACGACAGTTTACCTCTAAGGGGTCACTTTTTTTTTTTTTTACCCACCCCGTATATATATATATATATATATATATATATATATATATATATATATATATATATATATATATATATATATATAAAATTAAAATCCCCAAAGGAAATGATAAAAGTTGAAACTTAAAGATTAAAAACTGGGAAACTTTTCAAAGAGAAGACTAAAATCAAAGAAGAAGAAAGTCGAGAACTATTATAAGCGTCACGCATCCGGCAACTGAAACTGACTCGAAATGTTCCGAACGTACGACTCTTCACAAAGACAAGTGCACCTTCCTGTGCAATGAAATTATCAGTGTTTCTAATTAATAAGAATCAATAAATTTTCTTTTATCATCATTACTAACATTTAAAAGAATATTAGAACTGCCAATGTCAATACGATGATTACTTTCAAGGCGATGTCTATGTAAAGCAGAACTATTAATTATCGACAGTATTCAGATTATAATTTATTTATGTTGATATAAGCGCCGCATGAAATCAAGTTTCTCCAATGTAGCACATACCACAATAGTTACAAGGTATTTTATAAACACCCAAATTGGAGCAATGACTATAAGATCGAATATTAAGCAATAAAGGGACTTAAAGTCCTTAGCTGGACGGTTAACAGCATCAAACGTTTTTTTTCAATTCTACATGTTTTATCGATAAAATTATAAAAATAACCCAGTTTGGTAAAAGATCCCTTTACACACTCAATTTCAAAGTCCAAGTACAGAGGGCTACAAATTCTAAAGGATCTAAGGAACATACCCACAAGAATTCCTCTTTTTGTTGAGGAATCGTTGAATAAAAGCCAATGCACAAAAGTTAGAATGAGTAGCCTTCCAAAAATCTGTGAATTTAGGTTCATTAATGGAAGATCTCATAATTTGAATGTCCAAAAAAGAAACTTTAGAGTTTTGTTCCAACTCAATTGTGAATGCTATGGAAGGTAAAATGTTATTTAATAATCTAGTAAGAATATCACTTGGATCGAATGCCATAGGGAAGATTAGGCCGTGTTTAAGCCATTCGATTTTTCCGTTTAATA
Source organism: Bathynomus jamesi (assembly GCA_023014485.1). Lineage (NCBI taxonomy): Eukaryota > Metazoa > Arthropoda > Malacostraca > Isopoda > Cirolanidae > Bathynomus > Bathynomus jamesi. Next base: position 733,227 of record JAJOZX010000623.1, on the reverse strand, counting down.
GCTCCTTTTTCCGACAAAAAGATGGTTTGAGTATGGGTTCCCCTTGTCAGCCACGCTTAGTAACTTGTTCATGGAGCTCGAAGAAAATTTTCTTCCCGATGTTATTGACCCTTTTGCTGTTTGGTACCGTTATGTGAGTGATGTTTTCGTCCTCTTTCCGGTGAAATTCGATAGTAGATTAAATAACATTTTGAAATAGTAGGTAAATGGGTGAGTTTGATTTTTAATTTAATCTTACAGATACAGGTGAATTTCGATAAATCCGACACCCTTCGGCCCAAGCAGTTGCTGGATTACAGAATTTTCCGGATTTTGGAGTGTATATAATTAAAGCATTTTAAGCACAGAAAGAACTGGCAAAGAGCGAACAAAGCATACGACTGCCACAAATAAACAAATAGAAAGCGTAGCGGGTGCGGGCGTGGACTACGGCAGCGCCGGGACAACAATGCGGCAAATCCCAGAAACATAGGCGGTTCCGGGTTTTGGAGAAATTTGCCGGGATAGTGAAAATATGAATTTTTTATTATTTTCTGAAATTGTGCCGAATTCTGAGCTGCCAGGCCTTGAGGTGCCGGATTATTGACGCTTGCCTGTATTTTATTTCGTCTTCTGTGTGTTTATTTTCTGCTTTTCTTTCCTTTTACGTTTGATTGTTTTGGTTTATTATTATTATTATTATTATTATTATTATTATTATTATGATATATTTTATTTTGGGATAATTTAATTTAATAAATTTGAAGTTGGTTTTACTTAGATGTTAGCATTAATTTTTACAATAGCTTTTTTTAGTAGTAAATCGCGTCAGTCTGCCAAAAAAAAATGTAAATTATACACTGGTCGACAAAATTGAACTTTTTTCTCTCATCAAAGATGTATACACACTTTTCTAGACCAGGTTTGTACGCTGATTACAGAGCAGATAGAGTGGCTAGACGAGGGGGAGGGTGTTGTATCTACTTGAAAAACACATACATATGTGAGGTGAAGTTAAACAAATCAAACAGTACAGTCGAAGTTATTATATTAGAAGTAAAAGAACTGAACCTAACCATTATAGACATCTACAGACCACCAAACACCAAAAAAGTGAATTCCAATTAGCCACTAATGAAATACAAAACATGTTACAATTACTTGAAACTTCAGGAACAAATATTCTAATTTTCGTCGATTTTAATTTCCCATTCATAACATGGAAGAAAATGACGAAGTCATATATGTTGAGAAGTTTCATGGCAACATTACAAAAGATGATAGAACCCAAGCAATAATGCTACGAGATATGATGGAACATTACGCCCTTACTCAGGAAATCTGTGAAGCCACTAGGAAAGAGAACGTTTTGGATTTAATTTTGACAAATAACAATGCGATAATAACAAATAAAAGGCAACGCACACAAATTTCTCCGACCATAACCTAATCGATATACAGTGTGTCCGAGAATTATCTGTACAATTTTTGGCTGTTATTAAAAGTCAACCATGAAGTGTAGAAATTCCAGTGTTGTCCCATTTTACAGAGAATCTCATTAAGTTTTTTCTGATACCAAGTTGTGACAAGTTTTTTAGAAATTCCAGTGTGTCCGAACATTATCTGTACAATTTTATCTTTTAATAAAATTCTTGATAACACACGTAAAATTCTTAAACAAGATTATTTAGAATCTGTATTTTCAAAAGTTTCTTTTATTAAAATAACGTTGTTACAAACACTCGATATGTGCACCATTAGTGATTCGCAAAACATCCAATCGATACTCCAAATGTTGCCATGTACGCTGCAGCATATCCACATCAATTCGCTCAATAGCAGCTGTGATTCTTGCTTTTAAATCATCAATGTCTGTCACCCGCGTACACTTCTAAAAAACTTGTCAAAACGTGGTATCAGAAAAAACTTAATGAGATTCTCTGTAAAATGGGACAACACTGGAATTTCTACACTTCATGGTTGATTTTTAATAACAGCCAAAAATTGTACAGATAATTCTCGGACACCCGGTACAATTGAAGTTAGCACCCAGAGGTCCGAAAATGCATCCCAGAGAAGCAGAAGGAATATTTGAAGGCTTAAACATAAATTCAAAGAAAGTAGATTGGGAAAGTGTAAATAAAGTTTTAAAGGGAGTAAATTGGGAATTACTACTTCACGAGAAGACTCCAGAACAAATGCTAGGTATAATCGAGTCTGAAACCAAATCTATATTACTGAAGCATGTTCCAGAGAAACAAAAGAGAAAAAGTAGCAAGCTCCAGAGAAAAATCAGGGCACTATTTAGATAACGGAAGAAAACCGTAAAACATCTCCACAGATGCAAAACTGATGCAAGGAGACTCAAACTAGAGAAGAAATTAGGCGAAATAGAACTGGATCTAAAGCAAACATTCATACATAAGACAAACGAGGAGGAAAACAAGGTAGCAGAGAACATAAAAAATAACCCAAAATACTTCTACACTTTTGCGAAAAGGAAAATGCAGTGCAAAGAGAGTATTGATCCGTTGATAGACGGGGAGGCCAAGCACACAAATGACCAAAAACAAATGAGCGAACTTCTTAAGGAACAATTTAACTCTGTGTTTAGCACCTCTAAGTCCGAGATGAAAGTAGAAAACGCAGACGAATTTTTCGACATTGATTCATATCAGCCAAAGGACAAATTCTGGCACAAACCTATTAATGGACTTGGAGTTCTCGGAAGAAGCTGTAATTGAGGCTCTATCACAGATGCGAGACAATTCGGCACCAGGGCCAGACACATGGAGTGCCACGTTTCTGAAGAAATGTAAAGAGAGTATTGCCAAACCGCTATACTTACTATGGAGGAAATCACTCGACACAGAACAAATTCCACTGCCATTAAAGAACGCGAACATTGCCCCCTTATTCAAAGGTGGTAACATAGCAATGCCCAAGAATTATAGGCCAGTAGCTCTCACCTCACACCTTATAAAGTGCTTTGAACGTATAATTAGAAGTGAAACTACCTACTACCTACAAGAAAAGAACTTATACAACCCAAATCAACATGGTTTTAGGGCTGGAAGATCATGCCTATCACAGCTATTAGATCACCAAGAGAAAATATTGGAAACACTGTTTCGAGGACAAAACATAGCTGTAATATATTCTGACCTTGTTAAAGTCTTCGATAAATGTGACCATGGAATTATAGCATATAAACTTAAGAATACAGGAATTACTGGAAAGCTGGGAAGATGGATATTTAATTTCTTGACGCAAAGAACACAAAGAGTGGTGGTAGAAGGAGTCAAATCGGAAGTCTCTGAAGTAGAGAGGTCTGTCCCACAAGGGATAGTACTAGCTCCCATGCTGTTCATAATGAGGATTGCAGTTATTGATGCAGATATCAATGACAATATTGTATCATGTGTCGCAGATGACACAAAGATATGCAAGGAAATATTGAACGAAGGTGACGTAGAAAGATTACAAAACGACATTGAAACATTATTCCAGTGGGCAGAAGACAACAATATGAAGTTCAACGAAGAAAAATTCCAACTTCTAAGATATGGTAATAACAAGGAGCTACAGGATAAAGGGTACAAAACTCTGCAAGCCAAACAGATAACACCAAATCCACAAGCCAGGGATCTTGGAGTAATAATGTCGTCGGATGCAGAATTCAGAGATCACTATAACATCAAAATTACAACGGTTAGAAAGATAATGGGAATCATCTGGAGAAGCTTCCGCAGCAGAAAAGCAAACATCATGCCCAAATTATGGAAGAATATAGTCCTACCAATAATTGAGTATTGCTCAGTACTCACAAGCCCATACAGAAAACGAGACATTGCGAACATTGAAGCTATACAAAAGACTTTTACGTCTAAACTGTAGGAAACGGAAGGTGAAGACTACTGGTCTCGACTACAATCCCTGAAACTCTACTCTCTCGAAAGAAGGCGCGAGCGGTACACAATAGCATACATATGGAAAATACTTGAGGGCTCTGTCCCAAACCTTAGAAATGAAATAGAAACAAACTGGAATGAGAGAAGAGGCAGCTTTTATACGGTCCCAGCTGCGGTGGGACAAGGTCCATGAAAACGAGGATGGAAAATAAGCTCAGAATACGAGGCCCAAAGCTTTTCAATGTCCTACCAAAAGAAGTGAGGAATCTCCAGCACACCGACCTGAATAACTTCAAGAACCAGCTGGACAGATTCCTGTGCAAAGTCCCTGACCAGCCATACGTGGCTTGCTACGCGGGTAGGAGGAGATCAGACAGCAATTCCATCCTTCACCAAATCCCGCAAACGAGGCGGTATGCTGCAGAGGGGTCGACCGTCGTTCGAACTCACCTAAAGTGTGTGTGTGTGTATGTGTGTGTGTGTGTGTGTGTGTGTGTGTGTGCGTGCGTGCGCGTGAGTGTGTGTGCGTGTGTGTGTGACCTAAAGTGTGTGTGATTCTAAATCTGTTTTCGGTTTTCCTGTAGTACATTTGTTATCGAAATATGACTGGTATTAATTTCAGCACAATTTATCGCAAAAGTACAACTTTAGTCATAAAAAGAAATGTACACCAACCTAAAAACGTTGCGAGTGCGATTTCCTTTTGTAAACCTTATCCGGGTCGTCGCGGTACAACATCCAGCAGTAGTCTGCCACCATACTTTCATTCCAGAAACCTTGGTAGCGATTTTCCATTGAATGGATGTCTTCATGGAAGCGTTCCCCCTGTTCGTTACTCGCCGCGCCAAGGTTTTCGGGAAAGAAATCTAGACGCGAATATAAAAAATGTATTTTCAAGGACATGCAACAGCCCATTTCTTGATATGCATCGAGCAGTTTCTGAACTCCATCTTTGTATGCGGGAGACTTGTGGTTACCCAAGAAGTTTCCACAAATCCATTTGAAACCTGCCACGCTTTTAGTTCTAAGGCATTGAGGTTTTCTTCAAAGCCTTCATCCTGCAGAACCTCCCTGATTTGGGGCCCCACAAAGATTCCCTCCTTCAATTTCGCGGCACTGATGTTTGCAAATTTCTCAACAAGGTATCGAAACCTTCTCGAATTCGCCTTACCCATCGCTTTCACAGAATTTTTCATTAAGCCGAGTTTAATGTGGAGAGGTGGCAGGAAAATCTTCTTTGGATCAACTAAAGGAACACACTGGACACTGCCCGTTCCTGGCTCGTATGTGCTTCTTTCATGCCAGTCACGTCTGATGTAATGATCCGCGGTAGCACGGCTGTCCCATAGACATAGGAAACAACAGTATTTCGGGAACCCTCCTTGCATGCCCATTAACATACCAATGACTTTGAGATCACCACAGATATTCATTGATGAGTGCTGTATTGGATTGCTTCGAGTGGTATATTCATGATATCGTACGTCTTCATTAGATGAACGGAGTGGCCGATCGGGATGGACGGCTTTAAGTTCCCGTTATGCAGGAGAACCGCTTTCAAGCTTCGCTGTGAGGAATCAATGATAGGCGCCACTCAGACGGTGTGCGTACCTGTGACAAGTTCTCCAAAAGTCCATTGATATCTACAGATCTACAGAAGCTAAGGCTAACAAAGACCCTAAGATCCACTCTAAGGCTAGCCCGAGAGAAAGGAGAGAGTAGGGGGTTAAGAGAAGAGAGGAGAATAAGGGGTTAAGTAAGGAGCAACACCTATCATTCGTGGGTTAACTTTCATTCAGAAAAAGAGGGAAAAAGTCTCACCATCATCATCCGCCGGCCACTGCCGACAAGTCAGAAAAATAGTCGGAGAATATAGGAGAGGGGTGAAAGATGAAAAGAAGTAAAATAAGAACGCTTACAAACCATGCAAACACAGTCTTAACTCACTGTCATACCATGCAAACTACAAACATGCAAGAAAAGAGTTAGAGACATGCAAAGTAAGGAGGATAAGAAAAAAAAAAAAAGTAGGTAAAGTTAAAAAAAGTGGGTTAGTTTACGCTATGAGCTACATCTACATTCGTGTTAGTCTAATTTTTTTTTTTTTTTTTTTTTATTGCTGGCATCACACGCTGGCATGTCACAAGCTGGCATTCATCGTCAACAGACTCATCCTCGAGCACCACCACCAGAGCTCCTGTTGTTAACTTTCTTTTTTAATTTTAAACAACGTTAATATTTTTAAAATGTCTGTCAAGACGGTTCTTAAACACATTAACGCTGGTAGAATGAACGACTGACGCGGGAAGATTATTCCATTTATCAATTACTTTAAACGTAAAGAAGTTTTTAGCGATATTAGTAATGAAACGTCTGCCACGCAACTTGAATCCGTTATTGCGAGTATTACTATTATCGAAAGTGAACAATTTGTCAAAATTTACGTTATCGATGTTATATCATGGCAATAGCAGAGAGGATCGTCTACTGTAAAGAGTGTCGCCAAATCATGGTTTCGTTTTCGATAGTGACACATTCGGATGCTCTTCTCAAGTAAGTGTTTCTGCTTGAGCTTCGAGTAGAGAAGTTTTGATTTCTCTTTGGAGAGGGCTAGGTCTCTAATGAGATCATTCAACTCGTTTTGGATAAGCCTCTCCGGTTCCGACTGCTCTTCGTCAGGTGTGTAGTCAAGATCGGCGGAAGGTCCCGCATCTCCGCCAGTCGCACCTTCGTCGGATTCCTTTCGTCTTCTAAAGAATCGAGTCCATGTTGTGGAGGTACCGGAATCGGCATCGTTTTATCGTGAGGGATCGGTCTGATCGCGGAGTCTACATTCGGATAAACGATGTTATGTTTGTTCTTCACGGAGAATCCAGTTATGTTAATATTGCAAACGTAACAATCGCCATGATGGTCTCCCGGCTCCCTCCATAGCATGGGTATAGCGAACGGCATCGACTTTTTCCTTTGGTTCAACCAGTCATGTAATCCATTGGAACAAGCGGGAGAGATAACATGTGGCGCCCACGCCTTATCTTGGTCGCCTACTAGACAGCCGAAATATAATCGGTAAGTTTTTCGAAGATCCATCGTGATTGTACGCCGTTGATTTAGTCGCGAACGAGCCGCACACGTAACAGAAATTGTCGGGGTCATTTTTATACTTTCGAGGCATGATGATCGATGAGTGGGTGGATGTAAATCACCTAAAAAAATAAAATGTGTAAGTGGTCGACACAAAACAAAACACAACTAGACATGTGACTGTTACGCCAAAGAATAAAAGGGTGTACATGTGCAACGTTTGCAAATTTGTGGCCAGGAACTGCTCTCACCTAAAATACCACAAGACCAGTGGCGTAACTAGGGTGGGGCAGGTGGGGCTCGTGCCCTGGGCGCCAAATTTGGGGGAGCGCCATTTTTATGATTTAAAAAAAAAATTTAAGAGTAAAAACATGCTCTTTTGGAAATGTACCGGTACCATATCTCTAGCCATCGAATTTCCATGAATTTCAGATTTTTAACTTCATTTAACTTTATTAATTCATTCTATTTTTATTAGAATTTTATTATGAATTATTAATTTATTCTATTTTTTTGTTTCTTTCTCTAGAAAATTTTACCATGAAGCGAACATTGCCGATACCGAAAAGTCCGAAAAAGAAGCTGAGTGGAGCAGAAGGCAGGAAGAAAAGAAAAATGCAAGAAGCAGAAGCTAAAAAGTCAAGTGGCTTTATGATGTCATTTCTTGAACAGCAACAAGCTGGTCCTTCATCAGCATTAACTGCATCAGATATGAGTGTTGACCAACCCGCCAGTGTATCAGAAGGAGAATTAAGTGTCTTTCAAGAACCAGAAGTGTCTTTCAAGAAGCCAGAAGATACTAAAACTTTGAGTAGCGAAAAGCAGGAAAAAACAGCACAGCCTATACCAGATGCGAATCATGCGATTTAGCATCACGATGTAGGCTTCTTGGAGTTTGATAAAATATCAAAAAAAGTAATTTTATCAGATGCCCTGAGGACAGAAATGGTCACATTGTGTTCGAAGTATTTTCAAAATAGTGAAGGGCCATTTGTTCCCACACAAAACCGATCAATGAATGAAAGATGGTTTAAAAGAAAGTTGGGAAATGGATGTGGAGAAGAAGTTTGGCGCTCATGGCTTGTTTATTCTCCAGAGAAGAAAGCAGCTTTTTGCTTTTGTTGTTTGCTATTTTCTCAAATTGACAATCAGTCTTCATTGGAGCAAGAAAATGGGTTCAATCATTGGAAAGCACCAGAAAGGCTTAGCACCCATGAAAATGCAAAAAATCATCGATGCTGCTTCACCCAATGGAAGGAAATGGAAAGAAATCTTTGAGAAAACAGAGGAATCATTGACGTAGAGCTTTAAGCTCAAATTGCAACAGAAAAACAAAAATGGCGAGATGTTCTCCACAGAATTCTCCATTGCATAAAATTTTTAGCAACTCAGAACCTTGCATTGCGTGGTTACAAGGAATCCCTTAGACAGGAAGAGAAAAGCAATATTGGGAATTTTCTTGGGTTATTAAAATTGTTGGCAAGGTTTGAACCTGTCATGAAAGAACATCTCAGTATTGTGGAAAAGCACCCTGGAAGAACATCATATTTATCTCCGTTAGTGCAGAATGAATTTATTCAGCTGATGGCTTCTACTGTTCGCCAGAAATTGTTACAGAGCATTCATAAGGCCAAATATTTTGGCCTCATGTTTGATTCTACTCCAGATCAAGCACGTCGAGAGCAAATGGCAGAAACAGTTCGTTATGTTCATATTGATTTTCAGGAGAAAACAATTTTTATAAAAGTCTTTTCTTGGATTTATCCAATTAAAACGAAAGGATACTGAAACATTGTGGAAGTGATTTTGGAACAACTGGAAAAAGACAAAATGCCGTTAGAAGACTGTCGATCTCAATGCTATGACAATGCTGCAGTTATGGCTGGTTATAAAAGTGGTGTTCAACAGAGGATTATTGAAAAAAATAGCAAAGCTATTTTTGTAAACTGCGATAATCATTCTCTCAATTTGGTTGGAGTGCGTGCTGCTAACCATGATGCAGTGATGGTGACTTTTTTTGGTGCAATTCAGTCGCTTTATTCATTCGTTTCACGTTCAACTCTCCGTTTGCAAAAGCCGAAAGATGCCATACCAATAGTTGTCAAATCTGAATCTGAAACTCGATGGAGTTCCAGAACAGAGGCTGTGAAGCCTGTTCATGAATACTTTGATATTATAGTGGAACTCTTGCAAAGCATGGTTGATGATCAAAATGAAACTGCTGATACAAGAAGTGATGCAAGGCAGGGGCTGAATCAAATTTTGACTTTTCATTTCTTGGCTTTGCTTGGATTTTGGAACAAAATTCTTGTTCGGATTGATCGTGTTCAAAAACGACTCCAAGATCATACCATGAACTTTCATGGCCAAGAAAGACTTTCTGCTTTAGCCTTGCTCAGCATTGAACGTGAGGAAACTGAAATAACAAATTTTGATGACATTATTGATAAGTTTGCATCAGCAAAAGTAAGAAAAATACATGTTTAGTGTGAAGTTCCAAATTATTCATTAAAAGAGCCAAAAATAATAGGTGCAAACAAGACATTTCTTTTAAAGTACCATATAATTGAAATGATTTTTGTCAGTATCTAATATTCTAATTGCTAATTCTGCTATCGGTAATTCAGTAAAATTCAAGAAAACATCAAAGTGTATTCTCATGAAAAGTTATGCCTCTCCTTGTACATATATTAATTGTTTCTGTTGTAATTCGGCAAATAATTAACCATACTTTGGTTCTATAAAATTAAATTGTATAAATAGAAATTTAATAGCAACCTTAATAGTAAATATACGCGGTTATGTACTGTATATGTATAGAAAAACATTAAAGTATAAACTGTAAAAATAATTTTTATGAATTGTATTTTCATTTCATTTCAATTTATTTTTACATATTTTTGTACAGTTTTATATGTATATAACTGTTTTTCATTTTCATTTGTCATAAAATAAACTTCTTAAAAGTATATTTTGTTAGCGGTATTATTACGAGTAACCAGTTTGAGTACCATTATAAGAATTCAGCCAGAATTTTAAAGAACACTGGTTTTAAGGGCGCCATTTATTGATTTGCCCTGGGCGCGATCAACCCTAGTTACGCCTCTGCACAAGACAACCTGCGGAAAGCCTAAGTTGAAACGACAAAATGCCATACATGAGGGTACAGAAACGGTAAAGCAAAAACCTACACCTAAGCTGCAACGACAAAATACTCCGCTACATGTATAAAGAGGCATATTATATTATATATTGTGTATATATAGTATTATATTATATATAGTTATATGCATATTATATATATTATATATAGTATATATTATATATTATATATTATATCACTATATATTATATATGGTATTATATATAGACGTGCTAGAGGAAAAACAAAAACAGATTTGGAATCAGCGTCCCAACAGCTACCTAGCCCACCCATAATTATATATAATGAAAAATACTTGTTGGCCAGTGAATTATTTAAGTTGGAGAACTAAACATTTTTTTTTTTTTTTATTTGGGGGAAAGATATTGTTTTATATAAGCTCGGTATATAACGGTATAAGCTCAGTTAAATAATCGTGTTTTTTCCTCAAATATCCTTTTAGATCCCCGACTTATGTAACCTTTATCGCATCACTCTATGAAAGGCTGCTTAGTTTGACGAGAGGGAGATTTTTTGAGAGGTTCAGACTTTAAGAAACGTTAAGGCCGGCCACATACAGGATCGTCTTGCGACTCACGACTGACGACTTGGGTCGTGACGACTCAAGTCATCAGTCGTGAGTCGCAAGATGATCCTGTGTGGCCGGCCTAAGAGATTTTAATGGACTTTAGAACTAACAAGAAATATTGAAGATGAGTAATAGACTCTGAGGGACTTTAGCCCTAAGAAAGCGCTAAATTTCAAGATGTAGGGACTTAAGAAAACGCCCTCTCCTCATTAACCACATTAAGTTACTTTTTAAATCTACTTTATATTACTTTGTATATTAAACGAATCGAGAAACGTTAATTGTCTTTACCCTTGAAAACGAAAAAATACTAGTCCTGAGCAAAGTACAGAAGGTGGTGGCTGAAGGTTGTAAAGGAACTCACCGCCTGGAGGGAAAGAAGAAACACTCTAAGATTTAACACCACACATAAATTTTTATTTTTAAAACTTTGTAGAAGAATTTGTTAAATTCTGTAGTTTGAATTCTGATGTTTGTAAATATACATCCGTAATATAGTTCATTCTGTTATTAATATATGTGACCTGATGCAACATCACATTTTTTTTTTAAATATAAAAGTCTCATTTGCGTAGTATTTCATAGATCTCTATTCTTATATTAAAAATCTATTCACCGGTTATAAATGCCGAAACCCCACAGACAATAAACCATGTTTTAAATATTAACAAAACAATTGAGCTCATCAAAATTAGTTTATTATGAAAGGAAATAGATTTTGGCAGCTGTTTTATCCTCCACCTCTAGCAATACGTTTTTGTAATCTGTCTGGAACAGATTCCACATGATAGAAAATGAAATTAGGCCTTTTTCTGAGTTCTTCCCATACTCTGTTTGCTTGACTGAAGTCCTTTCTTCCAAAGATTTCCGTAGGTCAACTATACTTGTCTCTATATTCTCTATGGGATTCATCCCTTGCTTGGTCAGTCCAAAAGTGAGATATTTCGTTTCTCCTAAAAACATGTTATCACCATTCTCGAGGTATGTATGGAGCATCTTGTCTTCAAATCTAAGGGAAAGGGTCAGAGGATCACCATAAACTACTTGAAATTTAGTGTGGTCTGCGAAAATATTACTGATTTTGATGGTAGAATCCAATTCATTAATCAGCACAACACGCAAATATATTTTTTTAATACTTGAACAGACAACATAAAAACATTCATGACCAAGAAACCAATCCAAGGGCAGATTTAGGCATTTCAGTAAGAGGGGGTCCAAAGAATAAAGGGCACCCCCTAAAATAAAAAGGGCACAGTACTAAAAATTGTTTCTTAAAACAGACATCAATGAGCGAGTGTAAAATCAATTGTATTGTTTTATTAGCTCAGTCTCATTCAAATATGATACAAAATAAAAATTTAATTTGGGTACAACAATTATCACAGAAAATTTTTCAAACAATTACAAATGCCTTGCCAATTAAAAGAACTATGCAGTCCAGTAGCCAGGACTTCCCAAGGGGAGGGGCGAAATTGTAGAAAGGCGGACCTTTTGGTGCAACGACCTAGTCACTGCGGAGGGGGTTTAGAGTAGTTTAGAGAAGTTTGTGAAGTTTCAAAAAAATGCAAAAAAATGCAAGTGTTTATTTACTAAATGATGCTATATATTACATTAGGTTTGTCACAATCTACTATCTTTGTGGGCATTGTTTGCCAAATATTAAACTATACAATGTTACTGTTTCCATTTCACATCAATTTTATTTTATCTATACCCAAACGGATCACCCTGTATAATATCACATCATAAGTTATAACTATGGTTACAAAAGTGGACCTTTCCTGTCAAAGAGGGGTCGAACGGGGGGAGGGATCGTTCGACCCCCCCTGGCTACGGGCCTGTTATCAGAATAAGATGAAGATAAAAATAGTGATATGGCTGCACCAGTACTAAGGGCACCTATGAAAACCATTGCAACTGCAAAATTGGAAGTACAATGTACAGTAGGGTGGCTGTATAAACATAATCTTCAAAAAGTTAAGTTTGGAACCCATAATATTGTTCTTATTCCCTAAAAAACTCAGAATACCAATTTGTATACAAATCTGAAATGTTTCAGAGGTGCCGCAAGAGTCCAGAAGATTTTAGCTTACAGTCTTTTTTAAGTTCAGCTCTAGGTCCCCCTCACCCATAAGGGTGAATATTATCCCTCAATGGAGGGGGTTTCGTTGGTGCTAACAACTCATTGTCGCCTGGTTGAACTTTGGATACCTTCAACTAAGGTTTTCTTTCTTGCATCTGGGAATGTTTTACGATGTGTTACAGAGGCGTTAAAGTCCTTAATCAATGCTACTCCCCTTTCTGCTATATCATTGACAACCTTGATGCTTTTAAGAATCTTGGAACATCTTGGAATATCTTGAGAACAGTTGTCGAGAGTTTGCTGTGACAAATGATGACAGATCTTTTCCTTCAGCAATCGTTGGACAAATTCTATTTGGAGGGCATTTATCTCCTTCATTTTTTAGAGCTGCGACCATCAATCTCTTCATTTCTAAAGGTACACGATCATCAAAGAAAGAGAGACCAATCAGACGTTTACTTAAATACCACAAATGATTACCGAATGCCTTGCTTGCAGATTTGGAGACGACAGTGTCTGGGTAAGTTTTTAATTGTTGAAGGAGCTGGAGGTCATTTGCAGGAGCTAAAGTTGCTTGGGGGCATTAGAACCATGCTTTTACATAAATCTTTGTAGTGAATAAATTGAAGATTCTTAAAGATGATATTTCTCTTGATGTTAGACGAACTTGTGAACGGAGGAGATAAATCTTTATAGAAAAAATAAATTACGTTTGCTAGCCAACGTGCACGATGTAGAGCACCTGGTTGCATCAGTCTTCTTCCTTGTCGGGGTACTTCTCCCAGAAACAACAATGTTAATTCTAAGGTTTCTCGGTAATCATCTCTTGGTTGACGTTCTTCTAGGTTAGTTTTACAGAATTCAATTATTTCCTTCCATTCAGATCTAAGGTCACTTCTTTATCACCAATCACTGGGTCAAGCTTACTCTTATCAATGTTACTCCATTCTAGCTGTAATCACTTAAATAAAGCAATATCAGGTCCTGATGAGGGACCAAAAAGGACGCCAAATACATTTCCAACTATAATCTCATGGACATGATGACGACAGGCTAGGTGCAGAAATGTTTCTCCAACAACTGTTCAATCAGGATGCAGGCACCTCCTCTCTTTCCTGTATTACTTGCCGTGGTATCAAACGACATAGCTTTGATCTGGTTGGTTAAATTTCATTCTTTTACAGTTTCAACAACAGTCTTTGCAATTGCTTTTGCACTTTCGGAGGTAAGTTTAGGGGCGCAAGAAGCTTGCCAATATCTTTACCAGTCACTACCACAGGCAAACGACCGACAGACTTTTTTCCTGTGATATCAGGTAGCATTTTCCCATCCCAGTGAACTACTAGGGGAGTTTCTGAAGCAAAGTTTTCAATGATATTAGCTGAAGTTTCTTTTCTAATTTTCATCCTTTTAGTGCGTATTAATAGAATCTTTATTGATCGATAGTGACTCTACATCATATCCTAAACTTTTTGCCGTAGCAGCAACGATATGAGCTGCTGCTCGGTTGCTAGTCTTTGTACGGTCTAGAGTAGTGGTTCTTAACCTTTTTACTACCATGCCCCCTCTAGGAATTGGTCCTTCCCTCCACGCCCCCCTTCAATCAAAATAACATTCTCAATAACTTCTCAATATTAGCCCATGCTCTCGTTAAGAGAATAACAAATACAATTAGAGAAATTCCTGTTTCTAGGGGGGCGCGCCCCCCTGGTTAAGAACCACTGGTCTAGAGCTTGCGCTAATTCGGGAGTCATTATGTCTTGCTTTCTTCAATTGTGGTTGGGTGTCACCCTGAGAAAAACTTTTTAATTTTTGAGATGTATCATTTTCCGAATGGCTTGACTCGTTATCACTACTGGTACTTGAATATATGGTTGCAACTTTGCTTAGTTGTTGTATTTCTTTTTAAATGATTTCTCTTGCGGCTAATAAAATTTTGCTCTCTAATTATCTTATTTCTTTCCTTGATTGTTGTCACTTTATCAATGCCAGCTATGTGACCTTTCCTTCCACTGCGCTGAGCAATAAGAAATTTCTTATCTTCTTCTATTTTCATCATAGACAGAGCATTCTCGTGTGCAATCTCAAATAGTTCATTGAAATTTGCTTTTGAGATCGACGGGACTTACTTTTTTTGTAATGCTTTCCATTCAGAATGAAGTTTGAGCAACCGCTTAATAAGATGTTCATGCGCAGTTGGATGGAATACTAGCTTCCTTCCAGAAACCCATAACACTAATCAAAGTGTTCTTAGCACTATCTTTCAAAGGGAGCTTCACCTCTGAATGATGGTAAAAAAAAATATGTCAAAACTTGCTGCTGAGAAGGGAGTTTATCGCCCAATATTTTTGGTAAAGTTGGACCAACAAGCCATATATCTGTTTTAGAACGAATACTATAACTAGTACTAGCCATGATTGCAAAAAAATTGAAAATTTTAGGGCGTAAAACTCCTAACCGTGAAATAAATGGAACACAAATAACTACTACATACGCACCTCCTCAGCATGTAGTTAACTGAGAATTTGAGTTGCAGCTTGCTCCTTGCCAGTTTTTCAGATGCCAAAAGTCACAAGAAGTAGTTACATATAATGATATATCATAAATACAATATAAATCTGAAAACATATGAATATTTCATAGGAACATTTCGATAATAATTTCTGCAAATTTTGCAAAGAAATAAATAAAAAAAAATCTACATTTTTATACTGCCGTGCGCCACCCCTAAATATGATTTGATTGCTTTAAAAAGTGGCATGCTAAGTTTTCTCATGATACAGAACAAAATTCGATCTTCCGAACTCTAAAGTTAAAAAAATAATTTTTGTCCATATGTGATAGCCACCCTAATGTACAGTACAGTATACAGATAAAGACACAAAATAGAATTTGAATAAAATAAAATAACCATAATCTATTTACAAAAAAAATTTGTTTTCAGAGGCATATACATCATTCAAATAGGGCACTTGCAAGAAATTGAGGGGGGTCCGGACGTCGCCAACTCCCCCCCCCCCCCCCACTAGATCTGCCCTTGCAATCTTTTCTTAGACATTGTCATCATAAGATCCAATAATAATTTCCAAACATCACTGCAGAAAACCTGCATACACCCGTTTAGGTGTTATTACCAATTATTACCAATTATTTTACTTTTCTTATCTCCTCTTGGGAGGATCCAAAGGCCGAATTGAAGCGATAGGACAGAAAACAGTTTTCTGGTTGGAGGAGCCCAACGGAGAAAAAAGTTTGAAAGAGTAAGGAGAAGGATGAAAGGTGAGAAATAAATCTAGAATGTTTGGCCTATTTCCAAGGCGATCGGAGATACGAATAGGGCCCTGCACAATCTGATCTAGGTCATTTAGGACAGAAAAGTTATAAGCTAGTTTACCAGGGATGTTAGTGAAATGGGAGGAAAGTCAATGTTGCTGGTGAACATTGAAATCTCCTAAAATGGAGATTTCAGCAAAAGGAAAATGGGAGAGAATATATCCCACTTTGGAAGTGAAGTCGTCAAAGAATTTTGGATTATCTGTAGAATTAGGAAAAAGGTAGACAGCGCAGATGTATTTAGTTTGAGATTGGCATGTAAGCCGTAGGTAAAGGCTGTTACTATTAACACTGGTAACACTGTTACCGTTTTGTGTTTTGTTTTGTCGAAATTCCAGAATCCAAACGTAGCTCCGAGAGTCCGTCATACACATAAACTCCGCGGACGAAGCGACCCTGATAACAGCTGCGTCGGTTCTATCGACGCAGTTGCGACAGCGATGGTGAACCGAAACCGAAAAAAGGGGGTTTCCGTTCGTTAAAAATGATTCCTGATCTTGACTTAACTCTGGCATGTGCACTATTGTGCAGCACAGGTCTGGCGCCAGCCTATTTGGCGCCCTTAGCAGGACTGCAACTGGTGCCCCCACCCGCCTCCCACTTCACGATTGGGTTTGCCCACAAAGTAATCAAGGTACCATATTGAAGAAACTATTTGCTAATACATACATTTATTATAAAATTATAAAATCATTTCACAGTTCAAGAAAGTGTCATGACCAATCAAAACAGCGAGTAAAGCGAGGCATATGTAGTAACAAATCAGAACGCTCAAAAGTGCTAAAATATGCGTGCAAAAAGGACATATCTACTGTTTTTTCCAAGCAAGAAGGGCATATGTCACATAAAAACAGTTATTCGCTTATTGACGACTCCCGGAACTCATATTAAGCCGTAAATAAGCCGAGTCGCTTATTGACGACTCCCGTCTGTGCGCGCAACATTTTTAAATCGCTTATTTACGACTCCCGTCCCTAAAGGGTTAAAGGTCGTGATAGTGAAAGTTCTATAATGACCCAATAAGATGAATAAGTTAATTATGTAAATATCAGTCAAGCTAAACTGGTGTGCATACGTCGTACAACCTTTCATCATTTGTCTATGCTTCTCATTCCTTCATTATTTTTTTCATGTTGTTCTTACATAATACTATCAGACGTGCACAGGGCGGGAGGCGCTGGCGCCCCCCAGATCTTTGGCGCCCTTAGCATTTACTAACCTCGCCTAATGGAAGCGGCGGCCCTGGTGCAGCATGTGGTGTAGTTGGTAGTGTGTACATATACATATGTGTACATATATATATATACACATGTGTGTACTAATGAAATGGAATAAAGTCAAATGCAAAAACTGGGACGAGGATAAGATCGAACTTGAACCGAATCGGAAGTAAATCGAACGTACTGAAATTAAGTTCGGTAATACATGAATTAGAGTAAACTAATATTTAATACCCGGTTAAGCTACTTTTTTAGCTGTTAAGCGTACGGTTGACTAGGTTAAAATTTGGGTTTAAAAATTATATATACAGAGTGTATATATATGAGTTGGACAAAATAATGGAAACACTCGCATTTGTCCGATGCGTAAATAAAAATATGGCGCTTGAGAAAGATGTTATTGGCTGTGAAAAGGGCACGATAGTAAGAGCCGTTTGGTTAGCGTCTCAGTATTAAAAGTAGCGTGATTGTCCCTGTGTCTCAAGGAACAGTCCGCAAGGTTATGAATACATGGAAAGCAATAGAAAAACTACACCACATAAACAATATTCCTAGAGCTACAGGGACAATTACACAATACTTTTCTAAACTGTTTTGTTTGAGCACGAGCGTGGGCACCCCCCCACCCCTACACACACACACACACACACATACACACACACACACACACACACACACACACACACACACAGGTCTACCCTCGTGGGGAAAAAACCTAATTGTTTTTCTTCTCTGGTCTATAAATTAAAATTTTGGAATCCAATTATAATCGTAAATTAAAATGCAAGACAGCGTTTAGTTCTAATTAATAACAGCCTAGATAAGAAAGAAAACATCTGAAAGTAATGTGTGTGTGAGAGAGAGAGAGAGAGAGAGAACGTGTAAAATCCCAAATTAATTATTAAGTAGGTCTATTTCATTAATTATTTGGGGATCAAGCAACAAATTTTAATAGAATTTGCTCCAGAATTTTCATTAAGCTAATTACGTATTTCATCAAAATACTCTATGAGGTAATTTAATTATTATGATGACATTATATGTAAGAAAATGTGTAAGTCGGTGAATAAAAGCAAATCCTGTGTGAACAAGGCATTGTTAGGTAATCAGGAGGGAGTAAGAAATTTACGAGCTCCTTGGCCACTCTTTCTCAGTGACTGAATTTCTACCGTTGAGACTAGTAGACCTATAATATACATTAACATGAAGTCTAATAGTGGTATCACATCTCAGAGTTGACAACAATCCACACTACTTTGACGAAGTCATACGCATTTATGTAAGAAAACTCGGAGCTATTGAAGAATAGGGACCCCAGCCTTCTTTAGTTAGGCTTATAAGACTAACTAATGAAAATATCACGACCTAACCTAACCAATCGTTAGGTTAACTGTACGCCCTTGACGATTGGTTAGGTTAGGTCATGATATTTTCGTTAGTTAGCCTTATAAAGCTAACTAAAGAAGGCTGGGGTCCCTATTCTTCAATAGCTCCGAAAACTCAGGATATGACCTAAATGACCTCAGGGTATGACCTAAATGACCACGTCACACCACTGGGAGAGACAAGCTCCTTCTCCTAAGTACATGGATCCACTGATAATAAATATGATTGGGATTCCTTAACTTCCTTCGTAATAGCAAAGGTCATGTGACCGAGGGGACGTTTCACGTGAGATCCGAATCTTCTAAAGGATCGTTATATCATCTGAACGTTGAGGCGCGGTACCCCGTCCAACAAATGAACAGACCAAACGTCGCTTAAGGCCGCCGCACACCAAAAGCCACGCTAACCACGCCACGTACGCCCGCCATGTGGCTCAGCATCACTCCAATGATTTTCAACGAAGCAACTCACACCGAAGTCCACGCTAGCTACATCATCCGTCAGCCAGCCGCGCCACGTGGCTCGCGTTCGCGTCCTGAGCGATATTCCGAGACGTGTCTTTGGCTGCGCATGCTCAGTTCGTCTTCGTAGTATGTGGAGTTTATCCCATCCCCACTGGCGGAAGTGGTTTGATTAGTCGCTCTCATTCATTCATTCCCCATCCGCCCCGTTTCGCACCAATTTTGCAATGGAAGAGTTGATTGAAGAAGTCAGACGGTACCATGCCTTTGTGACATGAGGAAAGAAGAGTACAGGGACATATACAGAAAAGATAATTGTTGGAAAGAAATTGCTACCAAATTAGGTCGGATGGATACTGGCGGCGTTGCCCAGCCACGTGTCTTTTGGTGTGAGGACCGCGTAGCGTGGCTGTCGTGCGTGGCGTGCGTGGCTTTCGCTAAACTAAGGGGAAGCGGTGTTTCAACGTGATCACGACGAAGCTTCAAAAGTCTACGAACTTCAGTAAAAGGTTAACCATAAACTTGTCACATGAGTTAATAAATATTTCTATAATGTCAGAAATTTACAACAAAAGACAGACAAAGATTAATAATAATATAAATGAAAGGTGAAAGTCAACAAAAACTATATAAATAACAGTCAAAAAACATCGAACAAGCAGTAAAAAAAAAATCATAAAAATTATAGCGACTTCATTTACAGATATTTTATTCTACAAAGAATAAACACAATGCGATGAGTTAAGACCCTTGAAAATTACTGTTCGACTCTTATAGAGTTTTCGCTTCTTTACTTAAATGTACTATCGACTGTCCATTAGAAAGAGGTTCTTTCTCGTCTACACTCCAGTTTAGGGATGATTGTTTTCTTCCTTTTATGCAGTTTGTCGCGCCTGTTTGTGTTTTGCACGTTTTATTGAGAGGTTAAGTAAATTTTTTATTTATTTTTTATTTATTTAATTATATTTATTTAATTTATTATCTCTTCTCTTTTCCATCACAACAACCTTAATACACGCACGAAAGATTTCTCAGGGGGTGAAATCCTCCATGCAGTCCATTTATTTCGAATGTAATGTCTTTGGATTCCTTCTAATACATTCATCACAATTATCTACCTTCGCTACTGAGAATTTCTTAATTTCAACGTTTCATACAGTCTTCATTTATTTTTAGATAAAAGAAAAGGTTATATGAAATTACAACAGAAAATACCTTTTCAAAAAAAACAATAAGATTTTCACTAAACTCTGAAAAATTTTACATATACGTTACTCGTCAATTACACATTTCAATGTAACTTTTTTGTAACACTGAATTCAGTGCGAAACATTAGCGTAACTCTTCCAGCTTTAACGAGATTAAGGTTCTTTTTCTATATTTCGTTTCGTAACTTTTGGTTGTTGAAGAATTAAGACCCTTATCTAATATTTCGTTCCGTAACAACTTCGTAACTTTTGTTGCTGTTTTTCTCCCTCTTATTGCGCAACTTTGCAGTAACATTTTTTAACAATAAAAGCTATATTGATTTGAACATCAATAACTTCAAAAATATGCAGTTCACACTTCTAAAATTTACAAATCTTTTACCTCAATCTATTGGTAAGCCATCATAGAAATTTCAGATCTCTACATAAAATACTTTTTCCACAGCTGAGGGAACAATGAGGTATGGTGAAAAAACGAATATCCTAAATCCTAAATGTGTATAGCTGTACCTGGCAACTATTCTAAGACTTGTAGTAGTTTCCTTAGCGTATTAATCTGTTAGTCTATGAAAAACGTCAGATGATATAGGTTACGCCCATCTTAAATACTGTTTTTTAAACTTGCCCTTCAAATTATGGTTCTAACTAACGGTGTAAAGCGGTGATTGAAAAGTGTTTCTTGGAAAAAAGATGGACTGGGGCAAGAATTTTGAGGGAATTTCCAGGAATAACTTGAAATGTTACGTCTGTGAATAGAATAATTAAAATACTTAAAGCAACCGGTTTGACGACATGGAAGCGTGGAAGTAGTCGGCCTTAAACAGTTGACACTCAAGACAATATAGCAATGATCGAAATGATGAGCCTGTCTCAAGAGGATCGACCTGGGTCACACTGCTCTCAGAGGAAAATTGCAAGAAATTTAGGTATCACTCGAAGTTCCATACAAAGAATGCAGAGAACGTTAGGACTTAAAGCATTTAAAAGGATCCGTGTTTCAAGACGTGACAGCAATGTAAGAGCTAAAATAAAAATTCGTTGTAGAAAATTGCTTGATAGATTTTCGTCCAATGATGTTAAAAAAATAGTTTTTTCAGATGAAAAAGATTTCACCATCGAGATTACTCGAAACTCCCGGAACGATGTTGTTTATGGTCGGCGTCAGAAAACATTCCTCCATCGAGACTTTACCACCACACAAGTCGGTTTTCCAAAAAAAACATGGTATTAGCAGGTGTATCGTGGAATGGAAAGACGAAAATTCATTTCATTTCAGAAAATAAAAAAATTAATTCAGAAACGTATGTAAATCTCTTAGAGGAGAATCTTTTGCCTGATTGTCTGCGTCTGTATTATGGAAACGATTTCATATTCCAACAAGATGGTGCTACAGCTCATACTAGCAAGTTCACACAGGATTACCTACAACAGAATGTAGTCAACTTCATTGGAAAAAACGACTGGCCCCCGCAATCACCTGGTTGCAATCCCATGAATTGCTGCATATGGAACACTCTAGCAGAGAAGATTTATGAAGGCCAAACAAAAGAGTTTACAGAAATACAATTAAAGAAAAAAATACTCGAATGTTGGGACAAAATAACATTAGCAAAAATCAGAAAATGTATCATGTCGTGAAAGAAAAGGTTAAGATTAGTTTGTAAGCAGGACGGCGGACAAATTGATCATATTTGTTGATAAGATGTGAACAATAAAATTTTTTCAGTTTATGATATTCGTTTTTTTCACCTTTTCACCATGTCTCATTGTTCTCTCAGCTGTGGAAAAAGTATTTTAGGTAGATGTCTGAAATTTTTAAGATAGCTTATTAATAGATTGAGGTAAAAGTTATGTAAATTTTTGAAGTGTGAACTGCATATTTTTGAAGTTATTGATGTTCAAATCTCAAGGCGTTTTTTTTTGGAGCACCCAATATATTACTAACGCATTTATAGTCCTTTATATTTTCATGCCGCTCATCTTTAGCAAAGTAAACCCATTTTACCTTCTCTTCCTCCCTCCATACGCAATTTAGAAGACACTCATCCTCTAAATTGGACTAACATTTGACAGGTGAAGCTTCTTAAAGGAAAACTATCCATATTAACTTGTTATGTTTCAGCAAAAGTTTTCAGAAAATCATAAGAAACAGAATAAACCAATATTTGAAATCACATGATTTATTATCTCCAAATTAAGTATGGCTTCTGTAAGAAAATATCAACTAAAATGGCTATCTTAAAACTTACAGAAAGCGCCAATATAGCTAAAACGAATAAAATAATGATGTCTGTCTTTATATCATAGATTTAAATGAGGTTTATGATGTGACAGACCATAATATTCTACTTCACAAATTATATTGGTATAGCTTTAGAGGAGCTGTAAGTAATTGGTTAACTAACTACTTTTTGTTAAATCTCTAAAATTTAGAAATTATAAATTGCAGGCAAAACATATGTAGCCTTCAAGGTGTTTAAAATATGGGGACAAAATATGTTTACGCGTCTTTAATGTTCATTGCCATTTTTCCAGTATTATTATATATATAATTTATTCTTCAGGATTGTATATATCTGTTGGTCGTATATAATTTTTTTAAATTACTGTTTTATTTTCTTTTAAGTATCTGTTGCGCCGTGGAGGATTATTAAATTTCTTTTTACCGCTTCGAGCGCTTAGTTTTCCTTTGAAAATATTGCTTGTTACAAGAAAGGGGTCTTTTCGGTTTGGCGGACTGTTACAGATTTTTGCGAAAATTGGCAAATCAATTATTTACAAATTTTATCCTAAGGAAATGTAAGTTAGGTTAGGTTAAGTTTAGTTAAGTTACGTTAGGAATTAGACATTTTCTTAGGATAAAAGTTGTAAATAACTGATTTGCTAATTTTCATAAAAATCTGTAGCAGTCTGTAAAACAGAAAAGATCCCAAGAAAGTTACACATGCAAAAGTTACATAAAAGTTACTTACAAAAACATTATGGGAAAGTTACATATATAAAAGTTACATGAAAGTTACTGACAACAAAAATTACGCGAACGTTACGGGGTAAAGTTACGTTAATTAAAGTTGCACGTAAGTTACACCAGAGTTACTGACAAAAAATATGGATGTTATGCAGGAGTTACGCGTAACAGTAAATAGAGTGTAGACAGAAATCTTAATTATATTTAAAATTATGGAATTGAAATAAGCAAACAAACAAAAACCCTTATTCAGAAAGAGATTACAAGTTACATAAAGAATTATTTATTACGTTCAAGAGAAGTGAAAATGGCAAGTTTCTTTATCTCCACACAGAGTCAGTTGCTCTCTCTGTACAAGGGTCTTGTCCGCCTCTGAATGGAGTACGTTTCTCATGTGTGGGGTAGTTAAACCCACACATTCCTACTTGACAGGGTGGAATCAAAGGCTTTTCGTCTTATCAGTTCCCCGCCTCGAACTGACTGTCTTCAATCCCTCTCTCTCTTCTCCGCAATGTTCCCTCACTCTCTCTTTGCTATCGCTATTATAACGAACACTGCTCTTCTGAATTCTCTAACTGCATGCCCCCTCCTTTAAAGAGAGCACGCAGTACCAGACTTTTGACAAATTCTCATTCCTTTTCTGTCCAACTCTCTAAAGCAAGTATAGTAATGTCTAATTAAGCATTAAATGTTTTGTTTATAAGAATTTAATAATGTTTAATTAAATGTTTTGTTAATAAGAGTGTAGTAATGTTAAACTAAGAATTAAATGTTTGTTTATAAGAATTTAAGAATATTTAATTAAATGTTTTGTTATAATAAGAAATTAAAAATATAAAAATACAAATTGGCAACACCCGAAATGGGTCCACGAACGAGAGAGAAATGCCCAAAAACGGCAGTGATCGGACGGCCTTTGTCCTAATAAGGCGTTTTTTGGTATTAAGATGTTTTTGTAAATTTAGAATATCCTTTTGTGTCTCTCTCCGGCTAAAATGTTAACGTTAATTCCCCCCGTCGCATTACCCCGGTTATCTAAAAGTGATTTCGGAATAAATAAAAGTCAGTAAAGTGGAATTAAGTGTATAATTAATCCCTCGGTCTTTTGTATTATTCGAAAGTGAAACGGCTCAACCGTCAGCCGCGTCCGTATAAAAACATAGAGAAAACAAGCGATAATAGAAAGGAAAGAAAATAATGAATTATAAAAGAGAAGGAATGGGAATCACTACACAAGGGTTAATCGGTATTTTCAATCTTTTATCTACTCAACCGTTAACTCTGGAATAACCTTACTCAATCGATCTTTCCCCCTGTCTATGATCGCCAATCTTTCAAACGCAGAGTGTCCAGGCATCTCGAAAACCGTAGACCTTGATTCTGACTCTCTTCCTCTATGGGGGTGCGTTTTTGTGGCCATCTGCCCTTGGCCCCTACTTCCTGCATAAAAAAGTAATAGTGAAAGTAACGGCAAATAATAATAATAATAATAATAATAATAATAATAATAATAATAAACAAAAGGTAAAAATGTACAAAAGTAGTGTTTGATTATTTTACACAATTTTAAATAAAATGATCAATTGTATATTTAGGAGACAATAAATGATGCTTAAGAATAATAATAATAATAATAATAATAATAATAATAATAATAAGAAGAAGAAGAAGAAGAAGAAGAAGAATTAGGATAAATTATGAAATTAAAAGTGCTTAATTAATGAAATTAAAATATGTTAGATAGTTAATTAAAATGGGAACTTAATTGCTATGGTAATAATGGCAGCAGTGAACTTATACATCAGTAGGAGCTAATGAAGTACTGCTTCAGTGATTTGCAAAATACTGTATATTTAGTGATGAAGCTTGTCTGATATTTATGGGAATTGCATTCCATACATCTGCTCCTTTGAAAGAATGCATTTTCTGCAGTTTCCATTACATAGTTTGGTTTGCTTATAAAATCTCTTCGGAGTCTAGTGTTATAATGATGATAAATTGGATAAGGGGTGACTGCTCTTTGAACGGGTAATGTATGTTAATTTTTAATGATAACTTTAAATATACTCACAGCAACATTGAATTTGCATAAATTATTTAGTTTTAAAATATTTAGCTCTTTAAACATTTATTATTCGAGAGGGTTCGCAGACATTTTTTATGAATTACTTCCAAAGGATGTTTTATATATTTCTTTAAGCTACCCTATGTTCTAATGCAATATAATAAATGTAGATGAAGGAATAGTATAGGGTAAGGAGTGCGTTTTGAGGAAGAGTCCTTTTTAATTTAAATAATATGAATAGAAAGCTTGATACAAGGGGCGGTCAGAAAATAAGTTTACACAGCGTTTAACTTCGTAACTAAAGGACCTACATTACTGTAATTATGTTTGTATCAGGTGAATTCGTGAATCATTGTTGGCAACACTGCACGTCGATTCTGCTGCCATCTACCGTACATTGGTTATATGAGTCAGTTGAACATGGCAGCTCGCCTGGAACACTGCCCTGCCCTACGGAGCACTCCAGGACGTTTACATTTAATGGCCGCTCGTAAATGTTCCAGTGTTGAGCAATATGCAGCTGCATTGATTTTTATGCCTTTTTGCATGATGTCTGCAAGCAAACCGCCTTTGTACTCCCAAAACACGGTAACCATCACTTTCCCAGCGGACCTCACAATTTTGAACTTTTTTGGTCGCAGGGACTCAGAGTGTTTCCATTCCATGCTGGCACGTTTTGTTTCCGGAGTACGGTGATGAACCCATGTCTCGTCTCCTGTGACAATGCGCTCGAGAAATTTTTGACCACTGACAGACTCGGAATATCGTTGCAGAAATGACAGGGCACTGTTCCAGTCGAGCTGCCATGTTCAACTAACTCATATAACCAATGTACGGTAGATGGCAGCCGAATCGACGTGCAGTGTTGCCAACAATGATTAACGAATTCATCTGATACAAACATAATTAATGTAAATCCTTTAGTTACGAAATTAAACGCCGTGTAAACTTATTTTCTGACCATCCCTCGCATTTGGGATTTGATATGTTGTTGACAGTCACACTGTATCAGATAATCAGATTGATTTAGTTATTCATTATCCATTAGCTTGTTTTTCATTTCACTATTCCATTTTTCAATCTTTGTCATTTTTCTTAGTCAGAAATGTTGTAAACATTTTACACAAAAAGAGATAAAATCTCACAATGTATAATTGCGTAATCTTTGAATATATTTAAAAATAAACATTTGTTCTGAAAGTAACATAACTAATACTGCTCAACATCAAGTATTTAATGTACTTAAACCCTTCTAATTTCTATTTTTTTATCACCCTTCTAAGAAATAACTTAATGAAGAATTTAATGTAAATAACTCTAATTTGTAAACATTCCAAAAAGGGACATAAAATCGCTTTCATATCGGCACTAATTGAATCGATTAAAATTTACTTCGGAGTCTATAAGTAATCGAGATTCAACCTATGTCATAACGCTCACATGACCTAAATCAATAAGTATAAACAGCATTAATCCTATTTACACCTTACATATTTAGGTTGTCAAATACGTAATTCATAAAGCAGGGCGACGCAAAATTTGCAAATGTTTTAAACAATTTTTGTCATGGGAAGTGAAAATGAATTCGCATTTTATCAGGTTCTTGGAAACGCTGCTGACACCAGACCTCATTTATATTTGAATTCTTCGATTTTGAAAAAAAATAATGGAGTTTATCAGGAACGTAAATATAATAGTATAGAAACAAGATAGCCCAGCCGAGCATTGATTAATTATCAAATATAAGCCAATTTTGAGCTAATGAACAGAGTAAATTATATTTGAAATAAATATTTAATATAATTTAATATAATGTTCTTTCTTTTAGTTATTCAGTGTCATTAAACATATTGCGAGTATATGGCACAAAATATTAAATCTGGATGAAAACATTGTATACATTTTGAAATTAGAAATATAGTATGTTCCCACATGGGATAATTTTAGAAAAATTTTTGTTTTAACTTTCAGTTGTAAACATTTAGTTCTTATAATAAAGAATTTATATTATATGAAATATAATCAGAAGTTAAAATTAACATTTTTATGAAGATTTAATTATCTTAAGTCAGTTAAAAATAATCGTTAATTGTATTTTAGTTAGTGATAAGTGTTAAATTACTAATTTGTATTTCACTTCATATTCGAATTAATATTTGTATTTTCAGTTAATAATGATAAGTGTTAATTAAGGCTTCTTATGTGTTATTATTGAATTTTTAAAAAATATATAATTTTTACGGTGAAATAAAATTAGTAATTAATTAAATGATTGCATGACTACAATTACAATAATTATAACAAATTATAATTAGTCATTTATTAAAGGATACATAGAGCGTTTATTTCTTTATTTTACAGGCATCCAGAACTTAAAGCTAAGGTCTCATCATTATTCTTCAAACCTCCAGTTACAAAGTCAATATCTCAGATCTTTAAACTGTCAAGATGGAGTCATCTTCCGTTATAGACTCTTAAGAGTATCTGCTCCAGGGGGAAATAGGATGAAATTGGTTTCTTTCTTCACGTACACAAAAGGGCCTTTATAATTGTACTTGTAATTCCATTTCTAAGTGCAAATGTGCGTCTTGGAGAAGTTTTTGGAATTAGAGAAGTTTTTTAATAAAGAATTGTCGCAATTAATTTTCAACGAATTTTTCTAAATAAAGTTAAGTTAAAACGTAAGTTCTCTTAATAAACATTAAGCGAGTGATGACTCACATTGAGTCACATATAAGAAAACAATCTCGAAGCCTTTGTGCTAAAGCGATTATGACTATAAGGAACTTTCGGTTCTGTACAAGCGAAGCTAAAGATATTCTCTTTCGTACTTTCTGCAGTAATATATATGGACAGCAACTCTGGGTGAATTAGAAAAAAAGGTTCAGGCAGAACCCTAAATTTGCTGTACAACAGATCTTTTAGATTCTTACATAAATTATCTCCGAGATGCTCAGCTTCGCAAATGTTTGCTAGCCGCAATATCCCAAGTTTCCCGGAGGTAACAAGACGTGCTCAATACAGTCTAATGCAAAGAATTAAAAAATCAACCAACCCGATTATCCAAGCTATCCATGAGTCCTGCCGTTTGTCTTCTAAGCTGTGGAATTCATAGTACGAAAAGGCTTGTCTGTAGCTCCACTTAACTTCGACATTAGCATATTATTTCTAATTAATTGTATATATTTATATCCTTAATATGTGAACTGTCATTGTATTATTAATATATGTCATATGGACTATGGTCTGCCAATAAACCTTTTCATTTCATGTGAATAAGCCTACCAAATTTTGCCACAACACTACAGTATCAATTTGAAAGAGAGAGAGAGAGAGAGAGAGAGAGAGAGATATATATATATATATATATATATATAACCTTGGTTTTGCTTCCGCCTGAAATATTCGTTCTAACGAATGTCAAGCTTGTCACTCCACCTTAGACCTACAGTTTAACGTGGAATCCGAACCACGCCCCACCAGCAACCCAGTGTCTTAACCACTAGGCTACCGTGGATACCCATTTATCTACCAACCAATTTCTTCATTGGGTGGAAGGATGAACAGCTGGGTTTTGCTGCGGGGCCGATGGATTCGTCGTCAGCGACACTAACCACTACACCACTGAGGCACATTATTTATATATATATATATATATATATATATATATATATATATATATATATATATATATACACTGTGTGTGTGTGTTGTGTGTGTGTGTGTGTGTGTATATATACTGTGTGTGTGTGTATATATATATATATTATAATATATAATATATATATATATATATATATATCTATATATATATATGATAATAATAATGATAATGGTAACCTTTATTGGCAGGATATAAATCTCAAAAAGTTATACAATATTCTTGAAGGTAATAAACGATAAGATAAATGAAACAATAATAAATTTAAAAAACTAAAAATTATGACTTAAAGGGAAATAAAAATAAAAAATACTGAAACAAGTAATAATAAAAACTACTCACTGCTAAGACTACAAAAAGAAGAAGAAAAAAAGGTAATTAAAAATGTGTGTGTGTGTGTGTTGTGTGTGTGTGTGTGTGTGGTGTGTGTGTGTGTGTATTTTGTCTGCACTTTTTAATCACCTTCAAAGCTACGTATGTTTTGCTTGCGGCTTAACTTCAGAACCGTTTTAATTTAGCAGGTTAGATACGATGTTGTATTATAAAGTACATACTGTATGCTTGAAGATAAATGAAAAATAAAAATTACAGTTCAGATATTTATTTATGAAAGGGGAAATACTATATATTTTACGAAGAAAACTGAAAAATGTCAATAAAAATTTACATTATTACATTTAACAATATTACATCACACATTTCCAAACTTAAGTCGAGGGAGTGCCGAACATGCACGTATAATAATTCAGAGTCAGTTTTGTACGTAACCAAAATTTACTGGGTATTTGTAACTAAGTTTGTAATTTAATTATTTATAATGGAGGCCATAATCAACCATGCTTTCAATTAATTTTTAAAGAATAATCGTCGATGCACCTCCTCACTAAACTATGAATTGACCAAGTAAGAGCAACAGGCATGCGCAGACAGAGCAGATCTTAAAAATATTTTGATTCACACGCAAAGGTATTACTGAATATAGAGTCCTCTTCATTTAAGAAAAAATCATATACCATGGAATAAATATTCAGGATCACCTGAAGATCAGGGCCCCCAGCCTTCTTTAGTTCAAGGGCGTGCAGTTGATCTAACGATTGGTTACGTTAGGTCGTGATATTTTCGTTAGTTAGCCTTATAAGGTTAACTAAAGAAGGCTGGGGGCCCTGATCTTCAGGTGATCCAATATTCAAAAATACTTTTCATAATTCTTTTAAGCGCTTTCATTATTTTTGTCTTACAGCAATACATGTTTATAATTACATTTAAGTGCAAAACATACGTATGAAAACATATTTACAGTTACTTTATTTACTGTAACTAGAACCCAAGTTTTATAACATGCTATACTACGGGTATTATGCATTTATGGAATTTATTGGGCTTTATGTATAGGTTATATTTATCTGAAGAATTCATAAGCTATAGTTTTGCTTGTGTAAAAAGTTACGACTAAGTTAAGAGGGATAAATTAAGATGAATAGGATCACCTGAAGATCAGGGCCCCCAGCCTTCTTTAGTTAGCTTTATAAGACTAACTAATGAAAATATTACGACTTAACCTAACCAGTCGTCAAGGACGTACAGTTGACCTAACGACTGGTTAGGTTAAGTCGTGATATTTTCATTAGTTAGCCTTATAAGGCTAACTAACGAAGGCTGGGGTCCCTGATCTTCAGGTGATCCGAGGAATAAAATCAAGAGGAATAAAAACCAACAAAAAAGAAGTTACCGAATTGTTACGGATCCAAATAAAGTTACCGAACAAAATAGCGAAAAGAGCTACTTTTGCTAAAAAAAAGTTACACTCATGTTACACACTGAATTCACTATTACATAAAAGTTACATTTAAATGTGTAACTGATATGGAACTTATACAGTATGTAAACATTTTTCGGAGTTCAGGCGTGCAAATACAGTGGCGCTCATAAGTACGCTTTTCGTAGCAGAGGTTTTCTTCATGCAACTCTTCCACGCGGACCTTTCTTTCTCAATATACGACGTACAGAAGAGGGATGGACACCGACCTTAGACAGTCTTAATATTACTCCAAAGCTTTTCCATTTTTTCATAACTGCAGCAACCGTCGTAAATGGCATTCGAAGTTCTTCTCCTATCTTTCTATAACTCTTTCCAGACTCGTGTGCAGAAATAACAGATCTTTTAAGACCTGTAGACAGCTCTTTGCCACGATGATCCATTGGTTACTAATGGCTAGTACAGTCATGCGACTTCCAAGAAGATTCACAGAGAAAATTCAAGAATTGAGAACTGTCAGCGGTCTCTAATCAATAAACAGCCAACTACTGATAAAAATTTTAAATTCCTCGAACGTAAGGTGGGCACACAGAATATTAAATAATTTTGCAAGTAAATGTACGAAAACTTTTGCATTTAAAATTTTAGATCTTTTCCGTTTGACTGCCGCCATTGAAACATAATTAAACTTTTTGTATTTTGTATTTTAACTGAAATGTCCTGATGATACAAAATAAGTTACTTTATAAAAAAGCTTTTCTTAATTTCCCCTTCAAATTTTGTTTCTTAAAAACAATTTTAATTACTTTCAAGATCCATGCTTAATTTTTAAGTTTTAATCGTGTACTCAGAAAAGTAAGGGGATCACCTGAAGATCAGGGCCTCCAGTCTTCTTTAGTTAGCTTTATAAGGCTAACTAACAAAAATATCACGACCTAACCTAACCAATCGTCAAGGTCGTACAGTTGACCTAACGATTGGTTAGGTTAGGTCGTGATATTTTCCTTAGTTAGCCTTATAAGGCTAAGTAAAGAAGGCTGGGGGCACTGACCTTCAGGTGATCCAAATAAGGAAGTTCAACTTATAAATATAAGTCATTATAAGGAAAAATTAAGAAAAGCTTTTTATAAAGTAACTTATTTTGTATCATAAAGACATTTCAGTTAAAATACAAAATACAAACAGTTTAATTGTTTCAATGGCGGCAGTCAAACGGAAAAGATCCAAAAAATTTTATTTTCCCCAAATTCTTTTATGTTTTACCTTATATGTTGAAATTGAACTTTATTTTTTATTCGTTAAGTTTTTTCAAACGAACGGTAAACTTTTCATAAATGTTCTAAGCATAGTACAAAAGACAAACGACGAATATATCGGAAATATTTCTCTGTACGAATACTTATGAGCACCACTATATAGAGGGTGTCCCAGAAGTCTGGACTCATAGGGAAAATAGACATTATGTTTTTAAAGTGAAATAAACACGTTTCGAATGTCAGTTTTACATATTTCAGGAAAGAAAATACCCTGATGGTTCAGTCTATCAATCAAGAGAAGGTGAAACTGGTATTGCTACATGTTTCCGGAAAAAGCCAGAGGGAGCCAGGTCATTATTTCACGAACATGCATCCCTCTGGCTTTTTCCGGAAACATGTAGCAATACCAGTTCCACCTTCGTTCGATTGGTATACTCAGCCATCGGGGTATTTTCTTTCTTGAAATATGTAAAACTGACGTTTGAAACGTGTTTGTTTCACTTTAAAAATATAATGTCTATTTTCCCTATGAGTCTAAACTTCTGGGACACCTTGTATATGTATGTTTTCTTGAAACGCCAAATTCCTCCAACATTTTCGTCAGTGGCCATTCATTTTTAATTAACTCCTACATTTGATGTCTTCAAGTTTTTTAAATTTTTAATCACTTCCGCTTGTGTTAAGGTAGGAAGGGGTTCCATTAAAAAGTTCAGAAAATGTGCTTTTTTACCATACATAATGATTATTTTTACAAATTTCACTCGCGTTACGATTTTAATTAAAGAACTCGAAATCAAATTACTACTACTTCATGCTAACTCAAGATATCATACGCCCAGTTTTTTTTGTTTTATTTTATTTTAGGTTAGGTTAGGTTTGGCTATGTTAACCTAGCCTAACCTAAACTGAACCTCAAAAAACATCTACAACAAAGTAGTAGCTATTTTCTGTGTAGGACGAAAGTGTTACAAAAGATAACACCGAATAGGAGCGAACGTAACTTTAGTGATATATATATATATATATTTTTTTTTTTTTTTTTGCGTAGTGGGTTATCGTTCGAAAATATAAGTCATTAGTGTTTAGCATTAATAACAAAATGAAACCAAAAAATTACACTTGGTAACTCTAATTAAAAAAACTACTATATTTTCAACATAGCTTTATTTCTACGAACTAGTGATGTACCGATTTCAAAATTCGGCCGATGCCGATTCCGATGCCGATTCTTTGCCTAGATTTAAAAAAATAAATTCCTACATAAATTTTACTAATCTAATGCGAAAACTTTCAATTATCATATTTTTACATTTCAAATTTGTTTAAATGCTTTTCCTTAGCTCACTCCACAATATAGCACCAAAATTTATTAATCATGTACCGTAGCTAAAATGATGTTAAATAGTTTTATTACTCGGTAAAATATAAAATAATTTTATTTTAGTTTCATAAATTGATTACCAATAGTTAAAGTAATTGTTTTTCCTTATGTTGAAGGGATTTTCTTTCTTCATCACTATAAACAACAACAAAATCTTTCATTAAAATTTCAAGGCCCTGGTGCCCAATTTGACTATGAAAAAGTGGATATAAAATATGGGTTTATAAAATTATTAAAATACTTAAAATAAAGTCAACATAATAAGTTGGTTTAATATATAAATTATAAAGTACAACTTAATATAGAATTATTATTAATATAGAGTAGGAGATTACGATAGTTCATAATATTTAGAGATTAGCTAGTCAGAGAAAATGTAAATTTATGGACAACTTAACTTATTAAACTTTGCCTTTATCCTTTTATGGGAGTTTTCAATTTTAGGTAATTTTTAAGGTTTATTATTTTTTTTTTTTGGCAGTAAACGGTAAAATATAAAATTTTTAAGCATTTTCATCCCCCTCCCTTCCCCAAATAAAGTTCTGGTTTCTTATATTAATTGTTTTTACTGAGTTCAGATAAGATTGCTGAGAATATACTTGGCTAAAAATAATACTAATTTGAAATCATTATACAGGAAATTCACGTTTTAATATTTACTAATGTGTAAGATTTATTTTTATATTGAAAGATTCCTTTTCAACATCCTGGGAATTTTCTTCTTGCGAAATAAATGGGAGTTAAAAGAAATTTCAAGGAGTGG
Organism: Bathynomus jamesi; assembly: GCA_023014485.1. NCBI lineage: Eukaryota > Metazoa > Arthropoda > Malacostraca > Isopoda > Cirolanidae > Bathynomus > Bathynomus jamesi. The sequence goes on along the minus strand of JAJOZX010000623.1, from coordinate 698,978 downwards.
GATTTTCTATTTCAGTATCACCTCTACGCAGCGCCGACTATTCCATTACCAGATGACGCAGTGTGCGTTGGGCCCCGTGAGGCGGGAGGGCTCCCAGCGAGCGGTAAAAAAAAATTAATTAACGAATGATTCACAGAAATTTTAAAAAATCAAAATTTGGGCCATTTTTTTAACTCTTCCAGCGCTATTCATTTTATTTCCATATAAAATCTAGTAATTTTTGTTGTTGTTAAAATCATAAAAATTAAAATGTAAACAAGCGCCTAATGTGTGCCATCAGCTCTGCTATCTCAGAAGATGACTGCACTGGAATTGCTGACTTACATACACGAGAAGCAGCTGATAGAGTTATATCCAAACCCATGGATTGCTCTCAGAATTGCAGTCACTCTTCCAGTGACCGAAGCCACACATGAAAGGAGTTTCTCCAAGTTGAAACTAATTAAAACGTACCTCAGGTCAACAATGGCACAAGAACGTCTGAGTGGGCTTGCCATCATGAGCATCAATCGGGACGTAGGCCGGAAGCTGTCTTATGATGATATTATTGATGAATTTGCAATAAAAAAAAGCCAGGAGAAAAAGGTTTTGAATGTATGTGATATATATCTATCTAAATAAACTTAGTAGATTTTTGTATATTTAATTATATATTTCACACAATAAAATGGTTTTTATACATATACATACATACTATATATATATATATATATATATATATTTATATATATATATATATATATATATATACATTAGGGGCCCCAAAGATATTTGCGCGTGGGGCTCCCAAAAGGTTGGAGCCGGCACTGCCTCTACGCTACTTCCAGATCCCAGCATCATAATGAAGCAAATCATTTGCTAACATCACCAACTGCATTTTTTATTGCTTTCTTGCCTGTATTATTGAATTCTGAAACACTTAAGTTATACAGAGTACCATGATTCAAGAATACTTAGCTGTTCATTTTATGAAACTAAAAGTTTCTGAAAATTCATAAAATATCCCAAAATTCCCAGTGGAAATTTAGCACTCTCAAAATTCCCGGAAATTTTACCACCCCAGAAATAACCCAAAAATTAAAGCATTGTTCATGCTGTTTAAATAAAAGAGCATAAACTATTTATGCTGTTATTTAAACTGCATAATGCTTAAATTTCAGTAACATTTTTTTTACAATATCCTATTAAAAAGAGAACGAAAATGTATGAACGGAAAATAGACTTTCGTTATCAGTTATCCCGGACACATATTGTACGAGTAAAACTTTAATTGTTAGTTTTAAAATTTTAACACATTTTGCACCAATGCTCACACAGAAACAATTAACATGCTTATTTCACGTTAAAATTATGTTTATTTTGTATAACTTTTGCAACGTAATTTGTAATCATAAATTTAACCAGTTTTTAACCCGTTATGATTTGCTATTCGGTGAAACGTTTGGGAAATTTACAGTTTCCCAAACGATCGGCCATTCTTTACAGGAATAACTCACCATTATTGATTTGAAGGAAATATTTAACGCTCTCACAGTAATACTAATAATATCAATACTAATAATGCTAATAATAATACTAATAATAATTAAATGCTAAATCACCATATTAGTACTCATTTTAACACCGTCTTTACTTTGATGATGACAGGAAATGCGTTGTTCCCTGATGTTAAACATCATTAAAATCGTTAAAAACAAGTTAACATCATTAAAATCGTTAAAAAACAAGATTCCGCATTTTCTCGAAAAGAATGTAATTATTTGAGTACAGTTTTAAAAAACTTTAATACTTACCCAAACTGAAAATCATAAGCTTTATCTGCATTATTTTCTCAAAAAGCTTTTCGTGACACTTAGAACATATTTTAAAAATTTATGGAAGTTTATAACTACGTTTCATTTCCCGTATAACTTCCGGTGTAACCATTTGAACGGAAGTGTCTAAATATCTTCAATTTCGTCAGGTGTGTGTGTGTGTGTGTGTGTGTGTGTGTGTATATTTATTTATTTATTTTAGGTGCAGTTTATATATAAAAAAAGTAAAAATAAACGAAATTTTACAATATAAATATAGTAAACAAAATAAGTGTGTTTTCCACGTTAAAACAAATGATTTATTTATGGTTATTTGACTTCAAATCAGACTGATTAAATATTTAGGAACGATCTTCACTCAAGATGCTTTTCGTTACGAAGAGTCCTTGAGCAAAAACTTAAGACATCCTTCCCTTACGGCATCGAACGTACAACTAATTTCACAGGCTTCCATCTGCCATTTATTGTACCAATATAATGAAACATAAAACGGAATAAGTCCTATAATTCACTAAATGGAATCTAGATGCGATGTAAAGTAAAAGTGTTACCATGGAAGGTTCTTGTCTTATCGGCATGAATAGTCTTAATTTCATTTTAGAGCTAAAACTGATGTTGGCTATTCCGCAAACTCTTACAGGAAAATTTATGTAAAGGTTAAACGGTTATTATTGTTTATTCATGTCACGATTTTCCGTCATAATTTAATTCAATGATAATTTTAACCAAGAGTTTTATTGTTAAGATGCTGAAAAGCTGGAGGTCGTGGTCCTGGCTCTGACTTTGTGATTTCAACTTCTTTGGCGGGTCGTAGTTTGGATTTTTCGTTAAGCTGTAGGTCCAAGACGGGTCAACAAGCCTAGCTTCTATCAGAATGAACAATTCGGACGGAAGCGAAAACCTGAAGGGTAACCAGAATATATATAAGTGAAAATGTAGGTATGCGATAAATAAACCAGAAATTATACAGACCAGATAAATAAACAAAGAGATATATACTCGTAGATCTACGTATATTTAACAAATGGTTCCACATTCACAATCCCGATTACTTAACGTGAATTTCGGACGGAAATTTGGTTTCCACATAAAGTTTAAGATGGAAATTCCTACAACCCGGCGGGATATTGTTTACCTGCATTCGAGCAAATTTGATGAGCATCCCACAGAATTACGAATAAATAAAGGTAGATGCGCAGTGGCAGCAAAATAGAAATTAGAGGGATTTAGTTAAGGGGACTATTCAATAACTAGACTAACGTGTTAATATAATAATAATAAGACTTTCCTTAATTTGCAGATTAAAAATTAATTTTGTATAGATGGATTTTATGGGCAAGTTTCGATAAATGCTTCAATGCTAAACATATTTACAACAATTCTAACTCAGACAGACTTTTCTATATGAAATTTATATACTCAAAACATTCTTTTTTTTTTTTTTTTTTTTGGTCACGTCCCACCAACCAAAATTTGAAAAATGAAACCCCAACTACAGATCCCTCGTTTTTCATATACAAACCAGTAATTGGGACTATTAAATCTCTCTCTCTCTCTCTCTCTCTCTCTCTCTCTCTCTCTCTCTCTCATATATATATTATATATACATATACACACAGTATGTACCGGGTGTTTCAGGAGGAAAGGTCAATACTTCGGGAGGTGATAGTATCGGTCATTGTGAGAAAAAAAGTTCATATGAACAATTGAACACCCCCCCACCCCCCCCCCCCCCCCCCCCCCCCCCCCCCCCCCCCCCCCCCCCCCCCACCCCCCCCCCCCCCCCCCCCCCCCCCCCCCCGCGGTGGTCCCATTCAATGGCCACCAAGGTCTTCAGACCTCTCTCCGTTAGATTATTGTTTGTTGGGGTGGATGAAAAGTCAAGTTTACAAAAGAAAGGCGGATACACGAGACGAATTGCTCGCGCGCATTTTGGATGCTGCTGCCCGCATAAAGGAACGTCAAGATCAACTCAGACGAACAACACGCGATCTTTGCACACGAGTTGCAAAGTGCATTGAGGTTGACGTGGGATTTTCGAAAACGTATTGTAAACTGTAACAAATTTGTCATTTCTGTATCTGATACCATTCAAAATGCCAATGTTTAAACATTAAATGTTAGAAACAGTAATTGGTTTCTCTTTCTTGATTACCATTAACAATGCTTTTGTATTTGTAGATTCAAACAGCTCTATCTCCGTAACCATTCAAAATTAGACACATATTCATATGAACTTTTTTTCTCACAATGACCGATACTATCACCTCCCGAAGTATTGACCTTTCCTCCTGAAACACCCTATATACATGAACAGTTATATTTTATTTAAAATAATTACATTTAGAGTTATTTCTATACTAAAAAGCGAGTTAATTTCGTTATTCATCTCTAATTTTATAATCACATTTACTAATCATGTAGGTAGAAATTTCATCATAGTGTTGTGTGCTTTTATTTCATGTAAGAAATTGGGTAAAATTATTTTTCAGTCATTCTTGTTTTTAATAAAACAAGCAGAGCCTTCGGCTCACTGCCCTACGGGCACTGCTTGTGCTTCGCAAACTCGCCTACGGCGAGAACACCTTTGGTGCCTGGGTTACCTCTTTTGGGGGAGGTCATTCTCCCTCTCCCCCAAACCCCCCTTTATGCAACTTGGGGGGCTAACCCGGGCCGGCACCTTGCAACAATTGATCAACATTGCAATCGCATATATGCACTTTATTTTTTTTTTTCACTTTTTCATGTATATTTTTTTTTTATTGGTATAGGATAATAGGTAAACTTTTTAACTCATCTCACTGGCATATAATTAGATGATGAATATTGTTCCTATTGAATGCTCAAATAAGTAATGCTGAGCATCATTAAGATGAATTAACTGACTTGTTACTAAAGTGAAGTAGGAACTCCGCATGATTATGTAACAAGTCAGTTGTAAGTAATGGTAGAATTTTACTGACATTATCATTTTCATTAAAAATAATATATTTTAATGAAAAAAAAATTATTTTTAATAATATATTAAACTCAACAGGTCGAGTTGACTCTCGACTATTCACGTGTTAACTATCCGCAAACGTCAGTAGTATGGGCGCAAAATGGACGAGTGCAGGAATGTTGCAATGGTGCAATACAATGTTGATAGATGTTGCAAGATGTTGCAAAGGGGTTATGCAGAAAAGGGGGTAGGGGTTATGCACTGAAGGGGGGTTATGCAATGTGGGGGTATGCAACATCAATGTTGCAGGGGTTATGCAACATCAATGTTGCAGGGGTTATGCAACATCAATGCTGCAAAGGGGGGAAGGGTTATGCAACAAATCATTGCTGCAAAGGGGAAGGGAGGGGCTTCGAGGGGAGAAGGAAGGATGACACCCCCAAAAGGGGTAGCCTTAACCTAAGAGAGGAAGAGAAAGGAGAAGGAGGAGGTCTTTGGGGGAGAAGATGAGATGTCCTCACCCCCCAAAGGGAAACCTAACGTAAGCCTTAACCTAAGAAGGAAGGAGGTGTTCGCCTGGCTGGAACCATACGCATTATGAGCGTCCAGGGGCCAAGCAACTGAAATGTAGAGGATCGAAAGTTGCCAGATATCACTTATTTATATATGGAGGGGTTACCAGAGAGCATTTATTTAGATGAGTTGCCAAGTAATGTTTTTTAATTGTTCAGGTATACCTTATTAAGGTGAGTTGCTAGATACCACCATTTATTTTATTTACATGAGTTGCCAAATAGTGTTTTTTAATTGTTCAGGTATACCTTATTAGGTTGAGTTGCCATGTTGCGCCATTTATTTTAACTTATTTAGACGAGTTTCCACTTATTTATTTATTTATTAAAGGCAAGACCGACTTTCTCCTTAAACTTGTACAGCAAGAGAACTAATTATTTAAACGTCGTTCAACTTAATATTAACAATAAAAAAATACACTAGACAATTGGCTTAGCAAAAGAAATCATTCCAATAACATATTCTCTAAGAATAATATTCAATTTACCTATAATTCGCTTTCATTTATTCTAACACCTTAGCATGTATACTGTGTCTCGCATGCCCAGGTCCCGCCATCACAGGGTTTGGCTGTGTACAGCCATGAGGAAGTGACCGCTATAAGGACACTAACCCTAGCTAAAAGCTTCAACAAAAATGAGATGTTTACTAAGGAAAATTTATACTGGCAGGACGTTGTCCAGGATAAAAAGGTCCCCTCAACCCGCTTACGCGCCAGGGTGGGTGAGGAGAACAATGGTGCAACTTTTCTTAATCCAAGAGGAGAAGAAACTTCTCCAAAGGGATCAATGCAGGGGACCCCATCAGGCCAGAGTAATGACCCTGGACCCCAGCAGTTCCAACGGAAAATGGCCCCAAAACGAAACCTGAGAAGGTATGACAATAAAATGGACTATTGAAGAAAAGAAAATAATTTTGCACTGCTCTGAATACTCAAGGTTTGAGAAATGGAGCAGGCAGAAGAACATAATCCTAGCGGAGCAAATCAGGAACTCTAACTTACCTGAAGATAAGAAAAATACCTCTGTCAAGAAACTACAATCATCAGCCTCACAAGTGCATAAGTACCTTACAGAGGAAAAAATTAGTAATATTAAACAAAGCGCTCTTAGGGAAGCAACTGAGGATTACATTGCCAGAGAAGGAGAAGAAAGAGAGGGAAAAATGAAAAGATTGTGGACAGGAGAAGAGAAATGGACACTGATATGGGCTACAAAGTATGCCAAAAAGAAACACGAGAGGCAGAAGGACACCACAAGGGAATGGAGAGAGATCTTCTTCCACTTCTGCCCATGTAAGAGAAAGACTCCGGCTGCAAGGTTGACCATTCAGAAGCACAACTTCATAACCCAGAGGGCATTTAGTGACCAAGAAATGGAATACATGAATGATGAAATAGATAAACTTATTCAAAATGAATCCAGCCCAATAATGAACCCTATCCCACTATTACAGTGCCTTGAAGCCACCCAAAATAGTGATGACGATGCATCCGGTAGCTCAGAGGACACACAAAACAGACAGCACACCAGCCAACATTTTGTAACCAATCCAATTCAGCAAATAGGACTGGGTGGTTCACCACCCAGTTCGCCTGGATCCTCTGACTCATCATTCCCTTCCCCAGCCATATCAAGAACCCCTCCCCCATCACCACCACCACCACCACCACCACCACCACCACGATATGAAGATATGGACTTACAGCAAATGGAAACGGAGGAGGAGTTAGCAAATATAATTGAAAATGTTAAAACCATGAATATGGAAAGCCGGCCCCGACTGATCAAACTTAGTAAAAATAGAAAGTTTGAACAACTATTATGCAGAGTAAATGTTGCAGTTAATAGACTAGTTCCAGTCAATACAGACCTTACTGAACTTAACCAAGTAAATTACGCTGTTGGCCTATATATGCAACAGAAACTTGTCCCAAACTTTAGTCCAAAGTCCACCAGCCAAAGGTGTAATCGAAAACCCTCTCCTTGGAAAGTTAAATTAACTAACAACTTACACAAGCCAGACGATAATTGAACCAATTAAAGCAATATTTCCAAGCACCCACACAACAGGGAAAACTCAAAAAACAAATAGGGAAAATAAAGAGGAAGTATAACCTGAGAGATAATCAATTACATGACAAGGCGCTGGAATTGGAGGGAAAAATCCCAGCCATAGCCAATAGAATCAGGAATAAACAAAAGCAGATTGACATGAAAAACCATAACAAACAATTTTCATCAAACCCTAGAGGCTTTTACCAAAATCTCATTAGGGAAAGAATAATAGTCCATGAACCACCAGATCAAACCCAGTTGGAGGCAGACTGGAAACCCCTCTTTGAAACCCCTGAGCAGTATAATCAGGATGCTGCTTGGATAGAGACCATCAGGGTGGCAAATGAGGGTAAACCAGAAATGGAGGAGTTATTTATAACGGAAGACAAGATAAGAAGGAAACTGGTAAAATTCTCCAACTTTAAAAAACCTGGCCTAGGCAAGCTCCCGAATTTCTGGCTGAAACTGGTCACGGCATTACACCACCATTATACTGCCGCCTTTCACAGGATTTTGCAGGGAGTAGAAGAAACACCAGAATGGCTTACAAGTGGAGACACAACCCTCATCCCTAAGACTCGCGAGACAAATCTCCCAAATAAATACCGCCCAATCTGCTGTCTCACCACCACCTATAAACTTTTTACAGGCCTAATTGCAGACAGTATGTATGAACACCTGGATGCTGGAGACTATCTAGAAAAAGAACAGAAAGGATGTAGAAGAAACTGCTTAGGTACAAAGGATCAGCTGCTCATCAACAAAACTATCCTTGAAGACTGTAAAAAGAGAGGCAGAAAACTTAGTATGGCATGGATAGACTATCAGAAGGCATTTGATAGTGTCCCACACTCGTGGATTTTGGAATGCCTTAAACTGTACAAAATCCACCCTACCATTATTAGCACTCTAACAAACCAGATTACAAAATGGCAAACAAACATCAATCTTACCCATGAAAATGGGAAAATATCCATTCCCTATGTCAAGATTATGAGGGGTATATTCCAGGGGGACAGCTTATCGCCCTTGCTATTCTGCCTCACCCTGGACCCCCTTAGCAAACTACTTAGCAATAATAACAAGGGCTACAATCTCAGTCAAACTAGGCGAAGAAATCCTGAAAGTGTACTGAACCATCTCCTGTTTATGGATGATTTGAAGCTGTACGCAGACTCTGACCAAAACCTGGAATGCCTATTAAGGATCGTCCATACTTTCTCCGGTGACATCAAAATGAAGTTTGGATTGGACAAGTGTGCTAAGTGTACACTTAGAGGGGGTAGGAAAATACAAACCCATAACATCAATTTAGGAAGAGACACTGAGATTAAAGACGGAAGAGGATAGTTCCTACAAATATCTTGGGATAGAAGAAAGTGGAAATATAGAACACCGGCAAATGCGAGAAAAAATCAGTGGAGAGTATGTACGAAGACTGAAAAAGATCTGCAAAACCCAACTTACATCAAAGAATAAAATAACAGCCATAAACCAACTCGCCATCCCTGTTATCAATTATAGTGTAGGGATCATAGACTGGCCACAATCAGAACTAAATAAACTGGATGTTAAGACCAGAAAGATCCTCACTCTAAACAGAACAACATACCGGAACCAGTGTCTTCCCAGATTGTACCTACCAAGAAAACTGAGAGGAATGGGATTGACTGAGGTTAACCAGCTGCACCGATCATCGACGATCAGCATTGGGCAGTATCTAAAAAGTTTGAGTAGTCCTACAATAGCTCTGCTCCGTGAACACAACAACACAAGGGTAACGCAACATACTTCCATGACCAAACTGGCTCAGCACTTTGGAGGCAATAATATGACAGAAGAAGTAGAAACTGCAAGAGTACCAGCCACCTTAATAGCTAGGAAAAGTCGCAGAAGATTTGTTCAGGAACAACAGGCCAAGCATGCAGAAGAATGGGAACAACATCAAAGAGCTGGAAAATATTATCAAGAATTACAGAAGGATTATATCAACAAAGAAGGACCATTGGAATGGTTAAGGAGAGGAGTTCTGCAATATGACGGAGAGCGACTAATAATGGGTGCCCAAGATCTTGCACTCCTAACAAATGCATTTAAAAAAGTGGCTGGAATAAGTACTAATGATAGGTGTAGATTCTGTCATGTTGAGGTAGAAAGTGTTGGCCATCTAATATCAGGCTGCAGAGTGCTCCTGGCAGAGGGGTACTATACAGCCAGACACAATAAAATTTATAAATATATTCACTGGAAGATTATGATAGCATTAGAATTAGAATGTAATAAAAATGTATGGGAACACACACCTGCACCAATTACTGGAAACAACCATTATACCATATACTATGATACAATAATTCCAATAGCCACTTTTATAGACAATTCTGCAGTAAAACCGGACATAGTAGTGTGGGACAAGAGGGAAAGGAGTGCCTTACTTATTGAGGTCAGTGTCCCAAATGACTATGGCCTTAATAGAGCGGAAACGGAGAAAATTACAAAATACCAGGCACTCATATATGATATAAAGAGAAACTGGAGATTGAAAGACGCTGCCATTCTTCCCATCATAGTTGGGGCAACAGGTATGATGAAAAACAACCTATCAACTTACCTGAACTCAATCCCAGGACAGCCCCAGGCCATAGAAATCCAAACGGGGGCATTATAAGGAACGGTCACCCTCTTTAAACGAACGCTAGGACAAGTTCAGACATAGTTGAAGTGTTTGGCTTCGGGTGGAAGCCCCACTTCCAACTGTAAAATACATTAAAGAGTATAAACCAAAAGTGTCTATTTACTTTTGATAATCCTTTCTATATATCTAACTGAATCTAATTTCTATTTATACAGAGAGAGAGAGAGAGAGAGAGAGAGAGAGAGAGAGAGAGAGAGAGACAGACAGACAGACAGACAGAGAGAGAGAGTTAATGCTCGAAAACCTGAAGACGGCACACACACAACACACACACACACACACACACACACACACACACACACACTATTGACTATTTCGAAATCACTGTTAAAAATTAGATTACATTCAAACATAAGCCCCCCCGTGTGTCTATTGTGTATACTGTAGGTTTAAGGTGGAGTGAAAAACGTAGATTACATTCAAACATAACCCCTCGCCCCACCCGTGTGCCTATTGTGTATACTGTAGGTCTAAGGTGGAGTGAAAAACATAGTCAGTACAGTGATTTACTCTAAAGCCAAACCTAAAGGGTCTATTTACTTTTGTCATTCCTCTGCATGTATATATATATATATATATATATATTATATATATATATATATATAGTACTAATTGTGTCTTCACAATTTCGTAAATTTTTTTCGTTCATTTTAATATTAATTCATTCTTTACAGTATACTAAATTGACAATAATCACTTTAAATATTCTATAAAAATAATACTCATTTTACCTATAATTCGAAAGACAAGGAAGGCATACGTTATATATACGCTTAAAACTTGAAGTTATCCCAAAAGGCGAGAATGGGATGTAGGCCAAACCACATCTTGTCTGAAAACTGGTTTTTGTCGCACAAACCTACATATGTTAAATTCGCCATTATTATTATTATTATAATGAATTTAAAAACTGAACTTAAATATATACATAAGCATCACGTGATTGTTTTCCAAATTATTTATAGGCTAAATTAGCCTTTGATAAAGTAATGCAACAACAATATACAGGGTGTCCCATAAGTCCGGCATCACAGGAGAAATTCATATTTTTCTATTTCTACAAACCACAATTTATGCTCGGGATGCCAATTTCCCGTCCACCATTCTGTTCAGTGACGAGGCTGTTTTTTATGGAAATGAGGTAAATCGACAGAACACCCGCTACTGGTCTCAAAACAACCCTCACTGGTATACCTCTTCAAAGGAACAAGGTGCATCTCGGGGTGATGGTATGGTGTGGCATTTGGAAGGATCGCATCATAGGCCCCATCTTTTTCGATGAACATGTCACTGGAGGCACCTACCTACGTATGCTCAAGGAAGAAGCATTTCCCAGTGTCTTGAACGAAGAAGGAAATTTCCAAACATGGTTCCAGCAAGACAGCGCTCCTGCACATTACAGCACCCAAGTAAGGGAATACCTGTACCAACAATTCCCTGGTCATTGGATAGGACGTCGAGGGCCTGTGGAATGGTCAGCTAAAAGCCCGGATCTCACGCCACTAGATTTTTATCTCTGGGGCCACTTGAAAGCGCTGGTATACGCATAGAAAATTAGGAGTGTTGAACATTTGCGGCAGCGCATTATTGGGGCATGTAACACCATTACTTCTGACATCATTCACCGTGTGCTTGCTGACTGGGTATCACGTCTGAATTTGTGTATTGAAAACAATGGTGGACATATTGAGCACGTTCTGTAAATAAAAGCTTTGTTTTGCCTTTTTTTATTATTTTCCTATGATGCCGGACTTATGGGACACCCTATATATATATATATTATATATATATATATATATATATATATATAGGGTGATGCAAATTACAGTAGTAATAATAATAGCTAACTCGGTTTTCCTTCTCACCGAATTGTTCATTTTGACGAGGGTCAAGCTTTTCACTCCGCCTTAGACCTTCAGTTTAACGTTGAATCCGAACTACGCTCCAGCACTGGCGGGGTGAAATCACAACGTCATTGCCCGGACTCGATCTCTCAACCAGCACCCCAGCGTCTTAACCACTAGGATACCTAGGGCGCCCATTTAACTACCAGTCCAAACAGACATTCATTTTCATGAGCTAAACACAATTTAATCACACTCCTACGCGAGAAATGGCATGTAAAAGGTCAAGCCGAATACATTAATCAAAGTTGAGGATCGAATAGTATGACCGCAAACATATATTTTGCAAATATTTGAAACCATCGTGGTAGAGACTGTATGTGGCAATTAACACACACACACACACACACACACACACATATATATATATATATATATATATATATATATATATATATATAACTAAATTCACAAGTCAGGAATCTTGGGAAAGCTGTGAATAGTATGACCGCAAAAATAATAATGCACAAAAACATTCTGCTTGTAGAGATCTCTAGATTTCTTATTTTCTAATGATCTTTGTGTCATCGGATGTTACTGTGCTGTCTCTGGTAATGATCTATGTCAGGATTATGAAGAGTAGCGGCGCTAATTTTGTTTCCTGTGGTACTGAGCTGAGCGGCTCTGATGAAGATATTCCTATAACGACTTGCAGCCGCTCAAGTTGTCCATCTCCCTATCCGAATGGGAAAAATTGAGGATCAAATAGTATGACCGCAAAAAATAATAATGTAAAATATTGTCGTGATAGAGATGGCAAATGTTGATCAATGTTGCAAAAGGGTGAGGGATATTGCATAAAGGGGTGGGTTCTAAAATGGGAAAACCGAGAAAAGTATGGGCGCAAATGCAAATATTATCGTGGTAGAGACTGCAAGTAATACACGATGTGAGCATTAAATCTACGGAGAGAATATAAAGACACCATTAGTCGACCAATCAGGACGTCCAAGCATGGACCCGTAATATAGGTGTTACGATTGGTACACAATTTATCATAGCCCCGCCCAGTTACATTGACAACCAATCATTAAACTTACGAACCGCCTATTAGTCTTTTGGGGTGGTGCTTGGGGATCATGCATATAAAAGGAAATATTTCCAGCTGGAAGTCACAGTAGTTATTTTCACCAGTGAATAAACATTCCCTCCGCCATGAATCAAGAACTTTACAGTTTACCGGATTTATATCAAGATGGTGACATTGTAGCGTTGTCCACAATTAATCTTTTTAACGCGGCTGACCGGGATGGATTATTTCCAACGCAAACCGTTGATGATATTTGCAATGACGCTCCTTACGATCCGACGCAAGGGACTGCCGTAGAAATGTAAGTGCCTGTAATTTTATTTTTTGTAGCCAATTATTCGCAAACTTATTTAATTGCCTGTCAGAAAGAGCACTGTTCTGGATTATTTCATCATATATATGGAGGGTTGTAGTAATTCATCTCATCACATTAAAAATGCTTCATTTAGGTATCCGCAATTATAGATTAGTTTGCAATTATGCTAGATCCTGTTTTGATTCATTGAATTTTTTTATAGCAATCTTTTGCATGTTTTAAATAATTTTATAAATTCAAATGTTATTCGGAATTATCTCTTAAAAGAACTTCTCTGAGCGGTTCAAAGATATCTTCACATTGTAATACTCTTACTATATGTATACTCTGGGTATGTTTTGAGTTTTTATTAAAAAAGATTCAGTATGAACTAATTAATTATTTTTTCTCCTTTAAGGTCCGATGAGGATCTGATACGTGTTATACAATCTTTTTGTTTTGAAGAAACCGATGTCATGGACCTAAATACGGAGGTAGAAGATTTACCGAGCAGTCCACCCAACGATTGTCACATCATTAACGAAATAATGTAAGTATTTTTTTATGTTTCGATCTTTTTTGGGGGGAAGAAGACAATGTATTTTCATCAATTTATTAAATGAAAGAAATCATGTTTTTAGTACAATAACCATCTTAAACTACAGAATATACAAACTAACATTATTGGTTACAAATATATATATATATATATATATATATAAGAACAAAACATCATACTATACAACGAGTACGCACAATCAGGAAAAGGCTTTTTATCTGTCTGCATACCATTTTGTCGCTTCGTTGAGTGTGACACGGGTCGAATAATTTTAAAAAATTGTAAATTCTTCACCACGTGACATATGCATGAGAAATGAAAGGCAGCACATCCCACACGTATTACGAAAATATCCTTGTAGCTGGAAGGGATTCCACACAACTTCGGGGATGTGCAACTGATCGAGAAATTTTAAAATAACAGGGTCAGTCCTGGGTTGAGTACCGAGTGAATCAAAATAGTACATGCGGTCCCTATTTTTAAAATAGATTACAAACCAATGAATCCCTTCATTACCAATGACATCTGTGTTCACAATAAGACTACCGCAATCTCTCGTAGTTGGCAAATTCAATTTCATTCCTCGCAAACACACCGATAAATTTGGAACGTGTGATTCGTTCACTATTCATTACTCTCTGAAGTGTATTCGCATCCATTTTAAAAGTCAGTGATAACGCCCTAAATCTGTCTACTTCTATTAGGGCTTGTGACTCGAGGTATACTAGTACACTAATAGGCGTCTATAGGCTTGGCGAATTCCAATCTGACTGAGATGTTTCCACTCTGTTGTGGACTTAAGTGTGTATTTACGCTAGCAGATAAGTCAGGTGTGATGTGAAACGGATAAAGGTTAAATTGATCAATGAATTCTTTCTGCGTTACCCCAATCCCGAGCACATCACCACAATATGGGCCAGATTACTATATGCTCTCGCGCAAAGCGGTAACACAGCGTCTGATGAATAGTCCGTATCCAATGTTCCTCCCAACGCAACGCCATTAACGTATAGAGTTATATTTTTAAGGCCGAAATTCTCGAATTTAAAGGCATTCTTTTTATATTTTCCATTCACCGAATTGTGTTCCTGCATTCCAATTAATATCCTTTTAGGTAGATTTCCCAGGGCTATGTTTTCTATCTGTTTCGATGCCAACCCTGCTGGCACCGTGTATAGTTTGATCTGTACTCTGTTAATTGGGTATTTTACTGTGGCGTGTAGTAAATTTTTCTCAATTTCTATTTGTTTTGGTGAACTTAATTTCACTCGCCGTACGCGGAGGTATGTCTCCATAATGTGAACCACAACGGGTTTTGCTCCCTCTTCTTGATCAGCATCCAGATTTAAACAGATCTCAGGATTCGTGCGGGTGAGCTTTATTTTCATATCCACCCCATTCACAAGCAACTTCTCCTGGAATGTGAAATCTGTATGCAGGCGTCCAAAACACTCGTACATCTTCTTTTTAGAATTTTAAAATTTGTCCTTTATACTACTTGCGTCTTTAGCTTGATAATAAAAGGTATCCTTCACTTCTTTGGAAGAGTTGAGGACATTTTTCCGATAGGCTCGTAGGTGATAGTATCCCGTACCTGCCGATATGTTGACCTGATTTAAATATACGTCACACTGGTTGAATATGGACTGCAGAAAGTTTGTTTCAGGGTATGCAGCATATTTGTCATCGCAGTCAGTTCCATCAGAATGGGCTATACGTAGTTTAGCGTACATGTGCACACAGCTTGGGTCAAAAAAGTAAGGGCCTGAGCTGGGTATCACGAATTCTATAGGGGCACTCGGGGAACTAATTGTGTTTAAAGGGTTAATTGTAATAAAGTCACTGTGTTCAATAGAAACTTGAGTTGGGGGCATGTCAAAGAGGGACAGCTCCGATTTACAACATTGTGAACTACACGGATGGATGAAGCGTGCCATGACGAGTTAGAAATAGTGCCTCCTCTCTCGACAAGTAGTAAACAAACTATGATTCATGAGATCAATGTCCTTAGCTTATATCAGTCAAAAAAATGGTCAACCATAGGTTTCATTCGCTTAGAACACTTCTTTTTTGATATCCTTTTACGTTTAATGCCACGTGATGGTAATCCCTTCTTCCGGACAGTCCTCTTCTTCTTCCCACCACCACGCATTTTTCTCTTTGCATCTTTGACGATTTCGTCCCGTGTACGCTTTAAGTGTTTTTTTAGAGCTTCTTTAGGTTTAGCCCCAGCCAATATGTCTTCTGCAGTGTTAAGACCTGATTGTAGCGCTTTCCTTCCGAGGTATCTGGCACCCCTCTTCAGCAAAGGGACAGCCGTACGTAGTATGGTTGAAAAAATGGATCCAAGTCCACTACCACGCTGGTATCTCACCCTCGATAGACTGTGAAAGGCTTTCTGTCCATTATAACTCAGTGCGTCGAAAGTGCAGCTTCACTGTTAAGCTCCCATCACCGAATGGGAAATTTTTTCCCTCAATCGTTCTTATATATATTGAGATATTGGTTATTAGATTAGTTGCGACATTCACATAATGGGGTCTGTCATATGTAATACTCAAACTCCTTCCTCTATGGTTGGGAATGTGAGCAATGCGCAGCAGGCGTGCCTGGGTATCCCCAACAAACTGGTGCTCCACTATATTGCTGTAAATATAGCACATGTCTGGGGTGTATAGAGCAACCAATTTCTCCAATTTCATCTGATACATTAGGCTGGACAAGTCATGTTGTACCTCGTGAAATGTCTCTTTGGAAGGCTGATCGATATCGCCCGGTCATAATTTTGAACACTCTTTGGTCTTTAATATTTCTGTTAGCCTTTGATTTTAGGATTAGATTATGTGCAGGGTTTCCTTTTTACGATTTCGTATACTAAATCAGTCGTAAGATTTGAGTTTTTTAAACTTCCGTTTAAGTCTCTCACAACATCCTCAGCCGAACCATAACGGCCCGGACCTAGTGTTACTACTGTACTGTAATACCGTGCAACCTCAGTCCGGGCGATACGTATAGTTTCATCCCGAGTTACCCCGGCTTTTTCACACTCATCAATGTCTCTAAGAATCGTAAAAACGGTATCTTTATAATCAATATTTAAAAAGAGGGTGTCCAGCTGAATTTCACATATCCCCACCTCATACGAATCACGACCCAATTCAATGGGTCCATGGAGTTCTGTTACAAAGTTGGCTAGTGTGTTGTTAGGGTGTACAGACAGGGACGAGGAGGACGGGAGTGTGACGTAGAAATGGTTAGGAGCCATGTTGCATACTATTTAAGCTTCATTATTGCATCAGCTTTTATATAGGTGTTGAAGCTTTCTGGGTACCCTAGCCATTTCACCAGGTACATTTTTCTCTTTCCTGAACCTTTGCTTCCTAAAATTTTCTCAATTTTAAACACATTTTTTCCTAAATTAAATGCCACTTTCTGCAACTCCTCGCGGTAAAAGCCTCCTGCGATTTCTTCCCCATTCAAATCTTCAACGTAATACATCATTATCTCACCTTTAGGTCTCATAGCCCTAACTTTAAAAATCTCACGTGTCCATCCTTGCTCAAATCCCTTCGCGAATTTATTTCCCGAACGCGACAGCCTTACATAATCATTGATTTTGAAACGCGCAGAGTGTGGTGGTGGTGTTCCATCTCTTCTCACCTCTGGGCGCGTACCTCTTTCTAAAACTTCGTTAGGTGTTGTCCCAATCGTGCGATGGTGTGAGCGGTTGTAGGATGAGGCCAATGATTCCAGAATGTCTAGAAATCTGTATGTTTTTATGTGTAAAATAGCGGTGCATGCGTTCCTTTATGGTACGTTGAACTCTTTCAGCTAAAGAAGCCTTATGTATAGAATTGGTAGTGTAATAGCTGATATTAAACTCTGTCAACATGTTCTGAAAAGCACGGCCTATAAATTCCTTCCCCATATCCGTACAAAAATAGCCAGGAACCCTGTTTTCTTTCAACATCAGCGTTTTGGTGGCTTTAGCAACTGTTTCAGGTGATTTATTTTTCAGAGGAATTAGCCACAGATATCTAGAGAATACATCTATTATGAATAGAATGTAGCGGTAACCATCGTTATACACTGAATATCTTTGCATGTCTGTTAAATCTGCTTGCCAAATAGAGTCAATCGAAGCAGCTGTTGTCTTGGCTGTTTTAAACCTTTTTCTCACAGGCTTATGAAGTGTATAAGCGTCCTGCTCCCGCAAAAATCTCTCAACATCTTTTTTCCTACTCCGTAAACACTTCTGTACAGTCTATCTACGCCTCCGTAGGAGGCTGGGTTAGAAATGTCATAATAACGTCTTCTTAATATGTTAGCCATTTGCGTATTTTAGAGGCACGTGGGTAGGGTTGACCGTTGTTTAACCTCTTCTTTCTCCTCTTCAGAGGTGTTACCGCCGGGGGTGATGGCGTCTTCAATTGTGTCACGTGCGACGCATGTTCCAAGTCTTTTAACCTGTTCAAATTTCCTATCATTGTTTTGGGGACATTTATTTGTTGTAGTCTTGCTTTAATATGCTTCCATCCTGATGGTGAGGGCCTATCCCACTTTCTCACCAGATCATGGACGATGTCTACGATATTCGATCCCTGTACATTGGCTCCTTCCATAATGATCTCACCTGTATCGGTCCATTGTATGACGGGGTCCTCATTCAATAGATTACACTAGGCAACAAATTTCAACTTTTTTTTTGTTACAGACACGTGAACTACTGATTCCTACTAAAGCGCTGATGCTGATTTCAGATCTGATATCAAAATTTCTCTATCACGTCCAGATTTTGTGTAACCGAAAACCCCTATTTTTCATTTTTTTTCTCGCCCGCTTCTATTACGAAAGCCGTCTAAGCTACTTTTCCGTGCCACGTTTTATGTTAAGCATACTTAAATAATTAGTGAACAGGGATGTCTTTCCTCCTTTATTCTGGCTTAAGACAGACAGCGGAATTCCGCTGGCGGAGTTACCACCCCTGCGCCCAACCATCCACCCAAAGCGCGTTAGTATTTTGTTGTTACTACTGAAAGGCAAATTCCTGTTCTTAAGTGAAACTTTGGTGTGTCCTCTTCCTTTGTCGCTTGTAGGATGACGAGCTCTCCTTCTGCAGGAACCAACAATAATCTCCCATCATATTTGGGTTGAAATTACCTTGGTATCTGTTTTCCATAACTGAGATCTGTTGGTGGAAGCGCTCACCATGCTCGTCACTTACAGCCCCAAGGTTGGCCGGGAAGAAGTCAAGATGAGAATGTAAAAAATGAATTTTCAAAGACATTCTGCATCCCATTATTTCATAAGATTTAAGCATGTTTTCTACGAGTTTACGGTGGTTTTCAGCTTTGTGGTTTCCAAGAAAATTTTTGACAACTTCAACGAAAGATGTCCATGCTCCTAGTTCATTCTCATTTAGGTTAGATGGAAACGATGAGTCGTGGATGACACTGCGGATCTGTGGTCCAGTGAAAACTCCAGCTTCTAGCTTAGCATCTGTCAATATTCCTTTGAATTTATCCTTTAAATATTGGAAACCACTACCTTGATGATCCATACCCTTCACGAAATTTTTCATAAGGCCAAGTTTAATGTGAAGTGGTGGAAGATGTACTTTCTGAGGGTCAATAAGTGCTGGGTGTTTCACATTGTATTTACCAACAACATGTTCAGTTCTAGATGGCCAATCATGTTTTTGTAGTGGTTCTTGTCATCTCTGCTGTTCCATAGACACAAAAAGCACATATGCTTTGTGTAGCCCAACTGTAACCCAAGAAGTAATGATACAACTTTAAGGTCGCCAAATATTCCATGTGTGGTCCTTATATTTGATGAGTCTTAGCAGCAGTTTCATCGATTCATAAGTCTCATTAAGGCCAGTGGCATGTGCTACAGGTATTGAAGGTTTTCATTGCCGTTGTGCAGTAATACAGCTTTAAGGCTAGCTTTACTAGAGTCAATGAACAGTCTCCATTCTTTTGGATCATAGCGACAGCCAATCCCTTGCATCAGACCACTGATATCGTGGCAGAAACAAACGTTTTCTTCCTGTAAGTAAAATGATGAAACTGCAAATGGCGATGGCGGAAATGGGAAACTTTGGTGTTTGGTTGGAGAAGATTAAATTCTTGAAGTCTTGAACCAAGCAACTCTGCCTTTTCTTTGGTAATTCCAAATCGCGCACTAAGTCATTTAACTCCGCTTAACAAATGTGGGGAAATATTTGCATCTGGAACATATATGCCATCTTTCCCTGTTTCTATATCTCTAGCAGAATCTTCAGATGAACTGCTGTCTGTTATCGTTGCTGGTGGAACTGGTGGTGGATTTGTTTCATCATGTGGTACTGGTTTCATTGCTGATTCGCAGTTTGGGTACGTGATCTTTGATTTGTTTTTCTTTGTGAAACCAGCAATCTTTGTCAAACAAAAATAACAATCATTGAAGTGATTTTTCGGCTCACGCCAAACCATGGGGACTGAGAACGGCATAGCTTTTCTTTTACCATTCATCCAAGCTATTAACATTGCATTGCACTGTGCACAGCAAATATGTGGTGCCCAGTCCCTCTGTTGGTCTCCTAACTTACAGTCAAAATAACACTTGTAGGCAAGTTTAATCTTTGTTGTTATGTTTCTACGTTGTGGCTTAGGTGTATATTGTCCACAGACAAAGCAGAAGTTGTCTGGGTGATTTACACAAGCACGTCTATTTGATGCCATTTTGAATTACCATACAATATCTGAAAAAACGTAGAAAGTAATTATTACGATGTGCAAAATAAAAAGAAATACACACCGTAGAACAAAACAAATGCTATAAAAACACACAAGTCACCACAACCTGTCACTTGCTCATCAGCAGAGAGCTTCAACAACCGTTCTGCTTGACTGTCACGTAGCGACTGACCGTTGGGCCGTTGCCCGTTACTATGCTCTTGACTCAGTGTTGCCAACTCGGGATAAATTTTATTTATCAAAATTGTTCGAATTTGTATATAGTTGGCAAAAAAAATTGCTTTAACCTTGAAAAGCAAGTTTCATATTACTGGCATTAAGCCGATTAAAACCAAAATCTGGACGTGGTAGAAAATTTTACTAAAAGTGATTTGCATTTTACACAAAATCTAGACGTGATAGAAAAAATCTAATTATAGATTTGAAATCAGCATACCGAAATTAGCTAGGAGCACCTATTTGGTCTTCTGTAACAAAATCTTTGTTGCCTAGTGTTATAAAGACTTGAACCTTTATTCCTCAATGTATGTGGAAGGGTGCTTTTTAATACATGCTCGATATGTTTTGTGGCCGACCCATTAATCTTTGGTTGGTCAGCTCTATCGTCGGACACAGGTTCTATGTCACCATGTCCATCGTTCCTGTGCTGTGCCTAACAACCACGGGAATCTCTGTCGGGTTCTTATAATTTTCGTACTCGTGAAGAAATTTCTGCAGAGCTTCTTGGTATAAGATTCTTTTCTCATCAGGTGTTTTTTCACTGTTTAATTGGGTTAGCAATTCGCTTTCCACTCTTTTAAGCCTGCTTTTACGGGGATCTAGATCCGTGTCTGGATTCTTTGAACTTTACAGTGAAGCATACACCTCGTGTGGAATTACTACCACTTTCTTCATTATATTAATCTTGTCAGTAAATGACCCAAAACTGAAAATAAGATGGGGAGGAATGACCCTCCTCTTTGTACAATAATTCGTTTTTTCTTCCCTACAGTTTATTTTACGAGGGTGCACGTATTATGTTCTTGTAACGGCGTAGGCGAGCCTTCTGAAGTGGTTTCATTGATACATTGCAATTTATAACGTTAAGACAGATTTCACAGATGCAGTTTAAAAAGTCGGAGTCGATATTTTTAGCAAACATCTGCTGCATTGCCCGGGGTAGTCGATGATAGATTTTTATTAATTCATGGTATTTCTTTAGCCTCTTTGTCATTCTGGAATATACACCGTTTCAGGCTCGTTTGGAAATATATTCATTTTTAGAAGCACCCTAAACGTGTTTCGCGGATGAAGGTCGCAAAGTAAATATCCGTAACGCAGGCTTGTAGCTTCTTTATAAACTTCCAAAACTCCTTGCGC
Source organism: Bathynomus jamesi (assembly GCA_023014485.1). Lineage (NCBI taxonomy): Eukaryota > Metazoa > Arthropoda > Malacostraca > Isopoda > Cirolanidae > Bathynomus > Bathynomus jamesi. The sequence goes on along the minus strand of JAJOZX010000623.1, from coordinate 677,011 downwards.
TGATTCGGGAACATTTGATTGGCTAATACCCCAATTTGTGACACATCTCTACGTTGCGCGAATAAGACTAGATATTGTGTACTTAACGACACATCGCGCATGTATCTATTTTTGAAATAGATTCTGATTGATGAAGAACACGCTTATGTTAAGATGGTGGGAGAATACTGTAAATGTCTCGGCAAACGTTTTATCCATATCCAACATGAGATTGTCAATTACAATGACTGCATGTTCAGTTCCCTTTAACGAATTAACGTCATATACACCTTTGTGGAACAAAATATCACCTTGGTACTCGTTGAACACTGATTGATACGTCGAATAGCACCATATAACTTTATGCACAAATTTTGAGAACATCTTTCCTTTTTCTTTAATGATTTTAAGCATAAACACAGTTTTACCACATCCTGTAGGTCCAGATATAATACATGTGGATGTGCTCGTGAACCTGAATTTTTCTACAGAATCCATTTCTAACACGCCACACTCCTAAGTGGGTCATTTACAAAATATAATAAATATTTAAGTGATGACCCTTATATTCTACAGTCTTGCTTTTCTCTTCTCCCACAGAACCGTGAATGACGATGAGGTACAGCACCTCATCATCGATATTACAGATGACCCCGACGTAGTTGTGATCACAGAATCCATCCCCGCTGACGAATCCTTACCAGCGATACCTGTAGCACGCGCCAGTTCAAAGCGGAGGCATGATGAAGAGCCCACCACGTCAGGTATAAAGCGTGCCAGGATTGCGCCGGTTGTTAGACCACCAGTAATAGAGCCCCAACCTTCTACGTCTTACGACACAACCCCCACAATAGTACCTTCCTCAAATAGACCCCCTTATTCCTGTTCAATTCCTGGTACATCCTCCACAGCAGCTTCTCGTTCTGTTGAGGATGGCATAACATTCGAGTTGGTGCGCACCACTACCCCCCCCAGCCTTGACTAGAAATCGATATATAGTCAGGGTTGAGCCTAGATCCATGTATAGCAATGGTGTTGAACACGGACTACGGCGCATAGTTGAACGTATTGTAGAGTTTGCCCTTCAGAACCCGACGAACGTGAAGTCAGGACGAGGCTGTCCTTCGGATTCGGGTCAGATGACGGAGATGTAGATGATTTTTGGGTAGTAATACTGTTCAGACGCTTGGCAGCTGAAGATATAAAGTATATATTAGGCCGTATAATGCAGGCCTCTCAAAGTAGTATCGCCTTCAATATGGACAACTTCACGGTAAACATTGACCGTGTATTCCGTGTTGCGGGTCATAGTGCCACACCTTATACTCTTAACTTCAATTCTCAGGCTATTTATAGACGGCATATAAACGCCGATCGTTGTTGCGGCTTTATAGCAGTAGTCTTGGCCGGTATGTTTACTGTACTAAATACACGGGTCAAAAACATTTGGTTGCTTACGGTAGTGGAGCGTGCCCGTAAACTAGCTGTAGACTGTAAACTTGAATTTGACTGTAATATGGGTCCTGAAGAGCTGAGAAGGGTAGAACAGGAAATGGATGCTCGTATAGTTGTATTTGAAATGGATGATCGTCGTAGGACTGTGTATGTTTTTAAAAGCAGTGAGAGATCGTACAAGACCCTACTTATTTTAGGACTGTCAAGAACAACTATCTACCCATCCGTATATAAGGGACCTTTACGCGAGTTATGATAAAGTCGAAAATATGGACGACATCATGATTTGTGTAAGGGTTGTATCGAGTTTGCGGATGATATAGTGAAACATTGTAAAGATTGCCACATGGTATGTGAGCAGTGTAAAAGCTCCAAACGTGAAAGCCGTGTTGTTGAAGCTGAGAAGAGGGATTGTGATGTGTGTAGACGCACATTTTTCAATAATAACTGTTTTGAGCTCCATAAATCAATTGGCACGTGCAGGAAAATGAGAATCTGTGAATGTGGTATGTTTCATATGATGGATAATTGGGGGAATTTCAAGCATAAATGTGATGAAATTCACTGTCCTACATGCCATGAGAAATATAAGGCGGTTGGAGTAAAGCATGTATGTTATATGAAAGACGCCAAGCCTAAAAATAGCCCTTGTATAACTGTGTACTACGATATAGAAACATATACGAATGCTGAAACCAAAGAGGTTATTCCACATTTACTTGTAAGCCAGACTCTCTGTGATGAGTGTATGGAGATCGAGTGTGATGAGTGTCACAAATGTGGTAAACGGACAAACGTTTTTAAAATGAATGCCCACGATAGCCCTGTGAAACTCTTTGTGTCTTATATTGTCAGGTTAGCGGACAAGTTCAAAAAAATGACTGTGTATATTCTCGCCCATAAAGGGACAAAATTTGACACACAGTTCCTTTATAAGGAGTTGCTTGAGCACGAGTTATCTGATATATTTACAGGTGATCGATTGAAAAGAGGCAACAAACTAATACAGATGCAAATAAGAGGTAATATACAGTTTAAAAACACTTTATTATTCACACCTTGTAAATTAGCAAAGCTACCCAAGGTGATGGGCGTAGCCGCTGAAGTTTCAAAAGGATATTTCCCTTACACGTTCTTCACTAGCGAAACTTTAAATTACGTAGGACTACCTCCACCCAAACATTACTTTAACTATGAATGTATGAGTACAGATGAACGTGGAGATTTTGACCGATACTACAACAGTTTTAGTGAATGTAATCCTTATAATATAGCTGATGAATGTGAGCGTTATTGCGTGAATGATGTACGCGTGCTTAGAGTATGTTTCCAGGCCTTTAGAAGGATGTACATAGGCCGTTTCAAATGCGATCCGTTGCAAGTCGCAACCACCATCGCGTCATTATGTTTTACGGTGTTCAAGAATAACTTCATGCCTAAAGACACCTCAGCCGTTATCCACAGAAACAATCCCCGCAGTTATGGGCACAAGGCTATAGTCATCTCAGAGCTTGAACCGACTGAACATGCGCTCCTCGAATACGATGGAACTTCCTTTGAGCAGCATTCTCAAAGCCGTGTACGATGTATCCGTGACGAAGTCGTTGCGCGTGTTCAGGCGTAAAACCGGTGCCATTAACTATGTGCTGGAAACGACTTGTAGACAAACAAACAAACGGAATGTTCTTTATTTAAGTGTTGAGGAGATGAATAGAATCTTCGTGGTAGTTGAGAAGTGGAGTGAGGATAGTTATAAAATTCCTGCAGGTGTAGATACAAAAAGAGAGCAGATTAGTGACACCCCCTCATATGCCGTTGTTTGTACGTTGTGTATAAATAACGATAGGCCATGCATTGATATACGGCTGATGTGGAAGAATGCTTCTGATAATAACGCTCTTGTCCCTACGCGAAACCGTTTCATCCTCGACAGAATGTTTGAAATCGTCGGATTCCGCAAGCTGAAGCCTATATTAGACGCGCGTGTTACGGATATGCTTTATTTTGATACGGTTCTTGAATACGTATACACCGATCTGCTCGACGGGTTTACCGAGTGTAGGACTGAACAAGGTGAGAATGGTCTAGAGCTGGATGCTTATTTAAAAGGTTTAGACTCTTTGAAATATCATGAGCTTTGGTACAAAGCACTTGAGCGATACAGGGCTGAGCTCACCTACACCGTTCACCCTGAAGAACTATTTCTTTATATAATGAGCAGCTGTCGTAACGACTTAGAAGACTATTTCAACTGCCGCTATGCAGTGTGAAGAAGAGTTCACCATTGAAAAGCTCGGGTTGGTAAAAATAAACCCTCGATTGGAAAGGAGTGTTTATAAACTTGTATTTAATAATGATGTTGTGGCTAACGATGACCTCTTTGTGCGTGCTTTTGATTGTATTCTAGTCGTATTTAAAGATAACTTGCCAACTGGATGTAAAGTGGGCACAAAAATAGTACTGAACGATATGAAGGCCATTTATGTCGAGTATTGGCATCCGTACAAGTTAAACGGTGAAGTGTTGCTTGGACGGTTTTACCGCGTAGTACAAAGTAATAACGATGTGGATGTAGACTCGATTACGTGTGAATTTAATGTTTTGCGCAGTAGAACAAAGTGAATGTATTTTGATGAATTTTCAATATATTTAATTATTTAACATAATTGTGTGTGTGTGTGTATATATATATATATTTCTCCTGTACTGCTAGATTGATGTTCATACTCCATCGTTTTGTATTCTTATTTTTATTTTTTTATTTGTGCAGTAGAAGATAAAGTATATGTATTTATTTTCAATATATTTAATTATGTAATATAATTGTGTGTGTGTGTGTGTGTGTGTGTGTGTGTGTATATATATATATATATATATATTTCTCCTATACTGTTATATTGATGGTTATATTTTTATTTTTTATTTTTTATTATATACATATTCCTCGTTCATATTTCTTATATTATTATTATTTTATTTTATTTTTTTATCATATATATTCCATCATTTGATTGTATATTTATTTTCTATATATTTCTGATTCCAATAATCGTCTAAATAAACAGAATGATGTAATGATGTTTTATTTAATTCTTTTGGTTGTGAACGATATTACTATTTAATTATACCAAATGGCTGGTTAGACTTCTAAACCGACTGACAGATTTCTAAGCCAGCTGTAAAGAATATATGCATTAATTAAATAAATAGTGCTATCTGGCAACTCTACTTGTACACCTGAACAAGCCATTTACGCCTTCCAAGGCAACTGACGGATTTCTAAGCCACCTGTCAATAATATATGCATTAGTTAAATAAATAGCGCAGTCTGGCAACTCAACCTGTACAAGCCATCTACGCCTTCTAAGCCAACTGGTGGATTTACACCTTATAAGCCAGCCGGCGCTCGGCTGAAGTCTTAATATGCGCTTGGCTCCTGCCAGGCGAACACCTTTCTTCCTCTCTCTCCTTCTCCTCTCTTTCTCTTGGGGGATAACTCCGCCTCCAAGTTGCATAACCCCTTGTTGCTCTTGCAACATTCTCCCCTTTTGTTGCATAACCTCTTTGCAACATTTATCAACATTGCAGGATTCCTGCACTCGTCCATTTTGCGCCCATCCTACTAACGTCAACTATCCGCACAAAATTGGCCGTATGACATCCATCATGTACTGGTATTTTTTTTTCTATAATTGTTTTACTGTTTTTATTTATGTAATAATGTATATTGTACTTTATACTGTATATTTTGTTGTATTCAAATTTTTATTTGGCCTTATTCTACAATAAAATACAATATTGAACTTTCATTTATCCTTATTCTATAACCTACTATAATAAAATAAAATAAAATATGATATTAGAGTATACAGTAAATCTATAAAAATACTATGAAATATGACCAGCAAATGGCCGTTCTCTCAGTGAACGTCAAGTATCCGCATTTTTCAATTATCCGCACGCCTCTAGGAATGGACTTGTGCGGATAGTAGAGAATATACTGGTATACTCATATTCTGAAACATGATAAACACACTATCGCTATTTTTAATCATGCTTTTAAATTTGACAATTTGAAAAACTTAAGAAAAATTGTTTATAGAAATTACCCAAACTAAGAACTTTATGTTTGTGCCTTGAATGAAGTAAGCAATTTAATGGTAGTAAGTCCTCTGAGAGAGTCGGAGATAAAACGATGCTCTCGTTTAAATTTAGAAAACATTAACACAGTTTTGGAAAGTATAAATTTCTTGCACGAAGGACGTAGTGAATTAACAGTAATTTAAAGTTTCACAAATTTACTGAACGAATTAGAAGACAAAATGGAACAATGTTATTTCTGAGGAGACAAAGCACCGAAAATTTTAGATTTTCGCCTTTAATCCTGTTTATTTTATCACTCCTGATCTATATAACTTTTAATTCTTTAGTCTTTGATGGAGTGATTGCATTATTAATATGCCCGTCATGAGATTTATTTAATTTTAAGAATTAATCCTACCATATTAGTTCAACGATTAAAACGCAGGACTGTATCCAGTGGGTTCGAGTCAAGTTCAAATTTCGGACTCTGTGATTTAGTGATTAAGGGATTTCCTTTCGGCTTGACGGTACATGGTTTAGATTCCACGTTAAACCGGTCCTCCTCTTTGTACGTGATATATCACAGGAAAAGGTGCAACCAAAGTTAATTGTATTCCAAATCAGTAAGCTCATAAATAATATCCAGATAGAGAGAAGATGCCCTCTTCGTTCAAGCATAAAGGAAACTAAAATTACAATTATAGAAGAATTTTATTTTCTAGAGAACCATTATGCCTCCAGCAATTCAAAGCGACGAAAAATGTTACGAAGACCGAGTGATTTTAAAAGACAAAAATTGGTAATAGAGTCAGGCTCAAAAGTTCCGTTTTTTAAATTGAAATTATCTGTATTTTTTACAATAAGGGATTTGTTGAATTTTCTTTTATCACTATTGCTACCATTTAAAAGTAATTAAGCCTTGTTGATGTCTATATTATGGTGTCTGTCTAAACGATGTTTGTGCAAGGCCGAGTAATCGTGTGTCGTGTCCAGTCTGTATTTATGTTGATAGAGCCGTCTTTTAAAATCAGTAGTTTCACCGATGTAACTCTTAGAACAATCCCTGCATAGGATTCGATAAACCCCAGATTTGGAGGAACAATTTAATAGTTGATTTGTTCGCAGGAGAACGCGAGTGGAACGGGGGGATCTGTGAGACCAGATGAAGTTATTGAGGGAACATCCCGAAGCGACTGAGCATTAAAAGGGATCACCAGAGCATACCCTAACGCTAATAATATCGTTACAAAATTTCTTCTTAGCTGATCTAAGGAATTTTTCAATAAAAATGGGGGAATAACACAATTTTTAAGGAATCTTTAATGTAGTAAAATCCAGATTCCAAATAGGAGAGGCTCTGAAGAACATCCGCCTAAGAATACTTCTTTCGTAAACTATGTGAAGAGAACCAGTGAACATTGGAATGAGTACCTTTTCTGAACACGGTGAAACCAGGTTTATTATTAAAAAGATCTAATAATCTGAATGTCCAAGAAGGAGATTTTTAAAAATTTTGTTCAGCTTCGACGGTAAACTTTATGGAGGGCAATCGATCGATTGTGTGATTAAGATCAGAATCCGATGGAAGTAGAACAAAAACGTCGTCCACATAATGATACCAGAGGAGAGCAGGATCAAGAATCTCGGGAAAAAAATTTCTTCCAAACAGCTCCATGAATATACAGGGTGATTCAAAACATGTTAACACTTAAATGGGGGTTTTATTTTTTATTTCTGATTTATTTGTAAACTTTTCTTGTGATGCAAACAGTGCTTCACACAGTCTCTACTTGCTGTCCACGGATATCCAGGTCGCAACCTTCCTTCTTTCCTCCAAACTCAGCCTTGTTGCCGTTTCAAATGTTTATTCAGTACTCTTTAATCTTCAAATCCCTGTAACAGAAAAACCAATATAAGCTTTAACATTTTTTGAATCACCCTGTATTACTGAGAGTAGCAGAAAGAGGGAAGCCTATGCTAAGACCATCTTTCTGTGTAAAAAATATATTGTTAAACGTAACATAAGAATATGACAGACACAAACGAATTAGTTTTAAAAAAAGGTAAATAGGTAAAAACATCTGGCTCTCATTTCCCTGAACGACCTTCTCCAGATAAGAGAAAAGTTGTTTCAATAAGAATTTGAGTAAAAAGGAAAACACCGTTGAAACTGATCATTATCTTATTCACTAAATTAATATTACTTCATCTACAAAATCCGAAGAAATTTTAATATGGGCATTAGAAATATTAACTATTAAGAAAGAAAAGTTCTCAGAGAAACACTTGGCCAAATAATAATTACTGCTCCCGATATTAGAGATGATGGGTCGCAAAGGAACGCTAGGTTTATGAACCTTGGAGAGGCCACAAAAATAATGCAGTTTAAGAGAATAGGCCGTAAGTTCTTTAACAAAGTGTGGGAAATCCTTTAATAAAAGTTTAAAGTCTTTGTTAAAGTTCCCCTTGAAAATTTGAAGGGGATTAAAGATTAATTTATCATAAGTAGTAGTGTCATAGCCATAGCTTTTTTAATGTAATTGCCCTTATTCATAAGGAGAATATTGTTGCCTTTATCCGATTTTGTAACAATAAGGTTATCATTGCGTTTATGGTCAAGCGAGGAAGACCCTAATATTTTTGGAATATTTAACCCCTGCTTTAAATTGTTAAGGAGTTCGCTTAAAATGAAACCTTTCAAACAGGATATATCCTCAGGGTAGCAATTTTGAACGAGATCTGAACTTTCTAAAGAGAGAATAAAACTTGGAACCGAATCTCTTAAACAGTTACGAAAGATTGTGAGAAGAGAGTTTGGATTACCTGAAGATCAGGGCCCCCAGCCTTCTTTAGTTAGCTTTATAAAGCTAACTAACGAAAATATCACGACCTAACCTAACCAATCGTCAAGGGTGTACAGTTGACCTAGCGATTGGTTAGGTTAAGTCGTGATATTTTCGTTAGTTAGACTTTTAAAGCTAACTAAAAAAAGGATGGGGCCCTGATCTTCAGATGATCCGAGAGTTTTAGTCACGAGGTCTACAGTAGATTAGAAAATTTAACCCAGAGGCTCTACCTAAAGAGGACATCAAACTTGTTATCAAGTTCATGTCTTAAGGGGTTAACCTATGCTGAACACGAGCGTGGGAGTAATCCAAACGCTTTGTAAGAACAAAATCACCAAAATTGAAAGCATTAAAAAACGTTTAAAAAAAGTATTAAAACGACGTCGAACTAAATAAAACTTATAATTTATCGCAGACTGAAGGGTTTCAACCGATTCCCGAATCATATCCTCATAAAAATGAGGAAAATGATATTTCATTTTCTTACGAGCACGTTTGGAACGAAAAGAATTAGGAATAACCTTATTATTAAGACATTGCCTAAGAAATGAAAATCTAGGCTTTTGTTTTGTTTTTGTAGATCAAGGTAGCCGAAGAGTTTAGGCTTAAGCATAACGAAATTAGTTAAAAAAAAGGTTAGTTCTAATTCCAACGAAGTTAATTTACGAAATCACCTTCGCCTTATAAGATTTCGATAAATAAAATAGAAACACCAGATTCCACGGCCATGTGTCTTCAGTTGACCCGCAGTTGGAATTAGGGTGGCCAGACGTCCGGCTTTAGGCGGACAGTCCGCCTTTTGAGCACTCTGTCCTTAGGATGACCATTTCTAAATTTCCAAAAAGGAGGACACTGCGTATGTGGCCGTACGTTAACATATATATATATATATATATATATATATATATATATATATATATATATATATATATATATATATATGTGTGTTAACGTACGGCCACATACGCAGTGTCCTCCTTTTTAAATGGCCACCCTAGTTGGAATTCGTTCGAATGGAGGAGGTAAACTAAAAATTGATTTAAAATTAATTTATCATTTATGCGAAATATAAGGCCTTAGTTATTTAATCCTTTCGTTCACAAATATTTTTACTTTAAACCAAAACGTTTAGGATTTATTGTTATTCAAATCTAAAGATTTTAGTAATTAGTCACTTAAATTGCAAACATTTTGGGTTCCTGGATCACCTGAAGATCAGGGCCCCCAGCCTTCGTTAGTTAGCCTTATAAGGCGCACAGTTGACCTAACGATTGGTTAGGTTAAGTCGTGATATTTTCATTAGTTAGCTTTATAAGGCTAACTAACGAAGGCTGGGGGCCCTGATCTTCAGGTGATCCGGGTTCCTTTTCTGACAACAAAACTAAACCTATATTAAACATCTAGAAGCGTTTGTAGAAAAATTGGAATCACCTGAAGATCAGGGGCCCCAGCCTTCGTTAGTTAGCTTTATAAGGCGAACTAACGAAAATATTACGACTTAACCAAACCAGTCGTCAAGGGCGTACAGTTGACCTAACGATAGGTTAGGTTAAGTCCTGATATTTTCGTTAGTTAGCCTTATAAGGCTAACTAAAGAAGACTGGGGGCCCTGATCTTCAGGTGATCCAAAAATTGTATCTTAGTACAATATATATATTATTATTTCTGTTGGGACCTGAGTGTCCCACTGTGACTGTATGGGTACAGCTATAAAGTTAAAGTATCGTATATGCGATATGGAGCATTATTACGAGGCTTACCTTTGCTGATCAGGTGTTTTTAGTTCTCTCAGATAAGTCGGTGCTGGTTAAGTGTGCGGTCTACCTAGCTTCGAGCAGTCTACCACAATTAAGCTGCGGTCTACCATCTGAGTTTTGACAGAATATAAACTAACGAAAATATCACGACTTAACTTAACCAATCAATTATTATTAATTATAACATTGTTTGTTTCTGGAATAGTATTTACTATTTACTAATAGATCAACTGTACGCCCTTGATAATTGGTTAGGTTAAGTCGTGATATTTTCGTTAGTTTTAACGAAAATATTCTGTCAAAACTCAGATGGTAGACCGCATACTTAACCAGAACTCAGATGGTAGACCGCATACTTAACCAGCACCGATAAGTCATACAGTTAATTTTCAATGTAAAATGTTTGGCGAATGTAGAGAGGTATATCGACTCCAAATACGAATTTCTTTGATATCTAGGCAGGCCATTTCCATTTTTATTAATATCAGAGGAACTACAGCATACCATAATTAAAAAAAAAGTTACAAAAATTCTATAGGCTAATAACACTCTTAAGCATGACCTATTTGTGCTTGATCCAAGGGCGTAGAACAAATGGTATATACACTGAAAGTTATTTCCTTTTGTATCTTGGTATGGTACTGTACGTTAAATCTTAAAGAGGTTTCTTCAGTTAAAAGTAATATTTTATATAGCCTAAGGGCAGTGTTTCTCAACCTGTTTTGTATGGTTACCCAAAACCAACTCTAACCCAGCCCCATTACCCCAATCATTAGATATTATTTTTTTATAACTTCTGGATTATCACAATATTATTTTTTATAATTTCTGGCTAGCGTGTCATTAACCCACAAAATAGTTGTCATTACCCAAGTTGGGTAATTTACCCACCGGTTGAGAACCAATGGCCTAAGGGTTACAGGATCCTCATTTATGGTCGGTCAGATTTTTAATGCAAGTTAATAACAGGCTAATAATTCACTGGTCAACAAAGTTTTTGTCACAGAGATATTTTTACTTGAACTATGTGTAATTTTTTACGTTGATTACGAAAATGAAAACAGAATTTCCCTATCACCCGCAGTTTTAGAGTGACACACGAATTTACATTATTTAGGATTTGAGTGAGAATAGGAAGGGGGCGGGGTCTGCTCCTTCCTCTTCCTCTGCTTATAAGTTGCTACACGTCACTGTTGACTTTCATTTGTCAGTTACTCATTTGATTTCACTCAGTGAACATCGTGCATTTTATTCGTGATTTTCCTTAATCATTTTTTGAGTCTGTGCGTTCGTATTTTTTCATGACAGAATGCCACGCAAGTGTGTCAACCATCCAAACTGTTTCTGTTATATGTGCAGAGAGTTAACACTTAAATTTCAAAGGCGAAATTTCACCCCTCTCGTCAAAAAAGCATACGAACTTTATTTTGGTTGCAAGGTAGGGGATCAGAACAAGACGTGGGCACCTCATACATGCTGTATTACGTGTTTAAGACTTCTGACAGGCTGGCTAAATGGGTCTCGTCAAATGCCGTTTGCTGTTCCGATGATATGGAGAGAGCCGAAAGACCATTTAACGGATTGTTATTTCTGCTTAACAAATATACTAGGCATTACTGCGAAATCTAAACATATGGTACAATACCCAAATTTACCATCAGCCATAAGGCCTGTTTAACATAATAAACATTTGCCAGTACCAAGGCCACCGGAAACGTGGAGTTTAGATGATGAAAATGAAATTGATGTACAATGGTAATGACGAAGCTCAACATGGTTTACTGACGGACGATGTTGATCCAATGTTTGAACCATCTTGTTCATCGACAGAGCCTCACTTAATATCTCAAGCAGACCTGAGCGAGCTTGTCTGTGATCTGAAATTGTCAAAAGATCAATCCGAACTTTCGGCTTCCAGGTTGAAAGGTTGGAATCTTCAAGGAAAAGGCACTAAGATATCTTTTTACCGCAAGCATCAAAGAAACTTTCTACCCTCTCATGAAAACCCTTGGCCAACAACATGATCCAAACGAATGGCGCCTATTTATTGATTCCTCGAAGCTGAATTTAAAAACTTTACTCCATAATGGAAATAAATACCCTTCAGTTCCATTAGCACATGCCGTACATATGAAGGAATCATACGACAATATGCACCTGCTTGTGAAACATATCCAATATGAAAAGTACTCTTGGCATATCTGTGGAGACTTGAAAGTGATTGCACTTCTTGGTTTACAACTGGGTTATACGAAATTCTGTTGTTTCCTCTGTGAATGGGACAGCAGAGCACGGGAAAGCCATTACTCAAAGAAACAATGGCCACTTCGACAAGCATTGATTCCAGGGCATAAAAATCTCACCAGTTCACCTCTTCTTAATCCAAAAAAGTTATTTGCCACGACTACATATTAAAGTTGGTTTAATGGAAAATTTTGTTAAGGTTATGGATCCGAGGATCAGCGAGGTCAAAATCAAAGAAGGGATATTTGTGGTCCCGCAAATTAGAGAAATCATGAGAGACAGCGCGTTTGATGAAACTCTAAGTGAAATTGAAGGAGCAGCTTGGAGAGCATTTAAAGTAGTGAACACAAATTTTCTCGGAAACTTCAAGGCCGAAAATTAAGAGTCACTTGTTGAAGAACTTCTCAAGGCCTACAAAGACGTGGGGTGCAACATGTCGTTGAAAATTTATTTTCTTGACTCACATCTCGACTTCTTCCCAACAAACTTAGGCGATGTTAGTGATGAGCATGGGAAACGCTTTCATCAACAAATATCCACGATGGAGAAACGATACCAGGGCAAGTGGAGCCCCAGCATGTTGGATGACTACTGCTGGACATTGCCAAGGGATGGCCCAGAGGCGAAACACAAGCGTAAATCATCAGTAGCCACAGTTTAGGTGAATTCAATATGCATTTTCTACTTTGATATTGCTATTACGCCTATAAATTAGTCCAAATTTCATTTTCGATTCACTAAATATTGGTGAGTGATAGAAAAATTTTGAAGCCATTTTTGAACTCAGCGGTAAAAAACCTATAAGATCCACCCATTTTTGTTCAGGTGACAAATAAAAAGTTCGATTTTGTCGACCAGTGATATATATATAACCATTAGGGCCTAATCTATAGGTTTGATTATAGGATATCAGTGCTTAGCTCGGCTAAGCATTGATATCCTATAATTACTCTTTATTCAATTATATTCTTACTTTCTTGTATATAACACAGAAGTACAGGGTGTTCAAAAATAAACGCAACCCATTGGAGAATGTACATATCATTGTAATCTAATCCTTTTCTTTCTGTTTCAGTGATCATTAAGTACAAGAATGGTATTCACAGTTAAAGAAAGGATACTCACTGTTGAAACTTAATGGGGATCTCCAACGCAAAACTAATGTGGGAATCGTTTGAAACAGTATTTAGGACTATAAATGAGGAATGTGTACCTTACAAAATTAAGCGTGCAAAAGTAAACAACAAGCCCTTGTGGTTTACTTCTAGAGTAGGAGACATTATAAAGAGTGGAGATAGTGCTTATAGGCTACATAAGTGCGATAAAGACAATTTGTGGTTACGAAACAACTACATATCTCTAAGGCGTGAAGCGAAAAGTGTAATAAAAAAGTCCGAGCGCGAATTTGAAATCTCCATAGCTCGTGACAGTAAAAAAAAAAACCAAGTGATTCTTTTAATACGTCAACAATAGAAATTCAGTAAAAAGTGTCTTGGAGCCGTTGAAAAATGTTAACGGAGAGCTAGTTTCTGAAAACAAAGAAATGGATACCTTGCTAAACGAATTTTTTACGTCAGTTTTTACTATAGAAGATGTAACGAATATCCATATGGTCATAGACATAATACCTTTTGATAATGTTAATATTTTGGATAATATTGTGGTTAGTGAAGGGAAGGTAACGCGCTATATTGATAAAATGAAAATGCGTAAATCACCGGGGCCGGATTCCATATATCCCATACAACTAAAAGAATTCAAAGAAAGCATTGTTGTGCCTCTAACAAAGATTTTAATGCGTCTATTTCTGAGGGGTGCGTACCACATAATTTCAAGTTAGCAAATGTAACACCTATCTTTAAAAAAGGCGATAAAGGTGCGGCGGGAAATTATAGGCCAATCAGTTTAACGTCTGTTGTAAGTAAGCTACTGGAATCAATAATTAGGGATCGTATAGTCGAACACTTAGAATTGCATAACTTATAAATACGCAGCACGGTTTTAGGCAAAACAAATCTTGCTTAACTAATCTTTTAGAATTTTTTCAAAGCGTGATTGACGTTTACGATAGTCATCGGGCAGTTGATGTAGTGTATTTAGATTTTCAAAAAGCGTTTGACACCGTACCGCACAAAAGACTCATTGAAAAAAACTAAGGCTCATGGAATCAGGGGTGTAGTAATAAATTGGATAGAACAGTGGTTGCGAGGTAGGAAACAGAGGGTGGTCGTTGATGGAGAGGAGTCGTCTTGGGCTGATGTAGCGAGCGGCGTTCCTCAGGGTTCTGTATTGGGCCCCTTGCTTTTTCTTATATATATTAACGATTTAGATGTCGGCCTAGTCAGTACAGTTTCAAAGTTTGCGGATGACACGAAGCTGGGTGGTAGGGCGATTAATGACGAAGATAGAGGTAAAATCCAGTAAGATCTGAATATCGATAAGTGCAAAATTTTACATATAGGTTCGCGTAACGGTAATTTTGCGTGTAGTATGTCAGGGAAGGAGTTAGCAAGCGTAGAGCAGGAAAAAGATTTAGGAGTTATAGTCACTGGTGATTTAAAAGTAGCGAAACAAAGTACAGCAGCGGTCAATAAAGCGAACAAAGTGTTAGGTTTTATCGCTCGGAATTTTGAGTACAAATCGCGCGATATTATTGTTCTTCTTTATAAATCATTAGTTAGACCCCATTTGGAATACGCGATCCAATTTTGGAATCCGCATATGCGAAAAGATATAGACAAAATCGAAAGAGTTCAAAGACGAGCAACTAAGATGATTCCGTCGCTTAGGTCGAAGTCGTACGAGGATAGGCTTAAGGAGTTAAAATTGACTACACTCAAGACTAGGAGGCTAAAGGGTGATCTAATCCAGGTTTTCAAAATTATGAATGGGTTCGATAACGTAGATAGAGATAGCTTTTTCGAAATATCTCAATATAATAGGACTAGAAATAACGGGTGTAAGTTGACAAGTAGAAGGTTCGAGACAGCAGTTGGCAAAAATTTTTTTACGCATAGAATAGTAAATAGCTGGAATAGTTTGCCGGTAGAAATAATTAGTAGCACGTCTATAAACATGTTAAAAATCGATTAGACGCATATGTTGATAGATTGGGTATAGTTTAAGGTAGTAAAATTAGGCTTGTGGTTCGGAACCCACGTAAAATTGTAGGTCCCCTCCGCCACCACGGAGAACATGCATGATACACAATTACGAACACAGTTAGGTAGACCAGCCATGAGTGGATCCTAGGGTCTTTGTTGGTCTGAAACATTATAACATTATAACATTAGAATCACTCTCATACACTGGAAGAGCTACAGGTCAACATTCAGCGTACAGTAGACGGCATATCAAGAGACAAGTGTTCGATAACATGATTCGTCGTGTACACTTATGTGAAAATCATAATGGCCAAGACGTTCAACAATTTTTGTAATTTACTAATAAACATGCATTCTCCAATGAATTGCGTTTCTTTTTGAACACCCTATAGTTATTGAAACAACAATTCACTCGCAGTCTCGAAATGAACTGTATAAAAAGAATTGAGAAAGGAAAACAAGTATCATTTTAAATGTAGTCTTTGGGGAAATTATGAATTCAGACGAATCTTACAAATGTAAATTTAGAATTTTAAGATTTTCAGTTGAGACGAAAACGTTTCCACGTAACACTACATTCTCTGACAGTTTATTTAAATTTTGTTTTCTGTTAATTTATTATAGATTACTCATTTATTTGATTCGAAATAAAAAAAACGTCTGTATACTCTGCAGATTCAGACAAATGATAAATCAAAATAGATGAATACACATCAAAGAGAATTGAGCTAAACAAGAGCATAAAGTATAAACTATTTAATTTATAAATTAGGGCGTCCTATATAGGAAGAGTTCGCGTCCTGAGGAATTTTGTATTATCATATTATGTCGCGATGCAAACAGATTTGCATCACTTCTCGGAATTGTAAAAGGGTTATACTTTAACTATATGTGATCATAATCTTAAACGCACGGAGGCTTTGGGACATACAACGAAACAGATAGCACAGCGCTAATAATCATCGTCTTCGCTGTGACGTCCTAAGGAATGTTAACAGTGACGTGCACAGACTTTCAGAAGGGCAGGGGCTCAGTTGAAAAGAGGGCACTCCCCTAACATTTTTAAAAATGAAATCCGCAATGCCATATAGGCTATATTAAAATTGTATGTGGTAAATATTCTTAAATTCCATTAAATTCAATGCATTATTTTTGTATATAAAGCTGATTAAAGAAAATAAATGAAAATTTGTTGTAAAAAGGCATGTTTTTATTGCAAGATTTTCAAAAGATATGAAGATATTGAAATATTGGAGTGTATTTACAATTATTATTCAATTTTACTTATATTGACTTTTAGCTTGCTCATCATATAAATTACAGTATTCTGCTGTATATACATTTAAATATGGAATAATATGAAACTATAAATTAAAGATTTATAGAAATATACTTAAGCTTTCTTAAGCCTTGCCTTGCGTGGCATTTTTAGTTCTGAAAGTAAAAAAAAAAAATTGCTTCAAAAACATATTTCCCTTCACTTTTATTATCTTAGGCCTAATCTAATCTAATCTAGGCAGTAGACCTAATTAAGCTTTTGTTAACCAAATTCACAATATTTAATAGCATGCAATTTCTAAATAGTTACTTTACTTATAACTTTTATAAGTATCAATCAGCAGGATAAAGGGCAGAAGGATCTACCGTAATTGTCGTCCTTGCGGAAAAATTGCATCGTTTTATAATAAATAATCTAGGTATTTTATTCACTTTTAATGAAAATTGTATTGTTTTTAAAAATCAATTTCATATTAAAAATGAAAAGGTTATGATATGTTGTTAAATAAATCATTTATTAATTTAATGAAATTCATGCCAGTACTAAAACCCAAAATCCATCGTTTGACACACTGGTGTACTGATGGGCCTAGCCTAGTAGGCCTAAGACTAAGTAGGGGACGTGGACGTTTTTACCAACTTTACGAGTAATGTCATACAATATTTTTTGGAGTAATGTCACACTGCTTTGGATTCCAACTTACCATAATTATCAGTGAGAAATCACTAGTTAGCTTAGGTTAACGTAAAATAAACAAACAGTAAACAATACACCCACATACCCGAGAGACGCAATCAACAGTGAACAGCTGCAGTCAGTGTTACCACTAGGGACGCCCTCCCTGATTGACAAAATAATAGTAATGGTATGTTAAGTTTATTATTCTAATAAAAAAATCATAGATCAAAGTAATTCCAGTTTTGAAAATCTGTTGAAGTAGCAGTAACTAAATAAAAATATAACTAATTAATTCAAATTTATGTCGAATCAATATATTTATGAATTTTGACTAAAAGGGCACTTTTGATATGAAGAAGAAAAAGGGCAGGGGCTCAAGCACCCCAAGCCCCCCCCCTGTGCACGTGCCTGAATGTTAATAACCAATGGGCTTGACAAAGAGTGTTACAATGATTTGGTGGGACAGTTTTGAGGCGTTTATTTAAAGTGTTATAATACCAATTAGGAGGAGATTACAGACACCAATCGACAAGGAAGTACTCCAGGGGAAACGTTAGCACGAGACAGGGAGTGCTGGAGCTCCCGTTTCTCCTGTCACTGTCCTCCTTAGCGGATCTTTTTCCGTGTCTCATCTACCCTGTGAGCAGTCCGTCATGCTCTCAAACATACACTTCTCCCTCTATTCTTCACTACACATACATGCATCTTACACACCACACAATCTTCTCAAAATAAAAAAAAGACAAAATGGTATCGTTTATGTTCTTGACTTCGGCTCTCTTCTCTTTGTATGGGGAGGACGTTTTTGCGAGCGATCGCCCTTGGTCCTTCCTTCCTGCATGAAAAAAATAGTAGAAATATAATACATTACGGCATGGGTCACCAATAGACGGACCTTGGTCCGGATATCGGATCACCAGCAATAACCTCATATACTGATTATTATAGGATTAAAACAGGCAAACTTTGACATTTCAAAAGAATTAAAATCAAACCTTTTACCCTTGAACACCCACACCACTTCTTTCTTCTGCTCGTCATTTATTTCCTTTACATTCCACACACCGACATGTGCTTCTCTATATATACATAGCGTGAAAAAGAGAAATCCCGGTAATTAACATCAGTATCTGAAAGGCAGGGCTCCACACACACACACACACACACACCTTTTTATTTTT
The DNA here is from genome assembly GCA_023014485.1 of Bathynomus jamesi. Lineage (NCBI taxonomy): Eukaryota > Metazoa > Arthropoda > Malacostraca > Isopoda > Cirolanidae > Bathynomus > Bathynomus jamesi. The sequence continues at coordinate 658,405 of JAJOZX010000623.1, read as the reverse complement.
ATTTCCTTTTTTCCTCTTCTTTTTTGTAGTGTTGGTAGTGGGGTAGTTTTTATTATTATTTGCTTCAATACGTGTCTTATTTTTATTTCTCTTTTAGGCCTAAATTTTAGTTTTTTAAATTTATTATCGTTGTTTGATTTATCCTATCGTTTATTACCTTCAACAGTACTGTATTGTACTATTTTATGGGATTTATATCTTATCAATAAAGCTTATCATTATCATCATATATAGATTATCTCTCTCTCTCTCTCTCATATATATACATGAGGGGTCGCGCGTCTTAGGGTACCTAAGCGCCACCACTGGCGAAAACGTGTTTTTGATAGATATCACTATTTTCACCCTTCCTCTATCGCGTGGTTTGGGTTATAATGACTTACGACAATAGAAGTATGGTTGAAAACCTTATGAAGCGAACTACTTTTTTCACCTCTATCGCCAGCCAAAAGTTCACCCAAAGTTCGGCATAATAAGAAAAAAAAAAATATATACAGTATATAAAATATAAAATATGAAAATCTATTCCAAAAACTCATCAACATCTTCATTAGCATACTTAGAACTCTAATTTAGCCAAAAATGAACGTTCTAGCTCAATTAATAACTTTGGAGGCGATTTCTGACGAATTTTAATTTTGGCGTTTAGGTACCGTAAGACGCGGGACCCCTCATATATTAGGGTTGTTCTTATTTGGGCTCAAATTTAAAATTTTGCGATTTTTATGAATGCACCCTCGGATATTGTGCGAATAGCTATAAAAACTAATCCTGTAAAGTTTGAGAGCGATCGCATAATTTTTACTACTTCCCCCAGGTACTTTTGTATTCTCCCCCGGGTGAATCACAGGATAGTGTTGTACGTTTTTTGAAAATTGTCGTTGCGGAATGCCGTTGGATGGAACGGATATCTTCGGCAGGTCAGTACTTTGTAGTTGAATTGTATACTAGGCCCCCTCTATTCGAGTATTAACCCCTCAATTGGGGGGTCTCATGGGCGCCCATCTCCCACTCATTGTTGCCTAGTTTGCAGAAGTCACGGTGGACTTGCGGGCGTCAGGGTAGCGCTGGCGGTGTGCCTCGACGACCTGAAAGAGGAACTGACGCTGGTCCTCGTCCTTTGTCAGTGCCAGGTTGTTGTCCTGCGAAGTCGTTAGTGACGCGGAGACTCGCCACCCTCCGCGCGGCGGCGACATACCTTGGGTCACTGGGCCACTCCGCTGGGTCGGAGGACAGGAAGGCGCCGTCGATGCCTAGCACGTCGAAGAAGACCCTCGATGACTGGGTGACGAAATCCGCGAGGGTCTTGCCGTTCACCACAGCCAGCTTCGGCTTGACGACGACGCACTTCGTGGGGGCTGTCCGAGCCCTCCTGCTCCTCGAGCGCCTTCACCATTATCCTCTTTGTCTCAGCAGATGTATTGTCGTCGAGGAAGGCGAGCGACACTAGTGGCTCGCTCAGATACCACAGGTGCCGGCGCGCGAAGCTATCGGCCAGAACCTTGGCGAGCGCCTTGTCCTCGTAGCCGACGAGGTCCTGGAGGAGGGCAAGGTCGTTCGCCGGGGCGGCGGCGGGGTTCGGTGAAACGAACCAGGCCGGGACGTAGAGGGCAAGGGCGAAGTTGATGAATCGCCTGAGACCGGTCCGCTCCCGCGCGGTGAGGACCAACTGTTCGCGGAACAGAAACATCTTGAGGTAATAAATGGCCTTCGCCATCCAGCGCGCGCGGTGGAGGGCGCCTGGGCGCATGAACCGGATGCCGCGCGTGGGCACGCCGCCGAGGACGATAATGGACAGCTCCAAGAGCTCGTGGTAGTCATCGCGCGGCTGCTGTTGGGAGAGGTGGAAATGGTAGCGGGCGATGAGGTCGTCGCGCGCGTCCATGAGGGCCGCCGTGGCCTCCTCGTCGTCGATGACCAGGTGGCGCTCGGTGTTGATGGAATCCCATCGTTCCTTGAGTAGCTTGAAGAGCTTTACGTTGGGACCGGAGGAGGCGCAGAAAAACACTCGCGAACGCCTTGGCGGCGACGAATTCGAGCATGTGGTGGCGGCAGGCAAGGTTGAGCAGATTCTTGCCCAGCTTCTGTTCGATGAGCACGCAGGCGCCCGCGCGCGCGCCGGTGTTGGACGCCGTCGTATCGAAGCTCAGGCCAGCGACGCGGTTTGCGATGCCCCAGTCCTCCAGCGCCTCGACGACAGCGTCCGCCATTGCTTGACCAGTGCCGCTGGCGAGCTTTGGGACAGCGAGGAGCTTGGCGACTCCTTCGCCGGAGACAAGGACGGGCAGCCGTTCGAGTTGTCCGCGCCTCCTGTCACGTCGGCCACCAGCTTCCCGTCCCAGTGTACGATGAGCGGGGTGTCAGGCGCAAATGCCCGCTTGATGACGGCGGCGACTTCCTTGCGGTGCTTGATGCGCGAGTGGTAGAACGACGACCGGTTGACGGTGAGTTCCGCAACATTGTGCCCAAGACTCTCGGCAATCGCCGCCACGACGTGGACCACCTTGTTTTCTGTGATGTGCGCGCGGTCGAGCGCGGCGGCCACCTTCGGTGTGATGACCTGCTGTCGTCCGCAGCGTTTCGGCGGCGGCGGGCTGGCGGCGCTGGATGTCGACGGCTGGGCGTGGGCGTCGTTGCTTTGTCGAGGGCGCCGTGGGCTGGCCTCGCTGGAGCTGGAGTCTAGTTTGAGTTTGGTCACTTCCACCTCAGCGCGCTTCCGTTCTGCCTCCTTCTCCTGGAGCGCGCGATCCTCTGCGATGCGATGCGCCTGTCGCGCCTCACGCTCGGCGAGGAGGCGGTCGACGCCGAGCATCGCCCCACGCCAACCGTACTCGCGCTGTTCCAGGAGAAACGCCTTGTCCTCCTGAATGACGAGCATCTTCAGCGCGTTCCCGTGGGCGATGTCGAATAGGTTGTTGAGACCGCGCGTCCAGGCGTTCCGCTTGTTCACGAGGAACGTCGTGGTCGCCTGCGTTTTCTTGTGCATCAGGTTCTTCTACTCATGCAACTTGATGAGCTTCTGGGCCCAAGATGATGAACGGAGGTCGGGATCCGGGCGATTTCCCAAAACTCGCGGACTTCGTTGATAACGATATCAGCCGCCTTCCGTATTGTCTGTTTGCCGATGATGTGCACATGGAAAAAGCGGCGCAGGACCTCTCCTTTCGACGGCAGCTTTGAGCCGGTCAGGGACTCAGATGGGTAGCCTACCAGAAACATCTTTGTTGACTTCCGCGTCGTACGCTTAACAGTTGCAGTCGACGACATGATTTCAAGTCTGTGAAGGGAAAAAAGTTAACCCTTTCATGCCGTATGGGCGCAAATGAGACCATAAACTTTTATGAGATTTCAGTCATTCTGGAGATATAACACAAGTGTTTTTTTGTGGCATGAAACGTAAACGAAAATCAGGTATGAAAGGGTTAAAACTTATTAGAAAAATAGACACCTTATAACATGAAATATAACGATTAATATAAATTAATGATATAGATTTAAATAATGAATTAAAATGAAATGATATAAAATTAAAATATGATTCCCTCGCTAGCGAGCTAACATTGTCATCTACAAGTTTACTTTTCCACAATTTATTTGAGAAATCAATACCTTGGAGGCTTGGCTTCTAGGCCTATAAGGTAAAACGAAACTAAAATAGCTGCACAACCGAGTCCGACGCCTTTCTATAGTTAAATTTCTAGCGACATCTGAAAATGTGTACCTCTTTCCTTTGGCTATTTTATGAAATTTTGGGTGCAATTTGCGGCCAAATCGAAACTAGGTTTCAAAGTTTAAAACATATGGCCTTTCTTCAGCTCCTGGATATTTAAAAACAGGAAGACAACATTAGGAAATTTCCTGAGTCAGCTTTTCAATCACTGCAAGATAATTATGGAGAATATTTTGATATTCCTCGGTTGAGAAGCGAGCTTTCGGTTTTGTATGCTGAATCCGATTTGAAAGGAAAAACCTGTGAACGAGTTACTTCCCTATTTGCGAAATGCCACGCTAGATACAGCCCTACATCAACTAATGAAGTTTTGTTTATTAGCTTTGAGTCTTCCAGCGACGAGCGCATCAGTTGAGCATTCTTTCTTCCATTTAAAAAGAATACACAGCTACACAAGAAATGCGCAAGGTTAAGATATATTTAATAGTCTAGCTTTAATCTCGATTGAGAGAAAGCTTCTCAAAGAAATGAAGAACGACCGTTTCTATGAAGACGTAATAAATTTATTCAGTCGAAAGAATAGAAAGATTGAATTAACATAAATAAGGTAAATATTTCGGGTTTTTTATCATTACCTAGGTATCCATTTCATCTTTAATATAATTGGTGTTTACATACAATTAATATGGAACTTGATTCACTACCCGATATATATTTTTTTGCTAAAAATACAAACTTTTGGTAATCCATTTAAAATGATTCCCTATCACAATACATCACCGCACGCCCGTGATATATATATATATATATATATATATATATATATATATATATATATATATATATATATATATATATATATATATATATGCAGCGTTAATAGATTAATTAATTATTATTGTGGAATAAAATATAGTATTTGAAAAATATAACATTCATTAGTTTTAATTGCTATTAGAGTATATCAAATGAAAAAAGGAACACAAGTGAGTGTGTTGCAAAAGAGAGTGAAAAAGTTTTTAATTAATCCTTTGCAATTAAAAAGATAATTGAAAGTTAAAACTAATAAATAAAAAAGACAAAAGTTTGAAAAGATTGTTAGAAAAATAATAGGTTATGAAGCTTCAAAGGTTTATCAGGGGCGGTTCCAGAACCTGAAAGTGACCACTCTGCTGCCCGTAGATCTGAGGGGCCGGAGCTCACGGAAACTCCTGGGTTTTAAGCATTTTAGGTTTTTTTGCATATATGGGACTAAAAACACACATTGCATTATGTTATCTCATTTAATACACATATTAATACATTTAATATATATATGTGTTACGCTCAAACATCAAAATCGCTCAGTGAGCGAAAAAAACAGCCACAACGCGTTGGTGGATGCACCTAAGTGACCACACACCGATGTTAGATATTTTTTCGCTTCATGGCCGTTCTCAAACAACCACAACGCGTTGTGGACGATTTGGATATGACCACAACGCGTTGTGAACGATTTGAAACGACCACACACCGATGTCTTTCATCAAACTCTATTTAAACACGACGTATATTGAAATGATACAAACACGACGTATATTTATCGACGTATTCACCGATTAAACTAATTAAAACTCTTTTAATGACGTAAACAACCGCTCCGCCCCCGTACCCCCGAGACCTACCTTGCCTGGGTAGCCGGAGCCAAAAGGACTAATGTAAAGGGTAAAAAAGTTAAGTGCACTTTTTTAAATTTATTACAAACCCAAATATTGTTTCAAACTAATATAATAAGTAGTCTTAAAATAAAAAGTAGGAGAAACATTACTGTATTTTTCAACACCAGAGGTATTGCCAACAATCAAATGACCTAATTGTATAGACGTATCTTCAGTAGAAAACGCATTAATTTGATATTGCAAACCTAACCTAGTATAACCGGAGAATCTATGCCAAGCGTTATGAGTACAAGTTTTAGGTCGGTGTGTGGTCGTTTCAAATCGTTCACAACGCGTTGTGGTCATATCCGAATCGTCACAACGCGTTGGGGTTGTTTGAGAACGGCCATGAAGCGAAAAACTATCTAACATCGGTGTGTGGTCACTTAGGTGCATCCACAACGCGTAATATATATACTGTATATAAATTGCAGACAATTCAAATTGTTGTTTTCGTTTAGAAAATGAATGTTGATGTGTTTTCTTTTTGTCTAAGGCTAATTTAAGATGTCCTTTAACTTTCATTTAATGTTTTAAGCGTCTAAAAGACGCAACACAGATCTTTCATTGCACGATCTCTTCCCAGCGATGTTTATTTCAGCAAACCTGAAAATTGGATACTTTGCAAATTCTGACCATTTTGTGCAAAACGCTCCGAACCTGTATGAATCCTGTGTATACTCGTTTGACTGTTAATTGTAACTAACCTGCCTTTATACATTTCTTTCATATATATATATATATGATGCAAATTTATCCCATATATATATATATATATATATATATACACAAACTCAGAATGGTCCCCTGAGAAACTTATATGTTAAACACAGACCGTGCATGGAACAAGGAACTCTTCTGGGAAAATTAAATCCACTATAATCCGAATAAGTAATGGTAAATGACAAATACCATAGTTTTTCTTTTTCATGATGCAAGCCCGACGTGGGCAACGGGTCTCTCGCAAAGAGGTCCCATAAATATAGCTTCCCTCACCAGCTATCTGCAAAGCAGACAGGATCCAGCTTTGGGACATGGATCTAGGGTTTAAAGCAAGCCTAGCCCTGCTACATTTAGAACCTCAATATAAGCAAAAGACTCGTTGCATTCACGTCGGATTGAATACATCAAAGAAAAAGGGGTAACTATTGTATTTTTAGCCAAAAAAACAAAACTTAAACCTCAACCGCGACATTGAGCGTCCACTTTTCAAGGCACATAACACGTCCGTTTAATATACACAAACTCAGAATGGTCCCCTGAGAAACTTATATGTTAAACACAGACCGTGCATCGAACAAGGAACTCTTCTGGGAAAATTAAATCCACTATAGTCCGAATAAGTAATGGTAAATGACAAATACCATAGTTTTTCTTTTTCATGATGCAAGCCCGACGTGGGCAACGGGTCTCTCGCAAAGAGGTCCCATAAATATAGCTTCCCTCACCAGCTATCTGCAAAGCTTTATGTTATCACCTCCATTATCGGTAGCAACATTTATTTGTTTTAGCTTTGTGTTTACCAGTCATTTAACAAAAAATAACAAAGTTTAACTTTAATAATTCTGAGAGATATTTAATTAATGTCACAGAAAATGATACCGCTAACTTTAATTTCTGCCAAAATTTCATACCGCGGTAAGCTGAGCTGTTACGAGCATGTGTCACTTAAGTGACGGGTCACTCATTTGGAATAATCGGTGTTGAAGGTCAGTCTCCAGTCCAATTGCATTAACACCGTTAAAATGAGTGCTGGACCAAGTGCCAAGAAACAAAAAACTTACAACTTTCACAATGAGTGGGAGACGGCATATTTTTTTACGATGAAAAATTCCAAATGTGTGTGTTTAATTTGCCATGCATGTGTCGCTTTCGTCAAAAAGGGGAATTTAGAGAGGCATTTTAAAAACTATTCACAAACGGTATGACAGTGATTTCCCAGCTGAAAGTGAATTACGTAAGAGAAAAGTCAATGAACTTAAGTCTCAACTTAGTGCTCAGCAGTCTATCTTTACAGGGCCTAGAACAAAATCGAAAACAGCAACGATTGCGTCATTTCAGGTGAGCCGTGAACTTGCGAAACACAAGAAACCTTTTCAGGATGGAGAAATATTCAAAGAAACATTTACAGAGGCAGCAGAGTCGTTGTTTCAGAATTTCAGTAATAAATCGGAAATATTGTCTGCTATTAACCCGCTTCAGCTATCCAGAAACACTGTGATGCGGCGTTGTGAAGTAATGGATGAGAATTTGGTGAAACAACTGAAGAAAGACATACATGACTGCGTGTTCCTTTCACTTCAGTTTGATGACTCGACAGATGTGATCGACACATCACAGTTATGCATTTTTATTAGAATCGTGTTTAAAGCTATGACTGCCAAGAAGAACTGCTTAAAATCCTACCTTTAAGAGGGAAAACTCGAGGTGAGGACATTTTTCACGCATTGAGTGAGTGTTAACGACACACAATTCCCACTTCACAAGGTTGTGAGCATAACAACTGACGGATCACCTGCTATGACTGGCCGCTCCAATGGGTTCATCGCCCTGTGCAAAAGTGAAAAAAGGTTTCCAAACTTCTTTAATTATCACTGCATAATTCACCAACAAGCATTGTGTGGTAAAATGTTAAATATTAAAGAAATTATGGATATTTCCCATAATATTGTGTGTTCTATTCGGACGAGAAGTCTACAAAGGCGTCTCTTCCGGTCTCAACTAGAAGAAAATAAAGCAGAACACACTGACCTTTTGTTGCACACTGATGTCAGGTGGCTTAGTAGAGGTAAATTCCTGCAGAGGTTTAGGGATCCCTTACCTGAAATTAAAGACTTTCTGAAGTTAAAAGAAACATATTACAAAGAGTTGGAAGACGAAGTGTGGCTGTTAGATTTAGCTTTTTTAACTGACACCACTGCTTTTCTAAATCAGCTAAACTTAGAGTTGCAGGGTAAAAACAAAACTATTGTTGAAATGATTACCTCAGTGAATGCTTTTAAACAAAAACTAGAATTGGTATCCTCACAGCTGCAGCGACACCAACTGCGGAACTTCAAAAACATGATGTCAGAGCTGGAAAGTCAGGGGAAAGAATGCGACCAGTTTGACAGTGTTCAATACGTTGAACAGTTGCAGAATGTTATTACAGACTTCAACAGACGGTTCCAAGACTTAGCGACACTAGAACCTGTAGCAACTCATGTGCTTCCCATTTGGTGCAAACTTTGACATTGATAATATTCATCAAAAATGGCCTTATTGTTTAATATGGACATATCTGCAATCGAGAATGAAATTTTGACTCTGCGAAACGACATTCAAATCAAATCCAGGTCTTCAGAAGGAAACTTTTGGCACCTACTTCTTGAAGAAAAGTATCCGAATGTCAGAAAAAGTGCCATGTACTTGACAGCATTTTTTTGATCAACCTACCTTTGTGAGTCAACGTTCTCACACATGAATATCATCAAATCAAAATACCGAGCCACTCTAACAGATGATCACCTGGATGTTTGTTTGAGGCTAGCAATCAGCAGCTACAAACCGGACTACACACGGCTTGCTGATGCCATGCAGTGCAAATCATCGCATCAGTAAAGTAAGCTCTTCCTATTCCAGTATACCTAATTTCTAATAAGTTTGGGGGTTAAAATTTAATGAAAAATATATCTGTGTGCATTTGGCAATATACATTTTTATATTCACTTCATTTTTCTCTCTCTCTCTCTCTCTCTCTCTCTCTCTCTCTCTCTCTCTCTCTCTCTCTCTCTATATATATATATATATATATATATATATATATATATATATATATATAACTGGGCTGGTGGATCGTATAGGAAGAACTTTGAAAAAAGTAGATCACATCTCAGTAAAGTCTGACCATTCCAGCTCTATCGCCTACGTCCAATTTTCAACCCAAATTATCGTCAAATTTTTGAAGAAACGACAAATATTTTTTGTTTTTATTTATGTTCATAGCTGTTAAATTAGAAGTATGTTAAACTGATCAAGGGGATGTACAGGGAAGTAACAACTAAGGTGAGGAGTAGCGAGGGTGTGTCAGAGAGCTTTGGGGTAGAAGTTGGTCTGCACCAAGGATCAGCTTTGAGCCCCTTCCTTTTCAATGTGGTATTCGATATGTTGACGGACAGGATTAGAGGGGAGGCGCCGTGGTGCATGATGTATGCAGACGATGTTGTGTTGAGTGGGGAGACGAAAGAGGAGGTGGAGCAGCAGTTGGAAAATTGGAGACAGGCGTTGGAAAGTAGGGGGATGAGAATTAGCCGAAAGAAGACCGAATATATGAGATGTGATGTGCAGCAGGACCGAGGAGGGGAAGTGACATTGAGTGGAGAGCGTGTTAAGACGGTGGAGTATTTTAAATACTTGGGGTCAACAGTGGATGCAGAGGGGGGAGCAGAGAGAGAGATAAAATGTAGAATACAGTCGGGGTGGAAGAACTGGAGAGACGTACCAGGGGTGCTCTGTGATAAGAGGGTCCCAGTGAAACTGAAGGGAAAGGTATTCAAAACAGTGGTGAGGCCGGCAATGTTGTATGGAATGGAGACTGTGCCAATGAAGAAGAGCAATGAAAGAAAAATCGATGTGGCTGAAATGAAGATGTTGAGATGGATGTGTGGAGTGACGAGGAGGGATAGGGTCAGAAATGAGCATATAAGAGGAACAGTGAAGGTGGCGGAAGCATCTAAGAAGGTGCAGGAGGCCAGGCTGAGGTGGTATGGACACGTCAGGAGAAGAGAGGAGGAGTATGTGGGGCGCAGAGTGCTGGAGATGGAGTTGCCGGGAGGGAGAAGAAGAGGAAGACCGAAGACGAGATGGAGGGACTGTGTGGTGGCGGACATCAGGGAGAAGGACTTGGAGGAGGGCGTGGTATACAACAGAGGAGAGTGGAGAAGACGAACCAAGAACAGCGACCCCATGTAAAGATGGGATAATAAGCTGCGGAAGAAGAAGAAGAAGCTGTTAAATTAAATAAATTAAATTTCTCCTATTCAAAATGTACTGATCAATTATTAATAAAAAGTTAAAATAAGTTTAAAAATTATTAATTTCTCTCATTTCAATGGTACCCATAGAACGGAAAAGGTCCATATATATATATATATATATATATATATATATATATATATATATATATATATATATATATATATATAAATATATATAATATATACAGGGCGTCCCAAAAAAATGTATACACACTTTAACAGCTGATAGCTCAATTGATGTTTCTTTCTTTCCAAGTTAAACCCATTAGGCAGTCAGACTAAGCTTTGAACAAAGGAAATTCATTCTAAAATGCTACTGGAAGTGTGAAAACGCAGTTGAAGTGCAAAGACAGTTTAGGAGGGAGTTTCAAACAGATCCACCAACGCGACTTACCATCACTCGAATTAGAGATAAGTTTGAAGCCGATGGAACTGTTCAGAATGTCCACAAGAAGCGTTCCGGAAGACCACGGACATCGACAAGCCCCACAAAGCAAGAAAGAGTACTGGAAACGTATCACAAAGTCCAAGAAAATCTGTGCGGCAAGCGAGTCGTGAGGTAGGAATTTCAGAATCGTCTGTCCAACGCATTTTGAAGCGCTGTCAATGGAAAAGTTACATTTCAAGATTAGTCCATGCTATTAATGAAGATGATCCGGACCGAAGAGTGGAGTATTGCGAGTGGTACTTGGCACGATGTGGATGTGGATTGGACGAAGGGGTTTCGTAGAATACCCTCCGCGTTCACCAGACCTCACACCACTAGACTTTTTTTATGGGGATACTTAAAAGACAAAGTCTACGCTATAAAACCTGCCCCTACGGGGCTGGGGAGTCAATAGTTTTCGGCTAAAAGAACGCAGCCATGAAAATCTTAAGCTTCACAAATCTAGATACAATGGGTTCGGATGTGAAGCTTAAGATTTTCATTGCTGCGTTCTTTTTCTACAGTTTTGTTGACCGAATAATTGAACCCTCAGGACGACAGACGGACAGGACTGCCTTTTTATAGTATGGATAAGATTATTATGCACACAAAAAGACTTGCCTTTTTGCAGGACACATTTTTCAGACTAGTCCATGATTTTTGTAGGCAACACCTTTTTTGTTTTAAACATAAATTTTGCACAAAATTAGTGCGTGAGAACTTACCATTTATTTTAAATTCACGAGCTACTTACATTTTCAGTGCAGCTTCACAAATTCGGTCTCACTGGCTTTGGATGTGAAGCTCAAAATTTTTATGGCTGTGGTATTTTTTTATTATTTTTTTTAACTTGCGAAGTAGAAAGTTGGAAATTAAAAGACTTTGTACCCTAATTTCGAGCTTATGTAAAGAATAAAAGTCTTAGGTTATACTTCCTCTGTTCTGAGGAAGTTCACAAATCTTGAGAAGTGTTACTAAATTCATTTATCCTGTGGTGAAGAAGGCAATAGGCAACCACTTCACTAATATGCACTTGTTAAACTCATGAAAATGTCCACAGAGAGAAATAGGAATAACAGCGTAAATGGAGTTGCCAGTCAAAGGATGGGCAATGCTGCACTCGGCAGGGGAAGCAGCAGGGCTTCCCAGGTCGTCATCCGGCGAATTCCCTTCGACACCAACAAAAGAGTAAAGATTGGGACGTGGAATGTAAGAACAATTAACAGACCAGAAAAGTTAGAGAACATCAAACAAGAGATGAATAGGCTGAGCATAGATGTCATGCGGTTGTCGGAAGTCAGATAGCGAGAAGGAGGAGATTTATTAGTGGAGACTTGAGAGTGATTTATTCTGGTGGTGACAGGGCTGAGAGAGGAGTTGCTATTTTACTTAGAGGAAGGATAAGAAACACTGTACAGGAGTAGGACTGTGTGTCAGATAGAATCATGTGGATAAGAATGAAAGGCGAAAAGTAGATACATTTGTCATGCAAGTGTATATGCCAACAAGCGCCCATCCGGAAGAAGAGGTAGAAGAAATGTATGATAGAAAAGAAGAAATAATTGAAGCCCATGGAAGAAATGCTAACATAATAATCATGGGGGACTGGAATAGTGTGATTGGAGAGGGGAAAGATGGAAGGGAGGTTGGACGATTCGGATTAGGTAAAAGAAACGAAAGAGGAGAAAAGCTAGTAGAATTTTGCAGAAGGCAAGAACTTATGGTGACTAATACTTGGTTCCAAAATCACATAAGAAGGAGATACACATGGATAAAACCAGGAGACACTGAAAAATTCCAAATTAATTTTATTTTGGTAAGACAGAGATATGGGAATGCAGTGAAGAACTCGAAAGCTTATCCTGGAGCAGATGCTGACTCCGATCTTAACTTGGTGGTAATGGAAAATATGGGGAGGTTGAAGACTCTGAAAAAGAATAAAGTAGTGAAGAAATGGAATACTGAAAAACTGAAGGGAGAACAAAGGATAGTTTTTGCTCAAAAGGTGGATGAAGAGATAAGGAGGCAAAGAAATGACCGCCACATTCATATGACAAGTGAAGAAAGATGGTGTAGACTCAGGGATACAATAATGACGAGTGCACAGGAAAATATTGGTTATGTGAAAAGCGATGCAAGGAAACCCTGGGTCACTACAGAGATGCTTGACAAAATGGAAGGAAGAAGAAAATGGAAGAGTATAAATACAGAAGAAGGGAGACAACGATACAGACAGTTGAATAACGAACTAAGAAGAGAAACTAATAAAGCAAGAGAGCTGAGGCTTGAAGAGTAGTGCAGAGAAATGGAGGAATTAGAAAGGAAAGGAAGAACTGATTTAATGTACTAAAAAGTTAAGGACATAAATAAATGGAAAAGAAGTAGCTTGGGAGTGCGAGAAATAGAGGGGAGAAATGGAGGAAAACTGAAAAGACCAGAAGATATAAGGAAGAGATGGATTGAGTATATTGAAGAACTGTATGATAAAGAGAACAAACCTAATAACATCGAAATGGAGGAAGCAGATGAGGTGGAAGTAAATTGTATGGGACCGGACATATTGGAAGGAGAAGTAGAGATGACTCTAAAAGACCGAAGAAATGGCAAGGCCCCAGGACCAGATGATGTACCAGCAGAACTTCTGAAAAGTCTTGAAGGTGATGCTAGAGAGGAGGTGAATGTATTGTGCAGAAACATGTATGAAAGTGGAGACTGGCCTGCTGACTTTATGAGAGTCTCTATGATTACTATCCCCAAGAAACCGAGAACCACCAAGTGTTCAGAATTTCGAACCATAGATTGGTCAGCCATGCATCAAAAATAATTCTAAGGATACTACCGATAGGAAATCGGACCTGAGAAGAAGCTGAGCAGTTTAAATATCTGGTAAGTTTATTAACCAACAATGGAGATTGCAATAAGGAAGTAAGATCTACATAGAATTGGCATGGGTAGGGTAGCTTTTGAGAGACAGAAAAGACTTCTTGCAGGTAAACTCAACTTGAAGCTGAAGAAAAAGTTAGTAAAAAGCTTGATATGGAGTGTAGTACTGTATGGAGCAGAAACATGGACACTAAAAACAACTGAAAAGAAACTCCTGAAAAGTTTTGAAATGTGGATTTGGAGAAGAATGCTAAAGATAAACTGGAGGGAACACCAAAGTAATGAGGAAGTACTGCAACAGGTGAGGGAGGAAAGAAGACTCATTAAGGTGATAAGAGAAAGACAGAAGAAATGGATCGGACATATGTTGAGAGGAGAAGGATTGTTGAGGGAGGTGATAGAGGGTAGATATGACGGTAGAAGGCCGAGGGGAAGGAAAAGGAAAGCAATGCTGGATGATTTGAAGGCAGGCAGGAGCTACCATGAGATGAAAAGGCTAGCTCAGGATAGAACACTTTGGCGGGACACATGAGTTGGACCTGTCTGATAGGCAGAACACGATGGATGGATGGACCACAAACAACACAAATTGTAAATTAGCTCCGTCAGGCGGAGCTTAGCATTCTCGACGAATAAGATCCGCCCAGCCTCTCAGAGGGACAGTTCATTCTGTTTATAGCCACATAAACGTTGTTCTAAACATTTTTGTAGTGAACGAATTTGTTCGATTTTTACATCACATTAATCGCGACGTCCTATATCCTTTGATGTAAAGTGCGTGTGGTGTAGTTTCTTCTGAGAAAAGTTATGGCCTTCAGAAGAGCCGTCCGCGAAGTGCTAGTTGGGGTTAAAAAAGATTTGTTCACGCACGTGCTTGAACAATTCATTCATTCAATGGTGTCTGCTGAACTTGCAAGAAACCTGCACGATAAATTGACTGAACTCTCTTCTGACGAGACCCTTCACTTGTCATTCCCGTCAGAAGACTTGTGTACATTTCGGACAGTACGTAAAGTGAATGTGCAGAACTATTGTTTGAACCATTGAGAATTTTAATTCCATTTGCAACCTCATACTTATGCGAAATGGGATTTTCATCAATGGTTGCAGTTAAAACAAAACAATGAATGTGACTGTTACTTTGTGTTTAGTCTATGTTCAACCGAATGTAAGAAGATTACAAATGCAAAGCAGGCAGATATCACTGAAAGACAGAGTAGAAGTTAAAATGATTACGTCTAACAAACCTTGAACGATTGGTTAGGTTAAGTCGTGATAATTCAATAATTTTCCACGGAGGTTTCGATTAATTTTAAGCAACTTTTACCTAATAACTCACTGGTCGACAAAATCGAACTTTTTTCTCTCATCAAAGATGTATATACACGTTTCTAGGCCAATTTTGTACGCTGATTCCAAATCTGTTTTCGGTTTCCCTCTAGCACATCAAGTTATCGAAATATGACTGGTGTTAATTTCAGCACAATCTATTGCAAAAGTACAACTTTATTCATAAAAAGAAATGTACACCAACCTAAAAACGTTGCGAGTACGATTTTCTTTTGTAAACATTATCCAGATCGTCGAGGTACAACATCCAGCAGTAGTCTGCCAGCATATTTTCGTTCCAGAAACCTTGGTAGCGATTTTCCATTGAGTGGATGTCTTGATGAAGCGTTCCCCCTGTTCGTCACTCACCGCGCCAAGGTTTTCGAGAAAGGAATCTAGACGCGAATGTAAAAAATGTATTTTCAAGGACATGCAACAGCCCATTTCTTGATATGCATCGAGCAGTTTCTGAACTCCATCTTTGTATGCGGGAGACTTGTGGTTACCCATGAAGTTTCCACAAATCTATTTGAAAGCCTGCCATGCTTTTAGTTCTAAGGCATTGAGGTTTTCTTCAAAACTTTCATCCTGCAGAACCTCCCTGATTTGGGGCCCCACAAAGATTCCCTCCTTCAATTTCGCGGCACTAATGTTTGCAAATTTCTCAACAAGGTATCGAAACCCTCTCGAATTCGCCTTATCCCGTTTTCACAAAATTTTTCATTAAACCGAGCTTAATGTGGAGAGATGGCAGGAAAATCTTCTTTGGATCAACTAAAGGAACACCCTGAACACTGCCCGTTCTTGGTTCGTATGTGCTTCTTTCATGCCAGTCACGTCTGATGTAATGATCCGCGGTAGCACGGCTGTCCCATAGGCATAGGAAACAACAGTATTTCGTGAACCCTCCTTGCATGCCCATTAACATACCAATGACTTTGAGATCACCACAGATATTCCATTGATGAGTGCTGTATTGGATTGCTTCGAGTAGTATATTCATGTTATTGTACGTCTCCTTCAGATGAACGGAGTGGGCGATCGGGATAGACAGCTCCTTCTTTATGCAGGAGAACCGCTTTCAAGCTTCGCTGTGAGGAATCAATGAAGAGGCGCCACTCAGACGGTGTGTGTGCCTGTGACAAGTTCTCGAAAAGTCCAGTGATATCATGGCAATAGCAGAGCGGACCGCCTACTGTAAAGAATGTCGCCAAATCATGGTTTCGCTTTCGATAGTGACACACTCGGACGTTCTTCTCAAGTAAGTGTTTTTGCTTGAGTCTCGAAGAGAGAAGTTATGGTTTCTCTTTGGAGAGGGCTAGGTCTCTAATGAGGTCATTCAACCCGTTTTGGGTAAGCCTCTCCGGCTCCAATTGCTCTTCGTCAGGTGTGTAGTCAAGATCGGCCGAAGGTCCCGTATCTCCACCAATTGCACCTTCGTCGGATTCCCTTTCGTTTTCTAAAGAATCGAGTTCATGCTGTGGAAGTACCGGAATCGGCATCGTGTCATCGTGAGGATCGGTCTGATCGCGGAGTCTACGTTCGGATAAATGATTTTATGCTTGTTCTTCACGGAGAATCCAGTTATGTTAACATTGCAAAAGTAACAATCGCAGTGATGGTCTCTCGGCTACCTCCATAGCATGGGTATAGCGAACGGCATCGACTTTTTCCTTTGGTTCAACCAGTCATGTAATCCATTCGAACAAGCGGGAGAGATAACATGTGGCGCCCACGCCTTATCTTGATTACCTAGTGGACAGCCGAAATATAACCGGTAAGTTTTCCGAATATCCATCGTGATTGTACGCCATTGTGATTTAGTAGCGAACGAGCCGCACACGCAACAAATGATCGATGAGTGGGTTGATGTAAATCATCTAAAAAAATAAAATGTGTAAGTGAGCGACACAAAATAAAACGCACAACTAGACATGTGACTGTTACGCCAAAGAATAAAAGGGTGTGCATGTGCAACATTTGCAAATTTGTGGCCAGCAACTGCTCTTACCTAAAATACTACAAGACAACCTGCTGAAAGCATAAGTTGAAACGACAAAATGCCATGCATGAGGATGCAGAGACGGTAAAGCAAAACCCTACACCTAAGCTGCGACAAAATACTCCGCTACTTGTATAAAGGACGCATATTATATATTGTATATATAGTATTATATATTATATTTTATACAGTATAGTTATAAGATATATATAATATATAATATAATATTTATTATATATATTATGATCGGTCTCATCTCGAAAACTAGAGGAAAACCAAGAACAGATTTGGAATCAGCGTCCCAACAGCTATCTAGCCCACGCATAATTATATCTGGTGAAAAATACTTGCTGGCCAGTGATAATTATATCCTGTTATATGTTATATTGTGGGGGTATAACGGAAAAGTACCTAAAATTGTTAAAAAAGTGTGGAATCTTTTTACATTTTGTTTAGTAAAATTTAAAAAAAAACCTGTGGAATCTTGTAGAAACGTTTAAATTTTGCATGGCGGCAGGTAACGGAAAAGTACCAAAAATAATTTTAACTGCAAACTAGCCTAACACGAGTTTTTCACTTTAAAATATATATTGAAAAAATTAACTTCGATTTTTTCAGGTAGGCTGATGTTTTTGCAAAGCACCGGAATCCCTCAACCCCTGAGTACTTCTCGCAACCCCCAGAGTGAGAAACACTGCCTGTGAGAATATTTAATACAATATTTTCAACTCGTCTTTTTAATAATTAGTAGTAATCAGTGAGAAGAAAGTATGCTATGTTCAAAACCCTAAACATACCTTGATAGGCTATATTAAGTACTTACTGATATGCAACTAAAAAATGTCTGTTGGGAAAAATTAATTGTTCATCGTACTGTACATAACCACAATATGCAACAGTAATTACTGTACTTAGCATTTTACTATTAGCAAAATACTGCAACAGTAATTACTGTACTTAGCATTTTACTATTAGCAAAATACCTACTTATTTTAAATCAAATTTAGAACACTTCCATATGATGACCATCATTCGTCACTCCACTGTGTATTCGATGCTGAAACTTCATTAGAGCATTTGCAAGATGCTCTTGTAGAATGAATCCAATAATCTCAGATTCTTTGACGGAGTTCTGCCAGATACCTATGTTTTCATGATACACAAGTGTTTTAACATAATTCCATCGATAAAAGTCCAAAGACGTTAAGTCGGGTGATTGAGGTGGCCTATCCAACGCTGAAACACATCAACATTAAAGTGATTCACCAAAAGATAACATTTGGTCTGCTATGTCACGTAACTCAATCAATTCATTTTCTGTGACCATCATACTGTAACTGAAACAAATTCTCTTAATATACTGCCGACATAATTTCTTCAACAAGGACCAATGGAGTTGACAAGAGAAGAGTAATCTTTCAACAAGATGGGGGCGGTTTTCCACTCTGCCGTTGCTGTTCGCAACTTTCTAGACATGACCTTTCCTCAGCGCTGGATAGGCCGTGGACCAATAGCACAGCCACCTTGATCACCTGACTTAACTTCTTTGTATTTTTCTATTGGATCAAACCCAATAGTTTAGCAAAACTCCATCAAAGAAAATGAGGTCACTGAACTTTCCACAAGAACATCTAATTAAGTTCGAACATCGAATACACACTGTATCGACAAAGTGGTCATCTTGTGAAAGTGTTCTAAACTTAAACAGTTTGGAAATGTAAACCACCACATATGTTATACACATATTGATTAAGAAGAAAAGTTACTGATTTTTTTGCAGTTATTTCTTTGGACACCCTGCATATCCGACAGTAAGAGTTAATATGATCCTAAGGTATGTCAAAAGAAGGTTTTCTACATTATTTGATCACTTTTAGGTTAATATTTTAAATAAAAATACTTTTGAGCAACTAAAAAACAAAAAAAAAAAAACGGGGATCGATGTTGTTACCCCCCCCCCAAAGTTACAAAACAAGACTCATTTGCATATAATATGCCTTTTACGCCCCCTGACATAAACATATACACTATATACACAATATATATATATATGTATATATACACTGGTTACACGATACGAGAAAGGTGTAGTATCATATTTTGTTTTCATCACGTATTTCGTTTATGAAGGTTGAAAGCAGCGTTCCGTCGTTTGCATGCATTATATCGTTTGACTCTAATACTTCAGCAAGAAAGATATATTGTATACTACAAGGCGTTCCCGTTTGTTTCTAAAATATGAGTAAACTATTAATAACAAACAAAATATATTTCAAAACGTTTTCAGTTGGAACTCCCTCAGGGGTTCATGAAATTTCTAATAATAATGATTGGGTTGTTTAACCTCCTTCGCAACATCTAAAGTCATATGACGGAGGGGACCTACAGCTTTACGTGGGATCTGAACCACGGGTCGCTACATAATCTGGACGCGGAGGACGGTCTCCCATCCGACTATTACCCAGACCCAATGTCGCTTAACTTCGCTGATCAATTTGACCTTAAATAAAGGTCATGTGGCCAATTTTTATTTATTACCCTACAACAATAAAACATACATATTTGGAATCTTCACCCTCTCCTGATTTCAAATATACTGTATATAGGTTGACTGAAATATTCTAAAAAATAGTTAAAATATTTGACCTTCAAAAAAAAAATAGTATCATGAGGTGACCTGAATTTGACCTGACCCATATCTCGAAAACTATTGGATGGAC
Organism: Bathynomus jamesi; assembly: GCA_023014485.1. NCBI lineage: Eukaryota > Metazoa > Arthropoda > Malacostraca > Isopoda > Cirolanidae > Bathynomus > Bathynomus jamesi. The sequence continues at coordinate 638,662 of JAJOZX010000623.1, read as the reverse complement.
CAGCCTAATATTGGAATTTCGTTTTCTCTGGCCAAAACTACCCTATGTACCAAATTTCAGTTAATTCCCTTGGAGAAGAGTGTTTGTCTCTGGGTTACTTGTCCTGAAACTCCCCTACTACTGTTTCCGTTTTCTTACATCCCCTATAGAGGTTCGCAAAGCAATGTGGTGTTCACAAAATTTTTCAAATGATACTATGCACTTTAGGTTCACTAAAGAAAACACTCTGAAATAAATTTAATATATTGAAGCTAATGCCCTAAATACCTACTTACCCTAAATTAATAACATGCTACAACAAACGCACTTAGATTAATATAAATCTGTACACAGAAACAGTAGGTCCTGTCCTAGTTTGAATGAAAATAGACTAGCACTGTTTCACTTTAACAACACTACAGAGTGGCCACAAAGTCCCTTTGTAGTAAAATTACAGCATATCTGTATGTTGTGGCCACCCTGTACACCAAAATAGGGTATTATTCTACTATTACACCCGTCTAACGTCCAGCAATTATTATATGTTCATTAAGTAGATTTTTTAATTCTAAGACACTTTCCTTCTATAGCGTTTCCGTCGCAAATGCTTCGTTTTCGAGATATAAACATTTTTTTGGTGTGTATCTAGTGTGTGTTCGTACGTTCGTTTGTGTGTTCGTACGTTCGTTTGTGTGTTCGTTTGTGTGCTCGTTACATGTCTGCCCAATCACTGTGCTCCATCCATTTCGAATTTGAATTACTTTCGTACCGGAATGGAACACTCATTCCACTCATTCAGAAGTACATTAGGCCTGGCTCTGTGATTTATAGTGATTCCTGGGCTGCCTACAAGACTATAAGTGATTTAGGTTAGGATAGGTTAGGTTAGGTCAATTTTGAAGGTGAAATTTGTTTTTTTCCTATGGTTTTTGATGTGTTTTAAACAAATCTGACCTTCAAAACCGTCGGAAATGACTCGTTTTCGATTGCCGGCTGGGGGAGGGGGGTTATTTAAAAAACGAGTCATTTCCGACGGTTTTGAAGGTCAGATTCGTTCAAAACACATCAAAAACCATGGGAAAAACATAAATTACACCTCGAAAGGGAGACGGGTGTAATACTGTACATTTATCCAAAATAGTTCTCACTTTGAGCTAGTTCTATGTACAATGGTCCAGCTGTAAACACCGTAAATGGCAGGAACCCCCAAATATTGCCTAAATTCAGCCTCGGGATTAGGACCTTCAACGCTCCGGCAATCCACTTTCAACCTCCGCTAGACAAAATCGAACTGAACTTAAAGTAGGAGTTCGGCTCTCCAACCAAATCTGGGTGCGGTCTCAATTTCCAAACTTGAAGCCTATTAAAATAATAACGAGCCAAGAATGTGTTACTTACGTGAGTTTGAAACAATAATAAAAGTCGCCTCTGGAAAATTACGGCAATTAAAATAAAACCGACAAATTCCCAAACATAAAACACAACTCACTATTTCACTCATCTTGCCGAAAACCGTTTTAATTAATCTTACCTCACATAAAGGCTTCAACACTTCTTATACTATAGAATACTCAGAGAGACCACTCTGTTCAAGCCCTACAGAGTAATCATTATATTGGATCACCTGAAGATCAGGGCCCCCAGCCTTCTTTAGTTAACCTTATAAGGCTAACTAACGAAAATATCACGACCTAACCTAACCACTTGTTAGATCAACTGTACGCCCTTGGCGATTGGTTAGGTTAGGTCGTGATATTTTCATTAGTTAGCCTTATAAAGCTAACTAAAGAAGTCTGGGGCCCCTGATCTTCAGGTGATCTATTATATTTAGCAGTTATGAGTACTTTCAAAATTGTTTCTTACATTAAAGAAAAAATAAACCAAATTAAATCACAGGTAATTTAAAGTATATCCAACAGAACACGATATTAAATTATTCAAACATTAGTAAAAAAATAAATATGAAACTAAATTACCTAAAAGTGGTCACAGATCTAGGCTGACTTAAAATAAAAAATAAATTTTTAATCTTTAACTTTGTCACAAATATGATTGATCTTCAAGTCTTCCACTTCCAATCCTTGCGGTCAAAAAACAAATGTTAGGGTTCAAAAACATGAACAATTATAGAACTTAATATTTAAACCTAAGTCAAAATTTGAAATAAATAACCTGAAATACAAGTAAGCCATCAGGTGAAAACCAGATAGGTTACGTGACTTAACACGTAACAACTGAACGGCACATGTGTTATGATCTTATTGGAACATGTAAAACTTTTCTACCAATAGGGTGTGAAAAAACTAATGACGCCAGATGGCGCCTCTGATTGCAGGATCGTGGGAAATAAGTCATTCTGACGAGAGGCGCTACGACAACTGAAAAACCACGCTCCTGGCGAAACTGTAAAACGTTCAGCGCGCCAAAAAGGAAAAACGTACCAGTGCAAAAGCTGAAATTTATAGTTTAATTAAGCACAAAGGGTAGAAATGAATAGCCAAGTAACTTCCAGGGTAGTCCTTCAGTTTCGACGATAGGGCTCTACCTAAGTAAACATCTAAAATATCACAAAATAACTTGGACACTTCCTTTTTAGCTACTCCCTGTTTTCGTGCCTGTGACTTAAGTAAAGATTTTATACCAGATTGTTTCATACCCCGATTGTGACTTTGATGGTTTACATTAGTAGTATGGCGCAAAAGGAGAGAGTGCAATGCAATTGTAAATGTTGATCAATGTTGCTTAAGTTATGCAGCAAGGGGAGGGGAAATGTTGCAAGATGTTGTGCAACAAAGGGGGAGGAAAATGTGCAACAAAGGTGGAGAGGGGAATGTTGCAAGAGCAACAAAGGGTTATGCAACTTGGAGGCAGAGTTATCCCCCAAGAGAAAGAGAGAAGAGAAGGAGAGAGAGAGAGGAGGAGAGGTGTTCGCCTGGCAGGAGCCAAGCGCATATTAAGACTTCAGCCGAGCGGCCGTTGTCTTAATAGGTTCCTAATCAGCCAGTTGGCTTATCTGGCTGAGTTGCCAGATTGTGGTATTTATTTAATTAAAGCATATATTCTGGCTTAATCAGCCAGTTGGCTTATCTGGCTGAGTTGCCCGATTGCGCTATTTATTTAATTAAAGCATATATTCTGGCTTAATCCGCCAGTTGGCTTAGAAGGCTGAGCTGCCAGATTGTGCTATTTATTTAATTAAAGCATATATTCTACCTTAACAGCCAGTTGACTTAGAAGGCGTAAATGGCTTGCTCAGGTGTACAGGTTGAGTTGCCAGATAGCGCTATTTATTTAATTAATGCATATATTCTTTACAGTTGGTTTCGAAATCCGTTTTGGAAGCCAGCCATTTGGTATAATTAAATAATAATAATAACGTTTATATATACAACCAAAAGAATTAAATAAAACAGCACCACATCACTGTTTATTTAGACGAATTATTGGATTGGCATAATCCTAGTCGGAGGTGTACGTGCATTTGTGTGCGTTTGTCCCCGTCAGCTGACTTAAACCGCCAGTTGGCATAACCCGCCAGTTGACTTAGAAGGCCTAACCAGCCATTTGTTATAATTAAATAATAATAATAATAATAATAATAATAATAACCTTTATATATACATCCAAAAGAATTAAATAAAACACCATCACATCACTCTGTTTATTTAGACAAATTATTGGATCCAATTTCACGAAATATATTGAAAATAAATAAACATTCCTATACAAGCGAAGGAATAAATACAATCAAAAATAATAATAGCATAAGAATTACGAACAAGGTGTGTGTGTGTATAATAAAAAAATAATATACAAACCGTGCCACTCCACCTTAGACCTACAGTTTAACGTTGAATCCGAACCAAGTCTAAAATAAAATGTTAAAAAACACTCTTTAACACAATAAAATCTAATTTCAGAATAAAAATATTTTAAGCAGCCTAACCATACAAAATATCACTCGGGAGCGGAATAAGACGGTTTACCGAGAATAACAGGCTCACCTTGTGAAAATAATATTTATCATTTACTACATAAATGCTATGCTCACTCCTTCGAAGGTCAAGCTTTTCACCCCGTCCTAGACCTACAGTTTAATGGGGAATACTACTACAATAGATCTAGTTGGCCTGGTGAAGTAGTGAGTTGACTTCTTTTACTCTCTATCTCTCAGGTACACCCGGATCATCGGGGATCTTCTTTTCTATTCCATGGAATTTTAGATCCTTCCCTTTTCCGTACCGTAACAGTTGAATTTTATCAGTGTTAAACTTCATATAAAAACTATGCAACATCTCTTAAAACTTACTATATCATTACCCCTAGCCCATCCTTCATGCATTAAAAAGGTTCTACTTTATCGGCAACCTTTGTTTAGCATCCACCCTGATTGTTCATCCCAGCGAAGGTCAAGCGTGTCACTCCACGTTAGACCCACAGTTTAACGTTGAATCCGAACCACGTCTAAAATAAAATGTTTAAACACTCCTTAACACAATAAAATCTAATTTCAGAATAAAAAACTTTAAACAGCCTAACCATACAAAATATCACTCGGAATTGTCCTGAAAATGAAAGAAAGAAAAAATAAACAACAATCAGCCCACCTATAAAAATATAAAAATTGATGAATATATATATATAGTAAAAAAACAAATTAATTTATCAAAAGAATTTACGAAAACAATTTCTCTATTTCAATTAAGCAAATTTTTATCTTTTTATAACAAATTTTGCTTATTTTGAAGTCTCACACAATTTATATACGGCAAGCATAATAAACTTAAGCAGTCCGAATTTGACCCAGTATAAATTAGTGTCTTAAAATTATAAAGCGAACTAAAACTACAAAGCGATGCCTGTAAATCCATTATTTGCATCCAGTCAAAAAAATAATCTTAAAAACTCAACTAGATTCTGGAAAATTTTGCTACTTTATTGAATCTCTTAGAATGGTCTAATATATATATATATATATATATATATATATATATATTACCTAAAAATGCGTCACCATACGCTCAAACATTTTAAACCTTACCGTATAAAAATCAACGCGAGGAAAAAGGAAACAAACATCTCTCGAATTGCGACTCTAACTTTTGACTCCACATTATTACGGCTTCGACAAGACGACCAGAGCAATTTTGAGTCAAAGCGGTTTGGAAATCTAGACTCCAACAAGAACAGAAAAAAAATTGACCGCGAAAATTGCGAAAATGCTCGCTATGAGAAGAAATTTTGAAAATGATAGGCGCCATCTTGAAAAACAGTTACAATGATTTGTTAAGGGATGATAATCGAAATTTTCTTGCAAATGGGTTAACACAATGCATCTTGCTATTTAAATAATCGAAACAGAATATTTATTAATAATATAATACCGGTAGCAACAATTTTGACCGAAATATAAGGCGACGTGGGAAAGCCCTTATATTTATATAAAGGAACACCGCGTAGCCACCAAAATGTTGTGTCTAATTTCTTTAAGAGCTCATTCCTTCATTATTATATTTCATTATTTACTCTACTTTATAATCATTTTCTCTCTATCTTTCATTTATCGTTCTATTTACACTCGTTTCGCTGTGCTTTATAAATACGGGTAGCACGTGACCGAGTTTGAGGCGCCATTATGATTCGAACAATACAAAGGAGACCGGGGGATTAATTATACACTAATTACACTTTACTAACTTTTATTTATGCCGATACGCTCTTAGATAAGCGGGTAATGCGAGGGGGGGAGTAACGTTAACATTTTAAGTCGGAGAGAGACGTAATACTATTCTAAATTTACAACTACATCGTAACACACAAAAACACCTTTTAAGCCCAAGACCGTCCGATGACTGAAGGGCATTTCTGCCCAACACAGACAATCGTTTTCACGAGCTAAACACATTTTTATTTACACTCCGTCTAATTCTGCGTATTGTCAAAAACATTTCAAAACGTAGAAGATTGGGATCTATCCAACAATAAAGAATTATGAAATGCTTCGATATATATATATATATATATATATATATATATATATATATATAAGATCTACTAAGTCCTTTTTCATCCGGTAGTTAAAAGAATACATTCATTTTCACCTGTTCAGTCTCATTTGTTTAAAGTTCAAAATTGAGTGTCAAACGCGTTCCAAGAGAGCATTTCCCTCCTCCACCAAACGGTCATGTGTGACGGAGAGCGAAGGAGAGTAACTCCTTCCTCAACCAAGACAGGTCTAGAGGCGGGACCACCTACTTGACCTCCGTGTGAAGAGAGGCCAGCAGAGGGGGACTAATAAATGGTCAGAAGACAGCAATAGGGCATTTAACACCGAGAAATTTCAACTCTTGAGATATGGTAGAAATTAAGAAATTAAACAGACTGTATATTAGGCCGATGAGCCGGGTGTACATGACTATGTGCGGTGGAGAGCGCGAGAGAGCAACTCGCTCCTCCACCAAGTGGTCATGTGTGGCGGAGAGCGCAAGAGAGCAACTCGTTCCTCCACCAAGACAGGTCTAGAGGCGGGGACCACCAGCTTGACCTCCGTGTGGAGAGGCCGAGCAGAGGGAGACACTAACAAATGGTCAGAAGACCACCAGCTCGACCTTCGTGTGAAGAGAGAACGACACGCGGAAATGCATCGTGGCACACACACATTTTATTCATGAAGTTAACCGTGATTTACTGTCGTCAATTGAGTTAACATGACCTACTAATTGTTACCATCATGCACTTATCCGTGATCGTGGCATGGAGTTAACCACGCGAATTGGAGGTGTTTACATTCGCGGGTCCCTCCCGCCATACCGCCATAATGCGACTCAGTCAGTGTCTCTCAGAATATTACGAACGAAATTATCAAAGACGTAAAGAGAAAAATCGGCGAGTGGTACCAAACCTCAAACTAAGCCCAATAACCATACACTCTGACATCACCTAGTGGCACGCGTTCATTAATTGCAGGACTATTCTAAGAATCATAAAATCGGAGATCTTTCTTGTCAGTGCTTTAAAACTTGCTGCATCAAGTTTTAAAGTATCGCTAATAAAGGTCCCTCTTGTGATTCTTAGAAGTTGTGAGGTGTATGGAAAACGCATGGGTAACTCAGGTCGGCACTGTGCGCTCGGGTTGGGGCGGAAAGCTGCAATACTAAGCAAAATAGTAACACTGGCCGGGGTGTTATGATACATCCTGGGATATTGGCAGAGACTAAATGAACGTATCTCAGGACCGCCACAACAGTCAAAGTTGAGGTCTTCCTGGTTTGGTGGAGGAGCGAGTTCCTCTTGCAAGTTTTCTGATAATTATAATTTTTAACAGTGATTTCAAATCAGTAGTGTGTGTGTGTGTGTGTGTGTGCCGTCTTCAGTTTTGACTCTCTGTGTGTATATATATATATATATATATATATATATATATATATATATATAATATCATTTCAACTGCAAATAACACGCAGTATAATTAACGTAAAGAACGACGCTTGTATAGAAGAACATTCCGCGCAAGATGAGGAGGGAGAACGAACAAATGAAAAAATGAGGTAACCACCCGGGAATCGAACCCGGGATCTTCCGATTGCCGGTCAGATATGATAACCACTACACCATGGGCCTCACTCGATCAGAAGTCGTAATTCTCTTACATACGCGCAGAAACCAATGCCCCAAGGGGCACCTCCCGCATGCCGCACATATACCATATGTCCCACAAAAAAGTACACCCAACTTTAGATTGTACTAACTCCTCCAAAAATTGAGATATTTTGGATCTGTTTGTTTGATTTAATATAGCAAATTATTCTTTGTTAATGTTCAAATTTATTCATGTTTAAACGATTTAGTGTTTAAGTATCTGCTTTTAACTGAAGGGTACAACAAAATGGATTGCGCAAAATTGGTCAATGAAAAAATAATGTGTGTGCTATCGATGTAATGAAAAGACAAATACATAATAATAGATACTTTAACATAATTTTAATAAGATACAAAGCATGAGGATTTGAATTTGTACCCATACAGAATGGAAATTCGACATCAACTCATTGAAGGAGATCTACCTCGCCGCCTAAGATTTGCCCAGTGGTTTCTTGAAAAACCAGAAAGATTCACGGAACAATTAGTGGTTGGAGATGAGGCGGCCTTTTTTATGAATGGTCTAGTGAACAGACAAATCTGCCGTCAGTATGCACCAAAAAATCATCCACGTGACAATCATATCTACGAAAAGAATAACTCTAGACAAAAACTGTCTCTCTGGGTAGGACTGTGCGGTAATGGAGCGGTAATTGGCCCGGTCTTTTAAGATGGTAATCTAAATGGTGAAGCTTACCTAGAAATGATAGACCGAGAAATCCTTCCACAAATAAGCATTACTTATGGAAACCGATTTAATCGTATTTGGTGGGTGCAAGACGGAGCTCCTGCTCACAGGAGAGTTATTGTGAAGGAACGCTTGCAGGAAGTCTTCCACCAAAGAGTAATTGCTACAGGCCATGACATTGAATGGCCTCCCAGAAGCCCTGACTTGACCCCGTGTGATTACTTTTTATGGGGTCATTTGAAAAATAGAGTATTTGCATCACAACCTATCAATTTAGATGATTGAGGACTCGCATCACAGCTGAAATCAACTTGTTAAAAGACAATCCAGATCTTATCAAAAGAGTGATGGGGAAGATGAGAGCTCGACTCCAGATTTTTATCGATAGGAATGGCGGTCATGTTGAAAGAAAACGAAACTAAGCATAACTTTTGCAATAAGGAATAAAGAAAAATCTGCTTTGCATCTTATTAAAATTATGTTAAAGTATCTATTATTATGTATTTGTCTTTTCATTACATCGATAGCACACACATTATTTTTTCATTGACCAATTTTGCGCAATCCATTTTGTTGTACCCTTCAGTTAAAAGCAGATGCTTAAACACTAAATCGTTTAAACATGAATAAATTTGAACGTTAACAAAGAATAATTTGCTATATTAAATCAAACAAACAGATCCAAAATATCTCAATTTTTGGAGGAGTTAGTACAATCTAAAGTTGGGTGTACTTTTTTGTGGGACATATGGTATATACATTTCAACTGCAAACAACACGCAGCATAATTAACTTAAAGAACGACGCTTGTATAGAAGAACATTCCGCGCAAGATGAGGAGGGAGAACGAACAAATGAAAAAAATGAGGTAACCACCCTGGAATCGAATCCGGGATCTTCCGATTGCCGGTCAGATACGATAACCACTACACCATGGGCCTCACTCGATCAGAAGTCGTAATTCTCCTACATACGCGCAGAAATATGTGTGAGGTGGGTGGGGGTGGGGACCTTATCGATGTTTACTGAAGCTGAAAACATGAACTGAGAAGAAGTTATGTTTTAGCCTTAATGCAGATCATATCTACCGTTTATGATGATGTTTATTGGGTGAAAAAATTAATATTAATCTCATAGAACATTTATATTGTTTATTGTGATTTTAAATCAAAGAACGAATGTCAGGGGAAGCAGAACGAGACATCATGGGTATTCCTCGCTGCTGTATAGGTCAAACGACGCATTCCGATGGTACTCTTTCATGTACCTGTTTCCTTTCCTTCTTGTCTCACGTAAAGTAACGTGGATGCGAATACAAATTAATTAAAAAATGTATTTACTGTTTTCTATAAAAATTAACAGCCGCTCTCCGCCACACATGACCGCTTGGTGTAGGATGGAATTGCTCTCTTGCACCGCGTTTGACACTCAATTTTGAACCTTAAACAATTGAGACTGAACAGGTGAAAATGAATGTGTCCTTTTAACTACCGGATGAAAAAGGAGTTAGTAGATCTTATATATACGAGGTGTGATCAAAACGTTCGGTAAATAGTCCTGCAATTAATGAACGCGTGTCACTAGGTGATGTCAGAGTGTATGGTTATTGGGTTTAGTTTGAGGTTTGGTACCACTCGCCGATTTTTCTCTTTGCGTCTTTGATAATTTCGTTCGTAATATTGCCTTTGGTCGCTCTGAGAGACACTAACTGAGTCGCATTGTTGCGGTATGACGGGAGGGACCCGCGAATGTAAACATCTCCAAGTCACGGTTAACTCCATGCCACGATCACGGGTAAGTGCATGATGGTAACAATTAGTAGGTCATTTAACTCAATTGACGACAGTGAATCATGGTTGACTGCATGAATAAAATGTGTGTGTGTGTGCCACGATGCGTTTCCGCGTGTTGTTCTCTCTTCACACGAAGGTCGAGCTGGTGGTCCCTGCCTCTAGGATTGGCTTGGTGAAGGAGTGAGCCGCTCTCTTGCGCTCTCCACCACACATATACACACATAGCCATGTACACCCAGCTCATCTGGCCTAATATGTAGTCTAATTTCTTCATTTCTACCATATCTCAAGAGTTGAAATTTCTCGGTGATAAATGCCCTATTGTTGTCTTCTGACCATTTGTTAGTGTCTCCCTCTGCTCGGCCTCTCCACACGGAGGTCAAGCTGGTGGTCCCCGCCTCTAGACCTGTCTTGGTGGAGGAACGAGTTGCTCTCTTGCGCTCTCCGCCACACATGACCACTTGGTGGAGGAGCGAGTTGCTCTCTCGCGCTCTCCACCGCACATAGTCATGTACACCCGGCTCATCTGGCCTAATATGCAGTCTGTTTAATTTCTTAATTTCTACCATATCTCAAGAGTTGAAATTTCTCGGTGTTAAATGCCCTATTGCTGTCTTCTGACCATTTGTTAGTGTCCCCCCTGTAAAGCTGTGTTGCGAAAATACTTCAAAAACTTTATATATATGTGTCCATGTACGATAATGATTTCTGAATTATCACACACTTATTAATTAAAACTTTTTTACCCAAAATAAAATATTTATAGATTGTACACCAATATAATCGATATGAAGAAAGTTTGTCATCAAATTTTCATAAATTTTCTTCCTTTGAAAACCTGTTTTTTTTTTAATATTGCTCAAAAGTTATTTTATTTAAAATCTAAACTTAAAATTGATCAATCAATGCAAAAAACTTTTTTTTTCATACCTTAGGATCATAACCGTTACTCTTAAATATTAGCAGTAATTTACCATAATTAATTTTCGATATACCATACCAAAACCTCTAAAATTATATTCAAATGTGATTTAATTAAATATTGAATAAAATACTAACCTGAAAGCGATCAAATAATGCAGAAAACGTCTTTGGACACATCCTTGGATCATATTACTGTAAGTGGAGTTCATGCTATCAACAGTACTTTCTTGCAATTTAATTTATAACATATTAATTACATATCAACAAGTGTTCTAATATAACCTATCATGGCTTTGCTGAATTCTGAATATGACATACGTCCCTGTCCCTGACTGAGTTTGAATTGAAAATATTAGACACTATCTAAGACAGGAGTCACCAATAGACAGACTCTATAACAGATTCTATATGGACAACCAGGAATAAACAGATACACTGATTATAGGATTTACTTTAAAATATAGGCAAATTTTAACATTTTTGAAAGATCAAAATCAGACTTTTGTGTTCTTTTTTATAGTTTAAATTTAATTTTTCATTTGGGAGGTTTCATTTGGGAGGTTAAAAGAAATATGGGTAGCTTCCTTGGTACTTGTAGAGTTACAGAAACACTAGATGTATTACAGACAAAATTAATTAGTGATCCCTGCTCAGTGCTCATGGTCAAGACCTATCAGCATTAATTAAGATAAAATCTTTCATGATTGTTATACTCATGCTGGATTATTTTTTTATATAACATTTAATTATTTATTGGCTAGATACTTACCTACAGGGTGGCCCATAAGTCCCAATCGGTTATAATTAAAGCGAAAATACAAACAATCAAACAAAGAAAAAAATTTATAATAAGTTTAGAAATATTTAGTGATTATTCAATGTGCAAAATATAACCATTTCGACAAAATATTATTTCCTTAGTAATCGATTACGTCAGTATGAGCTCCGCTAGATGGATTTTCGCTTTGATTATAACCGATTGGGACTTATGAGCCACCTTGTACATATCTAATTTGAAATTTAAAGGAACCGAAAATATTTATTAAGTCTGTACTGCAGCCTGTAGGTCTAAGTTTAATTTGAAGAAAGTCTATTTTACATATAGAATATCCTTTTGTTTTTGCAAAAATACCAAATAGTGTATTGAAATTATATATTTACTTTCTATGTAAACCCACTTTTAATTGTACAGATAGAAAAAAGCAAACCTCCCACTTTTTTGGCAACAACAGTATGTATGTATATATGTTAGATACTTTTAAATTTCCATTTTTTTATTTATTTCCTCAGCTAACTTTAAATTCTCATTTATACATCAATCTAAATAAGATATGAAGCAAGTACCAATATTAAGGTGAACATACAGTTAGCACAGATTTCATGGTTGTTACCTTTTTACCAGGGCTACGTCGCAACCAATATCGTAACACCGCTTACCATTAATCAGCGAAGTTAAGCGACATTGAGTTGGATGGGAGACCGTCCTCCACGTCCAGACTATGTAGCGACCCGTGGTTCGGATCCCACGTAAAGCTGTAGGTCCCCTTCGTCATATGACCTTAGATGTTGCGAAGCGGGTTAAACAAACCAATCATTACATTATTACATTTTTTACCCGTTTACCAATTTTTTTTTGTGATGACATGGCCGGCAGAGCCGTGAACGTTTTGAAGAACCAACCGCTGTGATCGATACACTGGGTTATATACATTTTCAAACACTGTCGACGTTTGGGAGTAATCAAATTTAAAATCAACAAACATTGCAACAAAATAGAATATCTTTCCAAACCGAAACTGCGGAACTCCCGCTTCTAATCCTCATTAATTGTGGTACTCGTAAACACGACCCACATCCTCTCCAACACTGTTAACATGGTTTGGGAATATAATATTTTGCCATTTTAACGACGTCGGATTTGAATGTGGTTTATTCCGGTGAGTTCTCCTTTAGAATACCTTTTCTTACTTAAGTTTGACTTGCATTTTTGTTCACTCGCATTTACAAGGTTCTTAAGCGAAAGTTATTCACAAACAGATTATAAATTACATTTGTAAAAGGAAAATCTCTCTCTCTCTCTCTCTCTCTCTCCACACACACACACACAGTTAGAAAGAGGTAGAAAAATTAGGACAGGTTAGGCTACAAATGAGAAAGGTTCGTTTGTTGTTTTCAATATTTTCATTGGATAAAAGGAAAAAATAGGTTGGGAGCAGGGCTGGCAGGTCGGACCCGACCCGGACCCAGACCCGGATTTAACCCAAAAGTGAGATAAGACCCGGACCCGATAGTGAATTAGAAAAAAGACCCGGACCTGGACCCGGACCTGAAAGTGAATTTTAAAATTGACCCAGACCCAGACCCGACCCGAAAGTGAAGGACCCGCACAGCCGGGTTTTTAGTTTACAAAATTTATGTGTGCGGCTTTAGATTTGGCAACAATGTATTGAATTATCACTCCACCTTCCAAATGACTCACTGGAAGTGGAGAGTTAACGGTGACGGAAGAATAGCCTAATCCTAATCCTAATATTTTATTGTTTGTTTGTGAGTTGTGTAGCAAAAAAACTAGCCTTACAAATGAATATTTTAAATATAATAATATTGATAAAACATCTTCATGCCAAATTGAAAAGTGCGGAAAAGTGTATAGTGGCAATCATGTGACAAACCTAAAGCGACACCTAAAATCGTGTCACCCAGACATATATCGTAAAGTTGAGGATCATGATAAAAGCCTACCTAGCACTAGCAGTACTTCGAAAACTCAAATACAAACCAAAGGAATGAATGTAGGCCAAACTAGTGTTAAAAACTTTTTTAAACAAATTAAGGTTGGAGTTCACCCGCATCTTCATAGGAAAACTTTAGAAAATGGCCTTATTTCGTGGGTGACAATAGACGGGCGGCCTTTTAGCATTGTAGAAGATATTGGATTTAAAATTTTGGTTGAACCATTTCTATCTGCAATGAATATAAACATGAACAGGAAAATCTTGCTACTTTGGCTCTCGATAGAGCAATAGCTGAAAAAAATAAGTTAAAAATACTTCTTAAAAAAAAATGTTTCATTTAAAAGATTGTTGCAGCTGCTTAGATAGAGAATTTTTAGGTATTCAAGCCCAGTATGACTTTGAAAGTAAAATTGAAATGAAAACATTGGCTGTCAAGGAACTTCACTGCTCGCATACAGGTAAAAATTATTTACATTTCACACAAAAAATTATTTTACGTTTCACACAAATTATATATTATATATATATATATATATATATATATATATATATATACAGTATATATCGTACAAAATTACAGTATATGTAAAAGAATGTTACTTTAAATCTAAATCAGTAATAAATCAGTCATATACTGAAAGACCCGACAGGACCTGAAAGTGAACTTTCGGGTCCGACCCGAACCCGGACCAGGACCCGAAAGTAAATTAGAAAAATGACCTGGACCCGGACCCGAAAGTAAATTAGAAAAATGACCCAGACCCGGACCCGACCCGAAAGTGATAGACCCGCACAGCCCTGGTTGGGAGGGAAGGAAGAGGAGGCAAGCTAACCCAGTTAGCTCAAAGATCAGTACGAAAGTTGAATCTAACATGGAAAATCTCTCCAAAATATAAAATTACATACACGAATTTACAGATTATTGTAAAATAAGAAAAAATGAATAATAAGAAAATAAGAAAATTTGAATAGAACTTTTATATTCAGATCATGAAGGGAAAATAACAGCGAAACATTTGGCAGACCTCCCTTCAATCTGTCCTTCTGCAGTTTCATGCAGTGAAGAAGTTTTAATCGAATTGCATTAGAAAAGCCTAAATCCTCACACGATCTACAGTCCGAATATTTGAATGCAACATAAAAAATAATGGAACTCTCATGAATTGCGTTATTCTCAAAATTACACACACACACACACACACCACACAAACCAAAAAGTTTGATTATCCGCAAAAGAGACTCCAAGGATGAAAAAAAAGGGTTAGTTCGGTTTGAAAAATGTTTTTCTTAATAGTTCCATGTTTGAATAGAAAGGTTGCCATGGTTACTGTCCCGAAAGAATGTACAAAGAATGAAATACAATAAAAAGTCTTACTAATTAACAACAACTCCCTTAATGATGACTACCTTAATACAGAGAGTTAACGAATATATAATGAGTAGAAAATAAAGTTTAACCCTTTCATCGCCACGTTATGGTAGGGGTTAATATATGCGGGCATGGCGTGGCATGCACGGATTTATGGAACGAATATATGCCGGTTTGGCGGTGAAACGGTTGAAGGAGTACCAGTTTAGTCAGTGTAAAACAAAAGAAAAATAGTGCGAGTCCTTTTCATACAATAAACAAAACCTAATAAATCAATGAGGAGGGTCAGACTGGCACACCGCTCACGTCAGACAATTGCGGCCCATTGCGCCAACTCCTATACAATTATTAACCAGCACAATCGAGAGTCGAACCCCGACCTCAGTATTTTCATTTCACTGAAAGGGAAACGGTGTTACCATTGAACTACGACGCTATCCTAAACAAATCCAGGCTTTAAAGGAAGAAAAATAAGTGAAAAGTAATATTCAAATATTGTTTATAGAAATTAAAATTAATTTTTAAAGGTTTTAAATTTTTTAAGTTTTTAATTTTGTATTTTTACTTTTATTTAATTATTATTTTTAATTTTTATTTTAAAGTTTTGCTTGATAAATAATAATAATAATAATAATAATAATATAATAATAATCTTTTCTGAAGCCTCCACTGTACGAAAAATATTTCTTTCAATGAAAGAAATTATCTTTTGGGCTATTCTGGATTTTTCAAGGCTGTACTTAGAAAAACATGGTGTCAAAAGGTGGTACATCGACCTAAAAAAAGGTTTGGAACCCCTACTGTAGAGAACTGCGAACATATTTTTCTTGATTTGTAATAGCTTCTGACCAGACGCTCTAAAAAACTATATTAAAGTTGTAGCTGATATAACCTTTACAATAATAATATAATAATAATAATAATAACAATAATAATAATAATAAATAGTTGAAGTGTCAAAATTCTTTAATTGTGGATATTGAGGCTTCATGTTCCTCGTCCCTTTTGCACTCCTCTATTAGATGTTCTGGCGTTTCGTTCATATATTGTGATCATCTTCAGAGTTTCCTCGTTCGTGAAGAGATTGTGTGTATTTATGAGAAGCCTTCAGCATATATTACTCGTAGGTGTCGTTTCGCTCCAAGGCGAATCACTGAGAACTGCATTACATTCTTTGTTATCCAATTCCAATACTATTATTTCTAAATTGGATAAAGGGGAAGGAGTCGTAGTAACAGCGGGAAAAGTATATTCAAGAGGTAGAAGTTATATTTGACACACCTGAAAATTATAAATTTCTAATACATATCTCCCGCAAGACCTTATTTTGCAATTATTCAGATTAGCTCATAATATCTGTTTAAAGTTGCAATTGGTAAGTGATAGTTAAAGATAAGTTAAAGTTATAACTGATAACTTTTTTACCTCTCAAATGTACATCAATTCATTGCTGCCCTCCTTTCAGCTTCCTTTTGTTTATCTTTTAATAAAATCTCATAAGCCTAAGTCCTAAGAGATAAAGTGGGGTTTTTAAGGGTAGGCCCATTATTTCCGGCTTTTATTCCTTTTAAATTCCTCAATCAGTATTTAGAATTTTTTTATCCTCCCTAAAAAATTATTATTCACAAGCACTTAACTCACTTTACCTATACCTCCACGTCTAATTTCACAAGTCTTGCTGTAACAGACACGTATCCAAGTATTCCTCATCTTCAGGCAGTTGAAGTAGTCAAAACACTCCAATTTATCCTATTTAAAATCACCTTTTAAACTTTATAAAATCAATAGTCTCTTACTTCGATATTTGTAATTTTTAGTTTTGACCATTTTGCGAAATTGTATTTTAGAAATTCAATAATCATCATTATTATATAAACCTATAAAGGGAATTCGAATGAGTTGAAACACTTTTTGTCTTTATAACGGAGTTATTTGTTTTTCGCTTTATTGAATCCTCTCTTAACTGACGATATTATTGTAGTTTTTCATTCTCCTCTCTTTAATCCGACAATATTCAACAATTTCATGGAATCTCTTTCCCTCATAACATTTACGACTGAGGGCCCCAATCGATTCATAGAATTTGTTGACCCTTCATTCTCCATTAAAGCCTGTTTGAAAACCCTACCGCTTCACATGATTACCTTCATTTTAACTCGTATCACCCTTTGCATCCGAAACGTGGTATTATAATTTCAACCATAAAACTTTACTTGCATATTTCCATTTCTGTAGAATCATTTGTAGAATCGAAGCGTCGTCAAGTTTATATTCTTATCTCCGTTTACGACAGTACCGTCAACCCTTTCCATTTTCTATTCTATTTAATTTCATATGAAAAACAAATCGAGTTAACTGTCCGTACATACTTCCAAGGTACACTGTTCGTTTTACCATACATATAACTCCTGAAACCATCAGTTTATCCTTGAACTTTATAAAATATTTCTTCTTTGACTATCACAATTGTATAAGGATGCCGTCTGGTTCCTCAAATTAAACCCAATCTTTGGTTCCTTACTAGTAAAACGTCGAAAAAATATTAAAGTCATTTATATAATTTTACGTTTTATAATTTCATACTGATGTACAGTGGATCCCTGCTATCCTAGATTAATTGGTTCCAAAAAAACATCTCGGATAGCGGAACCTCAGTTAACGGGACCATAATTTATATGTTATAAGGCTAACTGCTTTCAGAAAACTAAAAACTGACCCTTATCACCACAAAATCTAACTTTTAAGGCCCTACAGTATTTTTAATTTAAATGAAATAGTATTTAAGTACAGTATTATTATGTGTTATTTTCTGAAAATAAAGAATTAAATTATAATGAATACAGTAGTATTAATTAAATTAAATTAACATGCACTCAAAAATTAGCACTCACCAGAACAACAATTTGACTGGGCTTGCTGGAAAGATGGTGGTGTTGTTTTATTGTTTGGAAGAAGAGTCTCCTTCCATAAAGGCATATGGTAGTTCAGGCAATTGGTCGTGTTTTCCTGGGCTTCAAGAGGTTCCTAAAGTTGATGGTTTTGGTTCATCTTGTTCTACAGAAGAAGTCCTCTTCGATTTGTAAAAACTATCAATCAGTGTCTGCTTGGGCTTGGTCATTTCTTGGAGTTGAGTTCGGTATGGGAGGAGCGCTGAATTGATGGTGCTGTATGTTGTATAGGCTCTGCCATGGATGGGATCTCTTTCCATGATTTTCCATGATCATGATTTTCCATTGCTTGCGGGCATTCTAGAACAAACATGTGATGTTGTTCGGTATCTCGATCGGCGGGGCAAATCTCGGTTAACGGGTGAACAGTTCTTTATGGAAAATATTGATCGTGTGAAACCTCGGTTATCGAGATCCTCGGATAGCGGGGGTCCACTGTATTTGGTTTTGGAGGATTCCTGAGTTTGCAAATTTTTTTGTTTATCCGTTAAAAACACGTCCTTTCAGGTTGTGTCTATCATAGATCTCTTCGTAATGTCAATATTGCAATTATTATGATGTAAACTGTTATCTCTACATTATATTTCTACTTTGAAAGTCACTACACTATATGATAAAAACTAACGGTATAATAATAAAATCACTAAAATAAAAAAGTCCATTAACATGTTCGTTCGTTCAGCTGCATTTTACTTTTTGTTTGCACTTGGTTGTTGTTTTTCTCAACATTAGTGCAATTCAAATTACCTTGTTTTTGCATGAATTCACTTTTAGTGGGTTGTGGTTTCAATGTCTGTGTTATAATTTCAATATTAGTGTTACAGTTTCAATTTTGGTGTTACAACGTCAGTTGTAGTATTATAATTAAAATTTGTTTCAGGTTTCTTAATTCATATTTAATTTCTTGTTAAAGGATCTTAGAACCGGGGTAACAGAGACGTTTTAAATTTAAATTGTGTAAATTTAACTCGACTGTGACAACCTTTGAACCCAGTTTGTGACACTTAGAAGAAAATAAAAACTGATGAAATTTTATTCAGTGCTTTAATTACCATTACAGAAGTATATTTAAAGACTTTCGTTCACTACAACCACGACTGAATCCTGGATTTAACCTACAGATATGTTGACTTATCGTTATGACGACTAGTCCTGAAATATTCGACACCCAAAATTTAGAAACCATTCAACAAATTGAGGATGCAATTCTCAAAGTCACAGATTTACCTGGTCGTCCTCCAATTGGCGCACTCAAAATAAAACCTAGAATTAGAACTTATAACTTGAAGGTACACTCTACGGGAAGTTTTTCCGTCTTTTAGGTATTAAAGCTTCTTTTCAAGTGATAAAATAACTTCTTTTAATGATACATAACTTCTTTAGATAGAAGAAATGGTCTTTAAAATTTCATTTTTCACTGAGTTGGGACAATAGAAAATAATATTTCTCTGTATAGAAGGTTGCGAGAAATCTTTGTTTTCCGTGCACCAGCACTCGGAAGAGGGCCCGGAAGGTCGTTGTCAACGTTTCTTGAACAATTTTAAACTGTAGCTGATGTTCATTCTCCTCAACCACCTAAAAACCCAGAATTTATCCCCAGTAATCTTGAACCCTTACCGAAAAGTCTCCCTGAAGTACCGTATGGTAATTATAAAATATTAAGAAAAACTCATTTCAAACCTTTATTACACTACACTATCACGTTAACAAATTTACTCGTAGAGAGAGAGAGGTGGCGCAGATTCCCACCTTAAAATATTTTAAGTTTTCCTAATAAGAGTTAAGGCTCTTTCCCCTTCGGAACACGATTCCTTTATTGATAAACTATGGATAAATTAACAGACTTAATCCTACAGGATAGTACTTTTTGAAAACTATCTTGTTGAAAAAAACACTTGGGCTTAATTGACTTATTTAGTATTATTTGCCTGATACAAATTGAAATTATTATTATTATTATTATTATTATTATTTACCATTTACACATCGCTAGGAAAATTTTGCACTTAATGTACAAGTGCAGTGGAAATTACAAAACGCCCATGGAAAGGCGAGCCGTTGAACAAACAATGTGAGATAAATAAAAATGTCTTTCAGAATATATGAGAAACTTGCGGAAGAATCGTTCGTACAGTGAGTGGTGATACCACATATTGAAAAAGTCCTGCATTAAAACAGCTTAAAAAAGGTCCTTGTGGGTGTATATATATATATATATATATATATATATATATATTATATATATTATATATATATATATAAACGCATAACTGCGCGTTTTACATATGCAAAATTTATCCCGCACTAGGATTTGAATCCGGGTTTCAATGAGGGAGATGTGATTAATTTATTTGCGGCTAGACACGCTCCTTTGTAAATAACCTGTGATTAATTGTTTATTACACTATGTAACAAAATTTTGGAAAATTTGTGTTTATTTTATTTTTTTGGTGTTTCTTTATGTTTTTGGGTGCGCTGAATTAAAAAATCGCATTAGTTTTCTCGTGAAAACTCTAGTTTCTTCTGAAAACCATAATCTATTTTTTGTACCTAGTGGCTTATCAGAGAGCAAAATCACAATGAAGAAAAGGAAAGGAAAATAAATATATTTCATATTTAAAGATATATAATGTATATATAATGTATATAATGTGTATATATAATGCGTATATAATGTATATATAATACACCCAAATATAATATGCACACAAATATGCTCACAAATCTAAACGGATAATGCTTAAAAATGTACATTTGAGCGACTTTTTCTCTTGTAGTCCCGTGGATTATCTCGTATTAAACATCAGATATAGTCGCCCATCATAGCTTCGTCCCATTTTCCCTGATATCTCCTCCCCATGGTTTGGATATTTTGGTGAAAACGTTCACCATGTTCTTCACTTACGTCACCTAAATTTGGCATGAAGAATTCTAAATGCGAGTCCAGACAGTGTAACTTCAGGGACATTCTACAACTTAACCTTTGAAAGTGTTTGAGTAGATTTTCTACTAGCTCTTTGTAGTTGTCGTTCTTCTTGTTACCTAAAAATCCATGGACTACAAGCCGAAATGACTGCCAAGCATTTTTTTCAAGAGCTGTCATTTTTTCTTCTAACTTTAGATGTTAACATGCGTCTGACTTGAGGTCCAACAAATATTCCTCCCTTTATTTTAGCTTCAGAAAGTTTGGGAACCATTGAACGTATATGTATATAATAAAGAGCATCACTTTCAGCATCCAAAGCTTTGATGAATTGCTTAATAAGACCAAGCTTGATATGCAGCGGGGGTAGCAAAATTTTGTCTGGTGGAACAAGGGCTTCGTTAAGAACATTGTGTTTGCCTGGATTAAGCTAATTTCTCACGGGCCATTCCTTTCTGACAAAGTGTTCACCATCTGTTCTGTTGTCCCAAAGGCAGAGAAAACATGACTATTTAGTGTACCCGCCCTGTAGTCCAAGCAGGAATCCTAGCATTTTGAAGTCTCCACATACATCCCATCTATGTTCACTGTAGTTTATTTTGTCTAGCAACTGCTTTACATTTCCATATTCTTCCTTCAATTCAACCGAATAAGCCACCGGAATAGATGGAAACATGTTTCCATTATGTAGTAGGACGCCTTTTAAGCTTCTAGTTGAACTGTCAATAAACAAACGGAAATCAACAGGGCTGTATTCAATTCCTATCTCAGCAAAAAAGCCATTCACATCACAGCAGTAGCAAAGAGAGCTCGATGCAAAGCAGGAGTAGAAAGAAGCGTATCGCAAATGCCTATTCCTGTAGAAAGAGATCTTAACACTTGGATCCAAAAGATTCCACTCTTTAAGGCGGGACGTCATAATTTCTGCATTGGTTTTCGTAAGGTTCATATCCCTGACTAGGTCGTCTATGTCTTTCTGGTTGGGGAAATGGGGTGACGTATTGGCGCTTGCCTCGAAGTCAGCATCTTCATCTTTATCGGAGGATATTAAAGGCGTTTCTTCTATTTCCTCCATGGTGGGTGGGCATGGAACGGGTAAATCTTCATTATGGGGGACTGGGGCAATAGAAGATGGGATATTTGGATATAAGACATTTTTTCGACCTTTACCTTTCTTGTAGAGTGAAATGTCTACAATGCAGAAGTAGCAATCATCGTGTGATTGGTTTGCTCCCTCCAAATGCAAGGAATAGCAAATGGCATGCCTTTTCTGGTACCTCGCAGCCATCCTTCTAATGTGGAACGGCAGCTTCCACAGCAAACGTGAGGTGCCCATGATTTATCTTGATCGCCCACGAGCATACAAAAGTAAGCGTGATATGCTATACAAAACTTCGTTCCTGTGTCAATTTTGTGCTTTACTGGCTTTGAATTGATGTAATGGCCGCAAACATAAAATGAATCTGCAGAGTGTCTGCAGGTTCTATTGGTAGCCATCACCATATAATTCTAATTAAAATATCTGAAAGATACAAAAAAAACATTTTATAAAGAGAAATAAGAAACCAAATGTGTACAAATATTTAATAATGGGCCTTAACCAATAAAAACATTACTAATAAACCCGTTTTGGGGACATTTTGAATTTTGCACTTGAAATTACTTTTGCTAGCTCAGAAAAATGCCTTAAAAATGGCGAAAAAGTAAAATTTCTAAATTTGACCATATCATAAAAACTAGTTTTCCGAGCAAAACCGATGCCAAATCTGTAATCAGCGTGGCCGAAACATATAGAAAAGATCGAAAAATCAACATAAACAAAAAATTGTTGCACAGTATTATTGTTGAATGTAATTGTTTCTTCAATTTCGTTTTTTGCGTAAGATTGGTTTGAACGTCAAATATTATTTATCATAATTTGTATTTGTGGAAAAATAATTTCTTCACCGTTTGAATGTGCGTTGTTTGAAGTAATCATGAAATCTTGGTGAACTTTGTCGTCGAATTTACGTGGTCGTTTGAAGTTATTCTGAATCTTAAAAATCAGTTTTCATTATATTCAATAAATGTTGTAGCTTGGAACCAAAATCGTCTGTCTTGACCTTCACTCATTTATTTTAAATGTATTTTTAAGTTTCGAAACTGAATAATACTGAGTGAAAAATAGCATCGATGCCCTAATCAAAGTTTTTAATAGATTTCACGGTTAGAAAGGACAATTAATTAATTAATAATAATAATCAAACAGTTGAGATTACCTTAAAGAAGAGTGAGTTGAATTATGATATCGGCAAAAATTGAATAAAAAACGTGTAGCCTTCGAAGCAATACAAAATTTTTGATGAGACCAACACTGTAAAGGACGTCAGTTTAAGTGAATAAATCGGGTGTTGTCTACATTTCCACCTTGAAGAAGAGACACGTCGAATTAAATTACCGTTGCGCGTATCGGACCAAAACTCGATATAATGCCCGGGTACCTGGCCTCCTTAGTAAGGTCACATATATAATACACACCCACAGGATGTAAACACTACGATTTAGTACTATGTATAGAACAACCTGGTAAAACTTTAACTGTTAAAATAAAATAGCATAAAAATACGTTTAGAACCGCAAATAATTCTAATGTAGCGTGTAACCACATGCAAAGATAATCATAGTATGGAGAAGGTTAAAAAAATTGTATTAAAAAATAAACATAACTGAAAGGAAGAGTCTAGAATGTGCATTTATCTATCAGGTTGTAACATAAATTATGCTCGGTTAGAAAACGGACGATAGATAATAGAATAACCAAGATAATGTGAAATAGTTTTAGAAATGTTGCAAAATAAACGCGGCGGCAGGTTCGCACAGGTTTTATCACGATACAGAATGATACAGAATGACTTAGGCTAGTGTAGTTTAGGCTAGTGTAGGATTAGGGTTCCGCATGGTTTGTCACAAGCGAATCTTCAACATCGAATCGATATTTGCACATCACTGCGTTCTCGGCAACTGCAGGCACCGTTTTTTAATCGGATCGTCACTGGGGATGAAAAATGGGTCCTCTATAACAATATTAAGCGTTGACATCAGTAGCTTAGACGTGAAACAAAGCCTGAACCTCAGCCAAGGAATGGACCCCATCCAAAGGAAATTTTGCTATGCGTTTGGTGGGATATGCAAGGAACTATTCATTTTGAGCTTCTGCCAGATAACCAAAGAATCACAGCTGAAGTCTACTGCCAACAACTTCAACGATTGAAGATGGCATTACGAGAAAAACTTCCTGCATTAATTAATCGCAGAGGTGTTCTATTCCACCAGGATAACGCGCGCCGTCACACTGCTCGAATCAGCACTGCCCAATTGGAGGCATTTGGTTGGGAAAAAATGTCTCATCTACCTTATTCTCCGGACATCGCACCTTCAGACTACCATTTATTCAGAAGTCTGCAACACCACCTAGATGGACAAAAGTTGCAATCCAGGGAAGCCATCGAAAACGAAGTGATCACCTTTTTTAACTCGAAACCAAGGGATTTCTTCGAACGTGGCATAAAAAAAACTTTTCTACAGGTGGGAGGAGGTTATAGAAAAAGAAGGGAGTTATATTGATGATTAATTTGTCATATGTCATTTAATTTTTGTTGTGAATAAACTAAAAATTCGAGCAAATTTGTCGTTATAAGTCCTTTAATTTTTGTTCTTAATAAACTAAAAAATAGAGCAGAATATATGTTACAACCTTATATTTTGTAAATAATTTCAATAACAGATCGAGAATTTATAAAATAGACCAAATCTTGTTAAAATACCTTTTTCCTTAGTCAGTTCTTGTTAACATTTTAATTCTTCTTATCTGCTTTATTCGTTTGTACCGATATATATATATATATATATATATATATATATATTATATAATGCAGTGCTTTTTTGGTGTCGGTACGCGCCGGTACACTGAACCGGCACCTTTTTTCCAGAGCGACGTTGATAGTCAACTTGACACACGTCCGCTCAAATAAATTAATGTTCCCATCTCGACTGACTCATTTGGCGGGAACAACAAATTCACTTGAATTAAAGGTTCATCACAAATTCAATAGAGAAGGGGGAGGGGCGCAGGAAGAGGGGAGGGGTGTAAGAGGACTTTCACAATTTATCAAGATATGAGTACCGGCACTCTTTTTAACAAAAAAAATCACACATATACATATATATATATATATATATATATATATATATATATATATAATATATATAATGAATAAAACCACGAAGTGAAAATAAACACAAAGGGGTGCTCAAGCGCTTTCGTCTATGACATCCTCAGGAACACTCATCCTGAGGATGTCATTAGACGAAAGCGCTTGAGCACCCCTTTGTGTTTCTTTTCCCTTCGTGGTTTTATTCATCATAAATATTTTTCACGTGTCACTTTCGTGAAATAATTTTTCATATATATATATATATATTTAGGAGAAATCCAATGACAAGAAGGAGAGTAAATGCCATGAAAAGTGTCTTCTTTAATGCGCAACGTTTCGAGCAATACGCTCATCTTCAGGCTAAACAGTGACAAAAAATGACAATATGAAGTTAAAATCAATAAATAAATGAATGAATGAATGAAAACACAAGACAAAATAATTACTATAGAACAAAGTTATAAAAGAAGTTTACATACTGTATAAAAATACGAGAAATTTAAAAAGCTATTTTTAAAATTATATATAGTAAATTTGAAATTAATACAATGGGATAATTAACACTACTAACCTTTCATTGCTGGTTCCGAGGCACAAGTAATTTAAAACAAAGCAAAGGGAAAATACTATGGGTCGGGTGGTTGGAGAGTTATGAGTTGGGGGGGAGGGATTATAAAAAATTTAGAGGGACAGCTGAGGAATCAACGTTTAGAGAAGGGGTCAATGTTTTAATATAAAGGGATTCCAAAATTCTAAGTGAGTTGGGACAAGGATTACAGCCAAGAATCTTAAAATTATCTAGAATGACATCTGTTTTACATTTAATACTATGTTCCCGGATACTAGAGGCTTCTTTTTTATTTAAAATTTTACCTGTTCGACAACTTATTCCCATATGCGAATAGATCGGACAAGGGTAACGGAGTTGTTATCTTGAACAAATCTGATTACATAAATAAAACTAATGAAATCCTAAGTGATGTTAGCAAATTCAAACAAATTCTTGAACCCGTCAATAAAGTCATTTTAAGGTTGGAAGACAAAGTTAATAGATTTTTGTCACGATTAAAGTCTTTAAAGATAATAAAAAACGATACTTACTCTCAGTTGTCCGTATCTGGTTCTAATCTTGCTCAATTATACTGCTTGCCTAAAATCCATAAAGTTGGAACACCTCTCCGTCATATTTTAGCTTCGTATAACTTACCTACCTTTCAATTGGCAAAATTTGTTGTTGGTCTCTTGTCACCTTTTGCGAAAAATGCGTATACTATAAATAACTCTTATGAATTTCAAAAAGATCTCCTCAGTGAGAATTTCGGTTCAAAAAAGTTTTTTGTCAGTTTTGATGTAAAGTCACTTTTCACGAACGTACCTGTATCAGAAACTATTGCCATTATTTTAGATAGGGTTTTTAGCTCGGTCGATAGTTTTCATGGTTTTTCATGGTCTTATTTTAAGGAACTTTTAGAACTGGTTTTTAAGCAATGTTATTTTACTTTCAATAATAAGGTTTACCAACAAATTGACGGTGTTGGGATGGGATCACCCGTCGGACCTTTATCAGCTGATTTTTTTATGACTCATTTAGAAAGCGTAATTTTTAGACAATCTCCCACCCATTGTAAACCAATTTTTTACCGACGCTTCGTTGATGACTCGATAGCTGTTTTTGATAATGCTGTACAAGCGCAACAATTTTTTAACTTCTTAAATTCTCTGCACCCCAATATAACTTATACAATGGAAACTGAGGAAAATGGCTCCCTTCCCTTTTTAGATCTTTTAATTTCGAAAAAAGGTGATTCTATTACTACATCAGTTTACAGGAAACCCACTTTTACCGGTTTGGGCATGAATTTTTTTAGTTTTACTGATTTTAACTATAAGATGTCGTGTATTAAAACTCTCTTGTTCAGAGGATATAATTTGACTTCTAGTTTTACCTTACTTAACGATGAATTTAATAATTTAAGATCATATTTTACCAATAATAGTTTTCCTGTTCAATATGTAGATAAATTAATAAGATCCTTCTTAAATAATGTTTATAGCCCTCAACTTCCCTGTATTTCAGTGCCTAAAGATATAAAATATTTCTTGGTACCTGAAATGGGTCCTATGAATAAAGAATTTAAACTTAAATTTATCAAGTTGTTAAAAAGATTTTTTTATCATACTGATTTTCGCATTATATTTATTAATAAAACGTCTTTAGGTAGCTTTTTCTCAGTGAAGGATCGAACTCCTGATTCGTTGCGTAACGGTGTTGTATATTTATTTACCTGCCCAAGGTGTCTCCTTGGTACTTATATTGGCAGCACCGTGCGCTCTCTCAGGGCTAGATTTTATTCGCATATGGGAATAAGTTGTCGAACAGGTAAAATTTTAAATAAAAAAAGAAGCCTCTAGTATCCGGGAACATAGTATTAAATGTAAAACAGATGTCATTCTAGATAATTTTAAGATTCTTGGCTGTAATCCTTGTTCCAACTCACTTAGAATTTTGGAATCCCTTTATATTAAAACATTGACCCCTTCTCTAAACGTTGATTCCTCAGCTGTCCCTCTAAATTTTTTATAATCCCTCCCCCCCAACTCATAACTCTCCAACCACCCGACCCATAGTATTTTCCCTTTGCTTTGTTTTAAATTACTTGTGCCTCGGAACCAGCAATGAAAGTTTAGTAGTGTTAATTATCCCATTGTATTAATTTCAAATTTACTATATATAATTTTAAAAATAGCTTTTTAAATTTCTCGTATTTTTATATGTAAACTTCTTTTATAACTTTGAATTCAACCCTCTTCTTTTAGTCTTTTTAAATTTTGCTTCTAAGAATAGGTTCTATAGTAATTATTTTGTCTTATGTGTTTCATTCATTTATTTATTGATTTTAACTTCATATTGTCATTTTTTGTCACTGTTTAGCCTGAAGATGAGCGTATTGCTCGAAACGTTGCGCATTAAAGAAGATACACTTTTCATGGCATTTACTCTCCTTCTTGTCATTGGATTTCTCCTAAATATTAAATTGAAGCTTTGTAGAAGCAACCCGCATGATTATATATACAGGGTGTCCGAGAATTATCTGTACAATTTTTGGCTGTTATTAAAAGTCAACCATGAAGTGTAGAAATTCCAGTGTTGTCCCATTTTACAAAGAAACTCATTAAGTTTTTTTCTGATAACAAGTTTTGACAAGTTTTTTCTTTTTTGTACGCGGGTGACAGACATTGATGATTTAAAAAGCAAGAATCACAGCTGCTATTGAGCGAATTGATGTGGATATGCTGCAGCGTACATGGCAACATTTGGATTATCGAGTGGATGTTTTGCGAATCACCGATGGTGCACATATCGAATGTTTGTAACAACGTTACTTTAATAAAAGAAACCTTTGAAAATACAGGTTCTAAATAATCTTGTTTAAGAATTTTACGTGTGTTATCAAGAATTTTATTAAAAGATGAAATTGTACAGATAATTTTCGGACACACTGGAATTTCTAAAAAACTTGTCAAAACTTGGTATCAGAAAACACTTAATGAGATTCTCTGTAAAATGGGACAACACTGGAATTTTTACACTTCATGGTTGACTTTTAATAACAGCCAAAAATTGCACAGATAATTCTCGGACACCCTGTATATATATATATATATATATATATATATATATATATATACACACACACACACACACCGTATTTTCTTCCCGTTCTTCATTCCCTTATGTGTTGGAAGTTTTTCTCTGGGAGTGTGTAACATTCATTAATATCGCGTGGTGAATTGTCAAATTCATTATACCTTTCAAATGTTCTGTGCGATGATTCCTCATTTCACGAAGATCAAGCTTGTCGCCCCTCCTCTCAGAGTATATATATATATATATATATATATATGCGCCTCGGTGGTGTAGTGGTTAGCGTCGCTGACTACAAATGCATCGGCCCTGGGATCGAGACCCGGTGACAGCAGGCGGCACGCAGCAAAACCCAGCTGTTTATCCTTCCACACAATAAAATTGGTTGGTAGATAAATGGGTACCCTGGGTAGCTTCTGGGTTGCTGGTGGAGCGTGGTTCGGATTCCACATTAAACTGTAGATCTAAGGTGGAGTGACAAGTTTGACCTTCGTCAGAATGAACAATTCGGGTGGAAGAAAAACCAAGGTTAACCAAAGTTATATCAGATAAACTGAAGATTAGAATTTTAGAAAATATTTTCATGCACTATCAAAGCCTATTTACATCACTCTCCGGCGACATTAAGACTAATCCAGGCCCCACTACAACTTACACATGTCACCATACACAAAGACAGACACAATAGCACCATGAGACACATACAGAAGTATAATATTAACATATTACAGTACAACGTAGATGGCCTCACAAACAAAATCATGCAGCTGAGGAAATTCGTACACAAACAAAACATTCACATAACACTTATACAAGAAACAAAACTAAAACGCACAAACAAAACACCCACCATCCCTGGCTTCACGGCGATCCGTCAAGATCGTACTGGGGGTAACGGGGGTGGACTCATCACTTACATACGTAAAAGCATTAGCTACACTGATGCAACCCAAAACATTACAAACACAATCCAAGCAGATAACACGATAGAAATACAGGCAGTTAACATTAAAATACGCGCAAAACACAACACCACACTAATCAACATTTACATCCCACCAGATAGTTCACCTCAGGTGCCAGCCAATTACAATCCACAGTTACACAATCTGGCCTCTCTCACTAATGTCATCTTAGGAGGAGACTTCAACGCTAAAGACACTAGTTGTACCTGCACAACCAAAGCAACACCAGAGGCGCCAACATAGCCGCACAACTAAACAGCTTCTTCATTCTTAACAATACAGAAGAACATACACACATACCACATCAAGCAGGATACTCAAACTTCTCCCCAGACATAACGTTCTGTTCCCCCTCACTAGCAACACATACACACTGGAGAACAGAAAAACAACTATCATCAGACCACCTGCCCATCATCATTGCAACACATTCTACACTCTTCCCCAACAGCCTTAGGCATACTTACAGAAATTACAAGAAAGCTGATTGGGAACAGTTCAAAATACAGACTGAGGAACAATTCACCACATTAAACAGCACACCCATCATAAAGATCAATACAACACTCAAGACATTTAATCAGATCATCAATAATGCAAACAAATACATACCCGAGGGCAACATTAGGAAATACAACCCAAATTACACTAGAGAAATAGCCCACCTCATAAAGCAACGTAACAACCTCAAACATAACAAACAAACACCACACACAGAAGCCATAAAACAGCAGATACAACAGCTCGACACAGAAATAAACAACAAACTCAAAGAAAAACAAACAGAAACATTCAGGGAATTCATAACAACACTAAACCACTCCACAGATACATCCAGGCTATACAAGACTATAAACAGCATTACCCACTCTAACAGCGGCATTCACACCTCACACGCGGCTATTTGTCGCAGCCAAAATAATATCCCAACATACACACAACAAGCTAACATTCTAGTTAATCACTACGCAAAGATAAGTCACTTAAACAGAGACAACAACCAGAAACACGCAGACAGACAAACAGCCAGACACAAGAAAACCTACAGACTCGACACGACCATTACACCCTTCAATACAGACCAGACCACCAACATCATCAAAAACATTAAGAATTCGAAGGCTACTGGACCAGACAACGTATCTAACATACACCTTAAACACTTGGGCCTACAAGAAATACTAGCTCTCACAAATATCAGCACATGTTCATACCAACACTGTATTATTCCTGACATATGGAAACAAGGTAAAATTATTACACTACTCAAACCAAACAAAAATCCAGCAGAACCAGCTTCCTATAGACCCATTACTTTACTATGCACACCTTCCAAAGTAACAGAAAGACTAATCTTACAAATCACCAACCCACACATACCACTATCGCCTACTCAACATGGATTCAGACCTCACCACTCAACCACGACATTACTCACTAACCTCACGCAGCACATCATGGATGGAGGTGGCAGGTGTCGTCTGTGGAGTTGTCTAGTTTGTGTTTATATGTCCGTAAGTTGGGGTGATGTCCACATCGGAATCGTGCGTAGTTAACTCGATCTGCTCAGGCTGATCTCTGACCTGTTAATGGGTGGCGGCTTCGCACCTAGGACCGCATTCGGACCGAGTCGTGTCAGTGCTTTGTGGGTTAGGTGTGTGTGTATGTGTTTTCTGTACTGTGTGATGTCTGTGGGGCGTGGTATGGAATAGTGTATTTGGTTATAATGTCTCTCTGGTGTTACCTTAATGGTGCGAGGTGTCGGTGCATGATTGTACTTGTAGTGACAAGGGCGTTGTGAGGTAGTTGTCGTTGCTGCCATGAATTGTGTTCTCCTCATGTGTAAATGTTCCCTAACTTTCAATATTTTTGTTTCTGTGTGCAGGTATTCTATTGGTGTTGTTTGAGTGCATCCTGTAATGATACGAAGTGCGTTGTTTTGTATTGTCTGTAAGGTGTTTATGTGTGTGTTTGAGATAATGGGTGCCCAGCATGGGCTAGCATAGTCCATAACTGAGCGAATATATTGTTTGTATATGAATGATGTTTCCTTCTGGTGTCCAAAGTTTGTGCCTGTTAGCACCCTAAGCGTGTTAAGTCTTGACGTACATTTGTTTTTAATGTCCTGAATGTGGTTTGCAAAAGATAATGACGTGTTGTATGTGACCCCAAGTATTTTGGTCCTGTGAGTGTGTAGAATGTTGGTGTTGTTTAGTGTAAGCTGAGTTACCTGGTGTTCTTTTGTGTTGCTTGTAAGCAAGGTGATGATTGATTTTGTGGGCGCTACTTTGAGTCTATTGTGTGTAAGCCAGTCTTGTATACTGTTTATGTATGTTTGTAGGTTATTTGTAACGGTGTCGATGTTGTTGTGGGTGGATGTTAGAGTGATGTCATCTGCATATGATAAGGTAAGCTTGTTATCTATGGGTGTTGGAATGTCATGCATGTATAAGTTGAACAGTGTTGGTGAGAGAACAGAGCCTTGAGGGACCCCGTTCGGAAAAAGTTGTTTTTGGATGACTTGCCATTAAATGTGACATGTGAGTATCTTTCTGAAAGATAGTTGCTCAGCCACCTTTTGGTGTTATTGTGCATTTTTGTGTTGAGTATTTTGTTTATGAGAGGGAAACGTGGGATAGCATAAAATGCTTTACTAATGTCTATTGTTGCTAATAGTGTACGTTGAGCTGGTCGTCTGGAGTTGATGGTGCCAGGACACACCGCAAACAATTGAACACATTATGACAGACTGTACCGCTCTAGCACAACAACGTACACAACATCACTAGTGCGCTGAACCTCTGGTCCACTCCGGAGAGGGCGATCGGTTACCTGCGTGCCACCGGCTTGCTCGATCAGGGTGGGCTGATCGGCTAAACAACAACAACAACTTATATCACTGATAGGCTTTGCCACTAATCAGTAAAATTTGTGAACTTGTATGAAAGTCTACCTATACCTAGTCATTTCACGCTTCTACAAAATGCCATACACTTTTCTGAGATTCAGAAAAACCAGCTGGTTAACAAATTTGCGAGAAAACGCGGCCATAAAGATTTTGAACTTCACGCTAAAAGCCACTAGATCATAATTTGTGAAGCTACATTCTATATCTAAGTGCCTCGTGGGATTAAAATAAATGTTCAGCTGTCACTAGCTTCAAATTTTCTGTTCAAAATCTTTGGTATAAAATTATTTACCCCCCCTATACAGGGTGCCCATAAATTATCTTTACAAATATAATTGAAATTGAATTGTATTGTACGAGGTGGAACGACTAGAAATAGGTAGGGTTTGAATGTACGCTTTCCACATAAAATTTGTAAAATTCTACACTTTTCACTTCTCTCCCTTCATTACGTTCGTCGAATTGTTTCCAATTTAATTTTCTCATGTGTCCCGCCAAAGTGTTCTATCCTGAGCTGTCCTTTTCATCTCATGGTAACTCCTGCCTGCCCTCAAATCATCCAGCATTGCTTTCCTTTTCCTTCCCCTCGGCCTTCTACCGTCATATCTACCCTCTATCACCTCCTTCAACAATCCTTCTCCTCTCAAGACATGTCCGATCCATTTCTTCTGTCTTTCTCTTATCACCTTAATGAGTCTTCTTTCCTCCCTCACCTGTTGCAGTACTTCCTCATTACTTTGGTGTTCCCTCCAGCTTATCTTTAGCATTCTTCTCCAAATCCACATTTCAAAACTTTCCAAGAATTTCTTTTCAGTTGTTCAGTGTCCATGTTTCTGCTCCATACAGTACCACACTCCATAGCAAGCTTTTTGCTAACCTTTTCTTCAGCTTCAAGTTGAGTTTACCTGTAAGTAATCTTTTCTGTCTCTCCAAAGCCCTTACCCATACCAATTCTAGGTCTTACTTCCTTATTGCAATCTCCACTGTTGGTTAATAAACTTCCCAGATATTTAAACTGCTCAGCTTCTTCTAAGGTCCGATTTCCTTTCGTTAGGTTCATTTGTGCTCCTTTCCTTCTTGCAATTTTCATTACTTTTGTCTTGGTCTCATTAATTCTCATTCCGAATTCTTCCGCCGTTGTTGTCAAGCTATTGAGTATTGACCATTCTTTGCAGTCCTTCCTCATTACTACAAACAAATGCCTTGTCATCTGCAAACCTTAGAGATTTGACCAATTTACCTCCCACTCTGATTCCATTTCATTAAAATATATTTCAAAAGCCCTCCCGTGAACGTATATCATGGAATTTAATAACATTTACGTTCTATTTCTAATTAATTAATTTGAGAGAGAGAGAGAGAGAGAGAGAGAGAGAGAGAGAGAGAGAGAGAGAGTTGATAAAAAGTAAGTAGACGTCACGAAGATTGTCCTCAACAACAAATGTCAAAGCTGATCAATGGCATACCAAAACGTGTCAACTTTACATAGTTCAGAAGGGAAAGGAACACGATTCTAAATATATTGATTCAATAACTTTATTATTTATTGACTTTTACGATCAAATAAAAACTATGGAAAAATCCTATTACAGCAATCCCTCGATATGTACGAAGGATGCGTGTATGAGAAATTCGTCCATATCAAATACTATAATACACGGGATTAATGGGGATACGTACGAGTAAGCTACGATTTCGCGGCTATTTCGCGAAATTGTATTGTAGAAAGTACAAATTAAGATCGTTACATAATACGTACATAAACCTGTAATAAATGCAATTATAAGTAAAGCTCGAATAACGCGCGAAGCGTATAA
The DNA here is from genome assembly GCA_023014485.1 of Bathynomus jamesi. Taxonomy (NCBI): domain Eukaryota; kingdom Metazoa; phylum Arthropoda; class Malacostraca; order Isopoda; family Cirolanidae; genus Bathynomus; species Bathynomus jamesi. Next base: position 604,136 of record JAJOZX010000623.1, on the reverse strand, counting down.
CGTAAACAAACAGATATACCTGGAGAAGAACGTATTATTATAGAAGAAGAACTTACGTACTAAATAATAAATATGGATCGTAATTTAAAGAAGTCTCGACGCAAGAAGTTGGTTAAAATTAACCTCAGTCTCATCTTTAGAATATATCGTGCTTATTTGAAAGGTAAAGAACAAAGAGAAGTTGAAATAAGACTGGAGGATGGTGGCTATGATATAAACATTATTTGCAATAATCAAGAGGAGGAAGACGAGGATCCCAAAAGTGACGACACTGCTGTTCTTTAGGTTAGTATACTACGTAATACGTATGTACATACATATACATACAACCTTAAATTTTATATAGGTTGGGGATGATTTAATTTGTTTAGGAGTGTACCCGTCGCATTTTTGACGATTTTTTAATTTTTTTAATTTTTTGGAGAAATAAAAAAAAAAAGATTTTTTTTCGTACATTAATGAATTCGGACGCATCGCATCGGGGTCGTACATAGCAGGGATATATACAAGGTGCGGCATAAGTAGCTTTTCCGAGAATGGCCGGATGGTGTTGTGGGTCCTTATTTCTTTGACGGCAACGGTTAATGTCGTCAATTAACTGGAAATGTTGCAGAATACAGTGTTACCTACACTTAGAAACCATCATAATTTTAAAAACACAATATGGCAAGAAGATGGTGTTCCACGACATTTCGGAAGAAATGTTCGTGCATTCTAAACGATAATTTTTCAGACTGGATAGGACGTCGTGGGATAGTCGAATGGCCGCCTCAGTCACTGGATATAAACCCCATGTGATTATTCAATGTGGAGTATAATCAATGATAGTCTACGTACAACCAAAAACCTCAGGACTTCGATCACATGAAGACTTTGATACGCCAAGAATTCGAGACGTTCAATAATAACAGAACTGTGCCACGCTATTTGTTGTTTAGTGGTTCAAATATGCAACGTGTGTATTGAACATGATGGAGGACACTTTGAACAATTTCTGTAATAAATAATAAATCTTATTCTTCACAAGATTATTTCATTATTCTCGGTAAAGCGACTTATGCCGCACCCTGTATATGTTAACCCCTCCGTCTATGGCCTTGGGCGGTTCGAGGTTGGCGGGGGTTCTGGTTAGGTGGCAGCAACGGATTTTCTCCCTCTCGGGTAGCTGGTACCGTATAGGGACTCGCGGTAGTTTCTCTTATGCTACTCTCTGATTTCTTCTTATGGGGTATCGGAGGATTCTATGAAGCTTACTAAATTCTCTAAGGGTTCCCCGATTCTTCTTGTAGCGTATCGGGAGATTATTTTTTTCTATTTTAAGAAGAAAGCAAGGCTCGAAGGAGAAGACAAAGCTATTCTCTTACTGTAGTTTACTGCTAAATTGTTACAGGTAATGCTCAACCTCTAAGACAGATCAGACAGAATCAGAATGATCACTGGAGAAATTCTACAAGTTTATATGCATAAATTTTGGTGACATCATTATTATTTAATGTTGACCTGTTTTGTTTTTTATTCTCAATAGGCTGAATTTTTTTGTAAAATATTTGAAGATAAGGTAAATATTTTAGCCGTAACAACGTCTAGAGATAAGCAAGATATTTGAAGATGAAGCCATATTTTTATTTTAAACCGCATATTGACAGAGCTGATGTTATCATGATCTGCCGAGTTAACTAAAAATGGAAATTGAAATATGCATTTTATTATGGATTAAAATTAAACATGCATATGAGCCAAAATTAAATGCTTAAAATTTAAAATTAAGTGTTGAGCAAGACATGACTTCATCTTTTACAACGTGAGAGAATGTATAAAGAAAATGAACATTGCAGAATTTAACACGATTACATTGTTAAGCTAAATCTAAAAAAAATGAAGTAGTTTAAAAAGAAATAATTCATCAATTATTCAGCAAAAATAAAATAGAAAGAAAATTAAAAATTTATCCGAACTTGCGTTTTATAATTATACAGTTAGCGTTACGCGAATTTGGACTTTATGTGCAAAAATGAATATAAGAATTATTCATTATTCACTTTTATACACACATATATAACCTTTGGTTAGTTTCCGCCCGAATTGTTCATTCTGACGAAGGTCAAGCTTTTCACTCCACCTTAGACCTACAGTTTAACGTGGAATCCGAACCACGCCCCATCAGCAGCCCAGCGTCTTAACCACTAGGCCACCTAGGGTACCCATTTATCTACCAACCACTTTCGTTATTGTGTGGAAGGATGAACACTGAACAGCTGGGTTTTGCTGCGCGCCGGCTGCCGTCGGGTCTCGCCTTTATATATATATATATATATATATATATACTGTGTGTGTGTATATACATATATATATATATATATATATACTGTGTGTGTGTGTATATATATATATATATATATAATATATATATATATATATATATATTCTTAAAAAACAAAAAAGTTTAAAAGTAATAACAGTTAAAATCCCCAAAATTTAAAAGATAAAAAAAAAATTACTGAAAAACGCGAAGCTTTTTGAAAGAAACAACCCACTTCTTTCAGGCAATGGAAGAAACAAAGTAAAAGTGTAAAAGAATTTCATTTTCTAAAAGAACTGTTATGCCTTTGGCAACTCAAAACGGCGCAAAATGTTTCGAAGAAAGGGTGATTTTGAAAAAACAAAAATTAGTGACAAAATCGAGCCGAAAAGTTGCGTCTCTTATCTTGAAATTATCTTGTATTTCTTATAATGAAAGATTCAGTAATTTTTAGTTTTTTCGTTATTATTGATATTTAAAAGTAACTGAGCCTTATTCATATCTACAGTATATTACGGTCTCTGTTCAAACGATGTTTGTGCGAGGCCGAGTTATCATCTGCCGTGTTCAGACTGTATGTATTTAGAGCCTTCTTTTAAAATCAATAGTTTCACCTATGTAACTTTTAGAACAATCCCTGCATGGGATTTAGTAAACTTTTTTTTTTTTGCAGAAGACCACGGGAAGAACAGGAGGGATCTGTTAAACTAGGTGAAGTACGTTAGGGGGAACAATATCCCAAAGCGATTCAGCGTTAAATGGGATCACTAGGGCATCCCTAAAGCTCTTAACGTTAGTAATATTGCTATAGAATTTCTTCTTAACAGAAGTAAGAGATGTTTTATAAATATAATATATATATATATATATCTATATATATATATATATATAATATATAATATATATAATATATATATATATATATATAATATAATATATATATATACATTTTTAACTGCAAACACGCAGTATTATATATTATTATAGGGTGAACCAAATGTAGGTGGACAGTAAATGATAACGTTTATTTTGAGAATACATATTAATTTTTTTGTATACTATAATACAAAATAAAATTTAAATAAATTTAGTTATAAATTTAATATAATAAAACACAAACACCATAGTTATAATGAACACCATAGTTATAATATAATATAACACAAACCGTATTCAACCTACTGTCCACCTACTTTTGGTTCACCGTGTATATATATATATATATAATATATAATATATATATATATATATACAGGGTGGCGCAAAAGTCGCGCATCATAGGAATTTTCAGTGTTGATTATAATATGTTATTTTTTTCTTTTAGGTAGGGGATGCCTCCGAAATTAACAATAGGCGAGAGGGTGAGCTTGGTTTTAATGTATGGAATACCAGGTACAACAAATCGATGAATCGGTACAGAATTTAAATTCTGTACCCATTCATCGATTTGTTGTATTTGCGCCACCCTGTATATATATATATATATATATATATATATATATATATATATATATACACGGTTAATATTCGTTTTAATGCTTTGTTCGTTTTCGATAGGAGACATTCTATGACAATTTAACATATGAATTCGTATTCAGGACATCTTGAAACTTCAGGGAAACATAAAAATCAAGGAAATGTAATAATTATTTTTTACAGAAAAAAAAAATTATAGGCCATTGACCGAGTGTTTACCTCTTTCCGCTGTTAAAATTTTGCCGGTCCTCGTCCTCTCCAGTTTTATGGGGAGACATCTCGTGATAAAATTAGGAAACATAGGTCAAATCAGCCAATTAAATCTGGTTTTTGTTTCATGTTACCTTATCCAACCAATCAGAGACGTGCATTTTGAATCTCCAATAATGCATACTCATTCCAAAATCCTTATTCAGTTCGGTTTTCGCTATGGTTTGTCTGGGGTGTGATTTGGATTACTTATAAAAAAGAAGACGGTGCTGAAGTTTTCTTTACCAGTCACGGTGTTTTACCTACTCGTGTTATTTGTCCGCAGTGTGGTCATGAGTGTAATTATAGAGAAGTTGCTGACCAATATTATTGCGAAGATTGACTAGGGACGAGCGCGGCAGAAAAAAGTGTTCCTTCTCTGTTTCCCATCGAAAGGGCACGTGGGTTGAAAAATCCCACCTCAAACTGTGGCAAAACTTATTGTACGTTGGGTTATTCTTGACAAAGCGTTCGACACAGCTAGATGCACAGCTCTATTTAGCGTTGGCTTCCGAGAGTGCGGTTAATTGGAGGAGTTTTTGCTTCGACGTCTGTGAGCATTGGCTAGGCCAACAAGTTCAAATTGGTGGGCCTGGCGAAATCGTCTATTTATTCCTGTTGGTCGCCGCTGATTTGTTCAAGCATCCCAACGCTGCTATTTAAGGTAAGAAATTGCGAAAAAACGCGGGTTAGGTTAGGTTAGGTTAAGTTAGGTTAGGTCTGAACCAAAACACATTTTTCTGGTGTTTTTTGGTGTGATTTGTTCAAATCTGAACTTCGTTTCTTTGGGAAATGAGCCGTTTTTGAGAAATTTTCAGTTTTAAAATTTCTCAAAAACGGCTCATTTCCCAAAGAAACGAAGTTCAGATTTGAACAAATCACACCAAAAAACACCAGAAAAATGTGTTTTGGTTCAGAAAGGAGAAAAAGCACTAAAACGAATAATTACTATATATATACACAGGGAGTCCCAAAAAAATGTATACACACTTTAACAGCTGATAGCTCAATTGATGTTTCTTTCTTTCCAAGTTAAACCCATTAGAATTAATAATGGCAGTCAGACTAAGCTTTGAACAAAGGAAATTCATTCTAAAATGCTACTGGAAGTGTGAAAACGCAGTTGAAGTGCAAAGACAGTTTAGGAGGGAGTTTCAAACAGATCCACCAACGCGACTTACCATCACTCGAATTAGAGATAAGTTTGAAGCCGATGGAACTGTTCAGAATGTCCACAAGAAGCATTCCAGAAGACCACGGACATCGACAAGCCCCACAAAGCAAGAAAGAGTACCAGTACTGGAAACGTATCACCAAAGTCCAAGAAAATCTGTGCGGCAAGCGAGTCGTGAGGTAGGAATTTCAGAATCGTCTGTCCAACGCATTTTTGAAGCGCTGTCAATGGAAAAGTTACATTCCAAGATTAGTCCATGCTATTAATGAAGATGATCCGGACCGAAGAGTGGAGTATTGCGAGTGGTACTTGGCACGATGTGGATGTGGATTGGACGAAGGTGTTTCGTAGAATACCCTCCGCGTTCACCAGACCTCACACCACTAGACTTTTTTTATGGGGATACTTAAAAGACAAAGTCTACGCTATAAAACCTGCAACAGTCGCTGAATTGAGAGCAGCCATTGAACGAGAATGCACACAAATACCAAACGAAATGTTTCGTGATGTTTGCGATTCCATTGCTTCGCGTTATCAGCAGTGCCTGGACCAGAACGGACGTCAGTTTGAAAACAGGCGTTGACAAAACAATTAAATAATGTCTGTAGATTCTATTACATTTTGAAAATGAAATGTATTTTAATAAACACTGCCTTTATAAGTATTTAAAGTGTGTATACATTTTTTTGGGACGCCCTGTATATACTTTTTTATTCTGCAGAGCTTTCGGTAAATTCTTTCATCAGTGCTTAATTACAATTGAAATAAAATATTAAAGTAAAACTTTAAATCATTTACATAGAGGAAAAACTAACAACTAAATTTCAAGTACTAATAAATAATGTATTAAATTCTCTGAGAAAATGGAGGAGCTGTTATTTTTAGCGTTATTTCATCTAAGAATAACTTGAAAGAGTCATTGAAGTTAGGTTTTGGTTGAATGTATGGAGATGGAGTCTGTGCAAGCGCGTAAAATGCTTGTCCAACTACTACGTCCTCTTTGCACGTTAATGTGATCTTTAAATTAGTGAGTTGTTCTGCCAATGTCGGGTTCAATTGCATTTCATCACAAGTTTTGTTTTTATAGATCAGACGGGCGAAGGTTAGTCGGGAAGTTTTTCTTTAGCGTAAAAGAAAGATCCGATCATGAGACTATTAGTAAAAAAACTACATTTTAAGTCATTTTGAGGATAAAACCTCGAAAAAAAAAATTGTTCCAAGGAAACTTTTTCAATCAAAATTCATTGAAAAATATATCGCGAACGCACAAATTTATATTTATGTATTCGCGATATATTTTTCAATGAAAATTGATTGAAAAAGTTTACTTGAAAGTTTTTTTTTTTTTTTTTTTTTTTTTTTTTTAGAAATTCCAATTCAGTACGAAAAAATATGTGATTTGAACAAATTTTATACGCTGGAGTCATCAAAGTCGAGATAAGGTTGTCTGTATTTGATCGGAGTAAGCGACTCAAATTTCACTCCAAATCCAGTAGAAGTTATTTCTCGTAAATATTAAAGCGATATCTTCCCCATTTATATGAATATGTGAGAATGGTAAAGCACTATCAATTTCCGTTTCCGCGATGAACTCAATGCTATTAGGTTCTGAATTGATATGGTCTAAAAAAGGTTGTACAATAGGGTGGATCGATTTTACATTTTTTTCGATTTCCATATTCTAATAGAGACAAAAACTTGCGCATGCATGAGAAAATAGCCTCTGCAAACTCTTAGCTTAATAGGTAATCATCTTCTGCCCCCGGCAGAGCGATGAAAATCATATTTTAGTAGTCAAAAACGTATTTTTAAACCCTAGCCTAGAGTCATAAAATTTTGCGTGTGTTATTTCATGCCTAAGCAACGATATAAATGCTATGGGAAATATATAAATGCATTATTTAAGACAAAGAGCCGATCTGAAAATATGTATATATGTATACATATTTTCAGATCGGCTCTTTGTCTTAAATAATGCATTTATATATTTCCCATATCGTTTATATCGTTGCTTAGTCATGAAATAACACACACGCAAAATTTTATGACTCTAGGCTAGGGTTTAAAAATACGTTTTTGACTACTAAAATATGATTTTCATCGCTCTGCCGGGGGCAGAAGATGATTACCTATTAAGCTAAGATTTTGCAGAGGCTATTTTCTCATGCATGCGCAAGTTTTTGTCTCTATTAGAATATGGAAATCGAAAAAAATGTAAAATCGATCCACCCTATATGTACAAGGTCTGGGGAAATGAACAACAGAAAAGTGTCATCCGATATGGCGACGAGAGCAAATGGATTTTAAATATGACGGATAATCTATCTTCCAGCCATCTTTGTTCATGAGTATAGAGGAGCAGTGGACTAACGACACCTGATCGACTTCACGTAAAATCGACAAACTGTGGGTTAGATTGTTAGGTTGTTAAAACTTTTAGAGTGACTATGTTACGTTACATTAGCATATCTGTTCATAATAACTCGACAATTTCAAGTCTGAATTAACGACCACGGTAGTCGGGCGAGAAATTTATTCACTAAACCAATGGTTTCTAATATCGGTGAACATTCCCACTAATGGATCATCAAATGAAAGACAAAGACGATATTGCAGGACCTTGCTTGACCTTCTCGAGCGAGGGTTTTGGCCAACCAGTCGATCGCGAAACATTTTCAAGTGGCTGTCAATGGGTTAAAAAAATAATAATCAATAAAATTAAGGTTTGTCGACACCATACAGTTAAGTATTTCATTCAGTTAATTTAGAACCTAACATTCTTGTTTATTAATACTTAATGATAATTTTTTGTATTTTTAAAAACTACAAACTATTCTGGTTTCCTTTTTATTATTACGAACTATAATTTTTTGCGTGTTTTGAATAAGAAAAAAATTGATTATTTATTATAAAAAGAGTAAAGTGTTAAATACATAAAATAAGGTTTCGAAACGATGCAGAAGGGTTCAAAAAGGCAGTAGAGCACTTGCTAAAAGTAAATTATAAAGATCTCCATATAGTAAAAGGTTGTCCAACCCTGTTCTAGAGGGAAGGTTGTCCACCCCTGTTCTTATATTTAGTGTAAAACCTAACTTCAATGACTTTCAACTATTTATATATTTTACGATAAAAATAACGCAAAACCTTTATGAAATGAAAGAATTCAACAGATTATCTGTAAAAATTATGTTTTTATTAATATTCCGAGTCGTACTTAATTACTGATGATGCAAAAAGCATTTATCAAAAGCTATGCAGAATAAATGTTTATTTGGACTCTCTCTCTCTCTCTCTCATTATATATATATATATATATATTATATATATATATATATATATAAACATCACTGCAAATACTAAACTATTTTAACGTTTTACAATTACAAATGAACTGAGTAAAAATATAAAATTAACCTATGTAAGTAATTTAAACTCGGTGATGTTACTAAAATGTAAAAAAGAATACCAAATTATTATAAATTTATTGAAAATTCATCTTAAAATAATTAAAATATGGAATTTTATATAATCGTTTAATTCTGGATTTCTTCTGAAAATATGAATAATTTTTGAAAGAGTAAATTCGCCTTTCACCTTTGCAAATTTTAAAAATGTCATTTCTTATTGGGAGATCTTCGCCATATGTACGAATTCTTACATTAGAATTCATTGGGATTACCAAATAAGTTTTTTGGTGTGACTGCTACGCCCTCTATGCTCGTCAATTCTAACTTGAAATTGGCGAGTCGTCCTGCCAATGCGAGACAAATTGCATTCATCACAGGAATATTAGCGCATGATTCATAGGGAAAGATGGTCGGGGAGTCTATTTTATGCTAAAATATCCAAAGTAACCGATCATTCGAAAAGACATCTTAAGAAGTCAATTTAGAGGTAAAATCATTCTATTAGAATATTAAATCTCTGTTTTTTTTATACTCTAATATTCATGGATAAAAATTTAATTTAAATTTTGGTACGATACTTCATTGTAATTTTCGAGAATTTCTTAAATAATTTTCAACAATTTTCAATAAATTTTAACGGAAATCCATCAGCGAGTATGTAATTAAGAAAGTTAAAATTAATTTTCTTTACATTTCAGTAAAGTTAAAGAAACAAATTCCATTCCAAGCCTGTGAATCTTTCTTCAGAGTTTTTACCTTTACCATCGAACTCCCACTCTGAATTAATTAGCATAAGATCTTGGGTGTCTGGTTCGTTTCCACCAATCTGACCGAAATAAAATCAGATATATTAATTCAATAATTGGTGAAGGTTCTTATACCTATTTATTATGATACTATTTAACAAAATATTTATACCAGATATGTTGGTGAAAGAAGGGTGACCGTTCTCAAACCTCCAACTATCATCCAACTGCCTTGATCTCTTGCCTTTCTAAAGTTTTTGAATCTATCCTTAATAGGAAGATTCTTAAACATCTCTCTACTCAATCTTCTTTCTTGGTCACTCTCCTTTCGGTGATACCTTTGCTACTGAGCTAGACATATCAAAAGTTTTTGATAGAGTCTGGCACAAATCTTTAATTTCCAAATTACCCTCCTTCGGTTTCTATCCTTCAGTTTGTGTCTTTATCTCTGATTTCGTTTCAGGCCAGTCTATAGCTGCGGTTAAAGATGGCCACTGTCCTTTTCACCCACTCTCTTGCTTTTTTACACATAAATACTCTTTTAAGTTGCGCTTTCCATCCTATCCACCCCTATACCGATGATTCCACCCTTCGCTTCTCCACCCGCTTCATGAAGCGTCCCTCTCAACAGTCATTCCATGCTTCGCGAGAGACGGCTGTGGCGCACCTGACCTTTGATCTCCGACTGTAGTAGAGAAAACCTCTTGGTTTTCAATGCCTCAAAATTTCAGATTTTTTATTTGTCTACTCGTCACAATCTTTCACACGACTATCCCCTTATCTTCAACAATACACAACTCAATTCTTTCTCTTCTCTTCATATTGTTGGCGTTTCCTGTTCTCGTAATCTTTCTTGGAAAGATCACATATACTCTCTCTAAAACAGCTTTTTGGAGGTTAGGTGTGCTGTACCGCCTCCGCAGTTTCTTTGAAAGCTGAAAAATTTGGTGTTAAATTTCATGTTACTGTCTTCTGACCATTCGTATATTTTGCTTGTATCCGTTTGTAAGGATTATACAGTATGTCATCCAGATGTATAATTTTCTGCCATTTTTAGGAATCGTGAGCAAAGGATGTTAATGTACTAGTATTAGTTACTTCGCTGTCTATATTGGTTAACACGATTATGAATAGCAGTAGAGCTAAAACTGTTTGTTGTGGTAACCACTTGCTGGCGTTCTCTGAGGAAATTATAGATTCATCTTCCTATTTTGTCTCTGCTTACCCATATATTTTGTGCTATTTCATGATCACACTCGTCGATTGCCTTGGCAAAGTGGATGTATATTACATTATAATTTTCACCGTTTTTTATATATAAATCCCCAAGTAGCACCAATAGTAAACTACATTTTTTACCCATTAACTGAGATTTTGTAAATAAGCCGAATTCTCTTGGAAGAGATACTTTTCTGAAGTTAGGTTAGGTTAACCCAGATTAATGTGAAATATAACAAATATGAAATATAACAAATTTCAAATATAACAAGTATGACTTCTCATTCTTATTCAATATAAAATATATAACCTGTTCGACCTACTAGGTAAAAAATAGTCATGAATGAAATTTTACACAAGTATTCGACCAACTTGGGCAGTTATGAAAAGCCGACTTATTTGAAAAATTCGACCAAATTGGTAAATAAAGGAGGCTTACTGTTGGCCATACTTAGAGATTTATATATATATTATACAGGGTGGGCCGTAAGTTTCCATACATAGGAAAATTTAAACGTTTGTTTTTATGTTCAGATACCCTAAGAATATGCGTTGTAAGATCTTGTTTACTGATGAAGCAAATTTTTACGTCAATGGAGAGGTTAATCGGCAAAACATACGTTTGGAGTAATGCTAACCCTAACTGGCTGAGTCCGACGAAGATGCAAGGTGCCGGTAAAAGTGATGGTGTGGCCGGGATATGGGGTGACAGAATTATTGGACCAATTTTGTCAGTGGAAATCTAATGCCGAAAGGTATCTTAACATGTTGCAAGAAGAGATTTCCATCCCTGCTAAACGAGGAAGGTAACTTCCCAGTTTACTTCCAGCAAGATGGAGCTCCACCTCATATGGTCTTCACGTGCGTCGGTATTTGGATCATCAGCAGTTTCCGGATGTTTGGATTGGTCGGCGTGGTCCTGTGGAGTGGCCTCCCAGATCCCCAGATCTCACCCCCTTGATTTCTATCTTTGGGGGCACTTGAAGGCCATGGTGTATCAGGAAAAGATACGAGACATAAATCATCTAAAGGAACGTATCACCAACGCCATTACAAGCATAACGTCAAGTGTGTTAATGCGTGTTCATCAACAGTGGGGAACACGTATTGAAATGTGTTTTCAAAACAATGGCAACCATGTAGAGCATATTATATAAATAAAAATGGTTGTCCATAAAAAAATGTTTATTTTTCCTATGTATGGAAACTTACGGCCCACCCTGTATATGTATATTATGAGTGTACTGGACTGCAGTCTAATCCTTTGAACTCAACGCAGTTTGTGTAAAATACATGAATTATGTAGTTCAGTGGACTTGAGGACTTGAGACGGTTTTTTTTAGGTTGACGTTTCTTCGCTGCACTCGATAATATGCTTCTGAAACTGTAATCGCCTCATAACATGCAGAAAACTCCATTCCAAGCAAGGAATAAGACTTCAAAGTAATTTTAATTCAGAGACGGATTCTAAGATGGTTTAAGAGAACTTATAAATATTTCGAATAGTAAGATGAACTTGCAAATACTTTCAGAATTGAAATACGAGTATAAACTTCATAGCTTCAGTCAGTTTAGGAAGGCAACTCTGAGTTACATACATAATTTGAACTTAAAAATTTAACTACACGGAGAGTTCAAAAATTATTGCAACTCATGTCGTGTATGTTACTATGGATTTTATATATAAAATGGTATATATATTACTTTGTTACTTTATGTGAGTTCGAACGACGGTTCACGATCGACTTGCGGTCGACCCCTCTGCAGCATCCCGCCTTATTTGTGGGATTTGGTGAAGGATGGAAGTGCTGTCTGATCTCCTCCTGCCCTCGTAGCCAGCCACGCATGGCTGGTCAGGGACTTTGCAGAGGAATCTGTCCAGCTGGTTCTTGAAGTTATTCAGGTCTGTGTGCTGGCGATTCCTTACTTCTTTTGGTAGGGCATTGAAAAGCTTTGGGCCTCGTATTCTGAGGTATTTTCCATCCTCGTTTTCATGGTCCCTTGTCCCACCGCAGCTGGGACCGTACAAAATCTGCCTCTTCTCTCATTCAAGTTTGTTTCTATTTCATTTCTAAGGTTTGGGACAGAGTCCTCAAGTATTTTCCATGTGTATATTACTGTGTACCGTTCGCGCCTTCTTTCGAGAGAGTAGAGTTTCAGGGATTATAGTCGAGACCAGTATTCTTCACCTTCCGTTTCCTCTATCTTAGACGTAAAAGTCTTTTGTATAGCTTCAATGTCTCGTTTTCTGTATGGGTTTGTGAGTACTGAGCAATACTCAATTATTGGTAGGATTAGTCTCTTCCATAATTTGAGCATGATGTTTGCTTTTCTGCTGCGGAAGCTCCTCCAGATGATTCCCATTATTTTTCTAACCGTTGTAATTTTGATGTTACAGTGCTCAGAGACTTCCGCTTTGACTCCATTTACCACCACCCTTTGTGTTCTTTGCGTCAAGAAATTAAATATCCATGTTCCTAGCTTTCTAGTGATTCCTGTATTCTTAAGTTTGTGTGCTATAATTCCATGGTCACATTTATCGAAAGCTTTAGCAAAGTCAGTATATATTACATCTATGTTTTGTCCTCGACACTGTGTTTTCAATATTTTCTCCTGGTGGTCTAATAGTTGTGATAGGCATGATCTTCCAGCCCTGAAACCACGTTCATTTGGGTTGTATAAGTTATTTTCTTGTAGGTAGTAGGTAGTTTTGCCTCTAATTGTACGTTCAAAGCACTTTATAAGGTGGGGGGTGAGAGCTACCGGCCGATAATTCTTGGGCATTGCTCTGTTACCACCTTTGACTAGGGGAGCAATGTTCGCGTTCTTTAATGGAAGTGGAATGTGTCCTGTGTCGAGAGATTTCCTCCATAGTAAGTATAGCAGTTTGGCAATACTCTCTTTACATTTCTTCAGAGACGTGGCACTCCATGTGTCTGGCCCTGGTGCCGAATTGTCTCGCATCTGTGATAGAGCCTTAATTACATCTCTTTCCGAGAACTCTAAGTCCATTAGTAGGCTTGTGCCAGAATTTGTCCTTGGCTGATTTGTATCAATATCGAAAAATTCGTCTGGGTTTTCTACTTTCATCTCCGACTTAGAGGTGCTAAACACAGAGTCAAATTGTTCCTTAAGCAGTTCACTCATTTTTATGGGGTCATTTGTGTGTTTGGCCTCCCCGTCTATCAACGGACCAATACTCTCTTTACATTGCATTTTCCTTTTGGCAAACGTGTAGAAGTATTTTGGGTTATTTTTTGTTTTCTGCTACCTTGTTTTTCTCCTCGTTTGTCTTTGTATGAATGTTTTCTTTAGGTCTATTTCTACTCGTATTTCGCATAGTTTCCTCTCTAGTTTGAGTCTCCTTGCATCAATTCTGTGTCTGTGGAGATGTTTTACGATTTGCTTTCGCTGTCTAAATAGTGTCCCGATTTTTCTCTGGAGCTTGCTACGTTTTCTTTTTTGTCTCTCTGAACATGCTTCAGTAATATGGGTTTGGTTTCAGTCTCCATTATACCTAGTATTTGTTCTGGAGTCTTCTCGTGAAGTAGCAATTCCCAATTTAATTCCTTTAAATCTTTATTTACACTTTCCCAATCTACTTTCTTTTCATTTATGTTTAAGCCTTCAAATATTCCTCCTGCCTCTCTGCGATGCGTTTTCGGACCTCTGGGTGCTAACTTCAATTGTGTGTATATATACAGGGCGTCCCAAAAAAATGTATACACACTTTAAATAATTATAAAGGCAGTGTTTATTAAAATACATTTCATTTTCAAAATGTAATAGAATCTACAGACATTATTTAATTGTTTTGTCAACGCCTGTTTTCAAACTGACGTCCGTTCTGGTCCAGGCACTGCTGACAACGCGAAGCAATGGAATCGCAAACATCACGAAACATTTCGTTTGGTATTTGTGTGCATTCTCATTCAATGGCTGCTCTCAATTCAGCGACTGTTGCAGGTTTTATAGCGTAGACTTTGTCTTTTAAGTATCCCCATAAAAAAAGTCTAGTGGTGTGAGGTCTGGTGAACGCGGAGGGTATTCTACGAAACCCTTCGTCCAATCCACATCCACATCGTGCCAAGTACCACTCGCAATACTCCACTCTTCGGTCCGGATCATCTTCATTAATAGCATGGACTAATCTTGGAATGTAACTTTTCCATTGACAGCGCTTCAAAATGCGTTGGACAGACGATTCTGAAATTCCTACCTCACGACTCGCTTGCCGCACAGATTTTCTTGGACTTTGGTGATACGTTTCCAGTACTCTTTCTTGCTTTGTGGGGCTTGTCGATGTCCGTGGTCTTCCGGAACGCTTCTTGTGGACATTCTGAACAGTTCCATCGGCTTCAAACTTATCTCTAATTCGAGTGATGGTAAGTCGCGTTGGTGGATCTGTTTGAAACTCCCTCCTAAACTGTCTTTGCACTTCAACTGCGTTTTCACACTTCCAGTAGCATTTTAGAATGAATTTCCTTTGTTCAAAGCTTAGTCTGACTGCCATTATTAATTCTAATGGGTTTAACTTGGAAAGAAAGAAACATCAATTGAGCTATCAGCTGTTAAAGTGTGTATACATTATTTTGGGACGCCCTGTATATATATATATAACCTCGTTAACCTCGTTGCTGTTCCGTGCGTTGGTCTCTCTTCACACGAAGGTCAGGCTGGTGGCTCCGCCTCTAGGTCTGGCTTGGTGGAAGAGCGAGTGGCTTTCTTGCACGCTCCATCGTACATAGCCAGGTACACCCGGCTCATCTGTTATACTCTTCATACTTTTTTCTCTTTTCTTATCCTTTCTTTACTTGCATGTCTGTAGTTTGCATGGTATGACAGTATTTGAGTTAAAACTGTGTTTGCATGGTTTGTAAGCGTTCTTATTTTACTTCTTTTCATCTTTCACCCTTTCCTATTCTCTTCCACCATTTTTCCGACTTGTCGGCAGTGGCCGGCGGATGATGATGGTGAGTCTTTCTTTCTCTTTTTCTGAATGAATGTTAACCCACGAATGATAGGTTTTGCTACTTACTTAACCCCTTATTCTCTTCTTTTAACCCCCTACTCTCTTCTTTCTCTCGGGCTAACCTTAGAGTGGATCTTAGGGTCTTTGTTAGCCTTAGCTTCTGTAGATCTGTAGATCTGGTACCGTCCTGAGCCAGGCATCTAGTCTTCTCTTGAAGACTTCAACTTTGACCCCTGTAACGTTTCTGAGGTTCTTTGGAAGCTGGTTAAAAAGTCTTGGCTCCCTGACAACCAAGCTATTTTCCTTCAGTGTTGAGGAGGTCCCTTGTCGGGCCTTTAATTTGGGAACACTGCACATTCTGCCTTTCCTATTTTCCAGTGTTGTTTGAATGGTAATTGAGTTTAGTTTTAGGTTTGGTACCAATTTTTTCGATTATTTTCCATATGTAGATTATGGTGTACCTCTCTCTTCTTCTTTCCAGGGCGTACAGATTTAGTTTACATAGTCTTTCTCAGTAGTTGAGTTCTTTGCAGCCATCAATCTTTGCTGAGAAATGTCTCTGCATTTCTTCTAGTTTATTAGTTTCTTCCTCTTTATATGGGGACGTCAAAACTGAGCAGTATTCAAGTTTTGGTATAATCAGTGTTTTTAGCAGGGGAATCATTACTGTCCTGTCCCTTCTTTTGAACGTTCTTAGTACCTGTCCCGCCACTCTTTTTGCTTTATTTATCGCTATCTGATCTTGTGTTTCGAATTTCGCATCATCGATCATTATTACCCCCAGATCGATCGCTTTCGTTCTTCTCTGAATTTCCTGTCTATCTGGAGCATAATATGCAGTCTGTTTAAGTTCCTCTTTTCTACCATATCTCAAGAGCTCAGGCGCGTATTTACACATGGGCCAAATGGGCCATGGCCCAGGCGTCAAATTTTAGGGGGCGGCAAAATTTTGAGGGCAGTAAAATTCTGGAGGAAAAGTCGTAACAAGAAAGCACTTTTTAGGTAGGGAAAAAATCCAAAATTTCTGGTATTTTTTAGCTAAAAAACGGAGAAAAGTTAGTACCACTTCAAAAAAAATCTCATTACGTTTGAACGAAGTTGATTTCAAAGGTGGTCCTTGGCCTTAATATATTTTATTAATTTTAATAATATCTTTATTTTAAAGCTAATTATTTTTATTTTATTTCAGATTTATTGCTTACACTTTACAGAGTATCAAGCCAAAAATTGGCCAGTTATTTTGTTTAAGGTTTTCTCTATAAAATTGAATTTATATTTTTTTTCTATTTTGCAACTTTGAACTTTGAGAGAAGCGATAAAGGCTAATTCAAAGTACTTCTATAATTTCGCAAAAAGAAAATCATACGACTATCGGACCTTTAAAAATGAGAATAGTGCTTTACCTGATGATCTAACAGAAGTATCTGAAACATTAAGAGCTCAGTACGAATCATCTTTCATTATCTCAAAAACTGACAAATTGATATACAATAGAAACGTGTTCTTTGAAGAAGAACTGCAAGGGGAAAGTATAACGGACTTCGACTTTACGACGGATGATATTACACAAGCCATAGGGAAACTAAAAACACACTCAGCGGCAGGACCGGATAAATGGAATGCCACACTGATCAAAAACTGCAAGAATGCAATCGCTGAGCCCCTATACTAGATATGGAGACGATCACTCGACACGGGAGAAATACCAGACATCCTGAAGAGAGCGAACATAGTCCCAATATATAAAGGAGGAGATCGATCCGAGACCAAAAAGTATAGGCCAGTGTCGCTTATATCTCATCTCACTAAAATATTTGAAAGAATAGTTAGATAGAAAATCTATGACTTTTTGGAAACTCAGAAAAAATTAAATGATAACCAACATGGGTTTCGGTCAGGCAGATCATGCCTATCACAATTAATGGAACACTACAACAACATTATTGATGCACTTGAAAGTAATGGAAACTATGATGTACTACACACAGACTTTGCTAAAGTGTTCGACAAGTGTGACCATGGAATCATAATACATAAACTGAAATATATGGGAATAACAGGAAAAGTAGGGAAATAGATATATAATTTCTTAAGTGAGCGGCGGCAAGTCGTTACAGTATAAGGAGTATCTTCATCAGAATCAGAGGTCCTCAGCTCAGTACCACAAGGAACAGTATTAGCTCCACTACTCTTCATAATCATGCTAACTGACATAGATGAGGACGTTACCAGAGACAGCACAGTAACATCCTTTGCCGATGAAACAAAGATCAGTAGAAAAATAAAACCAGAAGATATAGGATCTCTACAAACAGATATGAACAGAATCTACAAGTGGACGGAAGACAACAATATGAAGTTTAACACTGAGAAATTTTAGCTGTTACGGTACAGAAAAAGAGAGGACCTAAAATCCATGGAATATTATACCCCAAATGGACAGGAAATTCAGAGAAATTCTAGAGCAAAAGATTTAGGGGTTGTAATAACAGATGATGCGAAATTTGAAAAACAAAATAAGATAGCAGTAAACAGAGCAAAGAGAATAACTGGCGAGATACTGAGAACCTTTCAATGAAGGGATAGGAATGTAATGATTCCTCTACTGAAAACACTGATCATACCCAAATTGGAATACTGCTCGGTCCTAACATCCTCATATAAAAAAGAAGACATTAGGCAGCTGGAATGGATTCAGAGAAGCGTCACAGCCAAGATCAAGGGGTGCAAAGAACTAAATTACTGGGAAAGGTTACGCGAACTAGACCTATATTCACTGGAAAGGAGAAGAGAGAGAGATACACCATTATTTACACTTGGAAAATAATGGAGAAATTAGTCCCTAATCTTACTCTGAACCCTATAACTCCTCAAACAACGGTGGAAAGTAGAAACGGTAGACTGTGTCGTATTCCCAAATTAAAGGCGAGACAGGGAACATCCTTAACCCTGAAAGAAAATAGTTTTGTTGTGAGAGGACCAAAACTGTGTAATCAGCTGCCCAAAGACCTAAGAAACACGAAGGTAGTTGCAGTGGACATCTTCAAAAGAAGATTAGACGCCTGGCTCAGAACCATCCCCGATGAGCCGGGCGTACCTGGCTATGTGAGGTGGAGAGCACAAAAAACGAACTCACTACTTCACCAGGCCAACTCGAGAGGAGGGGCGACAAGCTTGACTTCGCGAAATGAGGAATCATCGCGCGGAACCTTTGTAAGGCTTTGTAAAGGTGTATATATATATATATACGAGGAGTGATCAAATGGAGAAACATCGCTTGAAGACAAGGAACGCAGTGGCCGCCCTTCCACTTCTCATTACGGATGAAAATGTCCAACAGATTCGATTTCTGGTACGAGCAAATGTTTCTCCATTTTTAAACTTTTTGTGCCATTTGGAAACGTTAGCTACACTGAGAGCATCATTTCCAAAAGCTGTTTTAATCATTTCATTCGTCTCCGAACGCGCGTTGCTCCATTTCCGAGATTTCGACGTACTGCAAAAACACACCCTCCCTTTAAGCGCTCCAACCAACTACTGACTCATTCAGGGCTGCCACTGACTTAATGAAAGAAAACCCACATCGTACACTAAAAAACCTAGATGATCCTGAAAAAAACCCAGATCACCAATACCATTTTTTTTTAATTTAGTACCAAATGAAGCAATTTATTGCCAAATTGTATTTAGGTATATATATTCATTCAAATTTCAATGCAATTTACTATGCACAAAATATAAATCAAGCGAAAATTGCACGCACGCGCAATGCAGGCTAATGCCCGCCCATGACTAATGCTGCCAAATAATAAACTGCAACATGTTCGTAACATGTTCGTTCGATTTGTCTACAATTATTCAGAGTAAGCTCCAAAGTCAGTTAAACAGTAAATTTATAACTGCGATTTGCTTTAAACATCAGTATCGTTTTAATAAATTTGTATCAGTATGTATAAATACTCAGAACTGAATAATTAGTAAAATTGATCGAAACGTTTAAGCAATGATTTGTTGTAACATGTTTCTAACATGTTTATGGAATGCAATGTTTAATGGAACTCAATTTTTCTCATTCTTATTTATGCATTACCAAATTTAGTTCATTTCATTACCAGAATACCAAATAAATTTTTAAATACAAAATTGCTTTTTCATTACCAAATTTGCTCAGATTTCGTTATTAATAATACCAGATGGTAACCCTGGAGTCGAGAATTTTTGCCAGTTTTGCGCAACTGACATCCTCCTTACAAACATGCAGCTTTCCTGTCATAGCATTTCAAAAAACGCTTTATGATATTACCAAACAAAGCGTTGTTGCATTATATTTTATTTAGAGTGGTAAAATTGTTACATTTTATTTGTCTGCCTTACTTTAAGCCTAAAAAACCCAGATTTCATGAAATTTTTAAAATTAAAACCAAGAAACCCAGGAAAGTGTTGAAAAACCCAGATCTGGGTGGAAAAACCTAGGAATAGCAGCCCTCCTCATGGTAGCAGATTTTGCTTCAGACTGCAGACGCCAGAGGGCAGGAAGACTCACATATGTAAATGGTTATTTCTTATTTGCATTCGTTTGTCCGTAGCAATAAAATTACAGATACTTTTTGATCACTCTTCGTGTGTATGTTTGTGTATATATATATATATATATATATATATCATAATATATATAATATATTATGATTGATATAAAAATATCTTATATGTTAAGATATATTTTGCTAGAGTAAATGAAATGCCTAAACCATTTGACTGCATTTTACTGAAAACCCTTATATCAAACAACTATTTATTGCTAAATGGTAAATTCGTAAGTGTCCGAAGGGCGGCTAAATCAGTATGGCCCTTGTCGACAGGAAACCTAAATCCGCCCCTGATAGGGTTGCCAGATTTTGTCCCGCACAATGCGGGCCAAAAATTTTTCTGAGGTTTTTTTAAGACCAATTTCTTTTTTCAAATTGAAACTAGATTTCTTCAACGGTTACAACAAACAAAATTAGAAATTTTTTATTAAAACAATGCTTAATAATGCTTGATTTTTTTATCAAATGCGTGACTGTCCCGCAGAATGCCGGACGTCTGGCAACCCTAGCCCCTGACATGTACTGTATGTGTGTGTGTGCATGTATGGACATATGTACGTATGTCTGCATGTATGTCTGTGTGTGTGCATGTATATAAATATACAGGGTGTAACAAAAGTCTGTTCTCAAGGGAAATCTTTTCCGATATTTTATTTAGCGACGAGGCTTGTTTTCATTTAAATAGAACAGTGAATCGCCACAATTATCGTTACTGGAACAATGGAAATCCACATTGGGCTGAAGATACACATTCGCAGGTTGATCCCAGGACTACGGTGTGGGCAGGAATTTATAGAGGAACCATCATAGGACCATACGTTTTTGACGAAACCATGAACGGGGATTCTTACATGAACAACATTCTGGAGGGAATTTTGCAAAAGTACATTGACGAAATGTATTTGGATGCTGGTCGAAAGTTCTGGTTTCAGCAAGATGGTGCACCTCCGCATTTCGCTCGTTCAGCGAGACAATGGTTAGATGAGAATCTTCATGGCAGATGGATAGGACTCTGAGGTTGTGTAGAATGGCTGGCCCAAAGCCCTGATTTGACCTAGGGTGGCCATTTAAAAAGGAGGACACTGCGTATGTGGCCGTACGTTAACATATATATTATATATATATATATGTTAACGTATGGGAACGTACGCAGTGTCCTCCTTTTTGGAAATTTGGAAATGGCCACCCTAAGGACAGAGTGCTCAAAAGGCGGACTGTCCGCCTAAAGCCGGACGTTGCCCACCTTAATTTGACCCCATTTGACTTCTTGTGGGTCCATTTAAAGTCAGTTGTTTATGAGTCAAGACCTCAAATAATCCAGCAGTTAAAAGAAAAAATTACAGCTTACAAAGACGATTAGAGCTGTGTTAATGGCTACATGGAATGTAATTTGAGCATGAACTGGATTAATTGGTAAGTTGATTGTATTGTTTGTAATGTGTAGTTAAAACTATTTTCTCGTTCATTTCTGTTATATCTTAGTTCCCTATGAGAACGGACTTTGTTCCACCCTGTATATACATACATGCGCGTGTGTGTTTGTGTGCATATAAAGTGGCGCTCATAAGTATTCGTACATAAATATTTCAATTACAGTATATTCAACCTTATCTTTTGTACCATGAATACGATAGTTATGAGAAGTTTACCATTCATTTGGAAAATATTAACAAATAAAAAAATAAGTTTAACTCCAACATATAATGTAGAACATCGGTACTTGTAGGTTATCTCCCCCCCACCAATTTTGACAGAATATTTTCGTTAAAACTAACGAAAATATCACGACTTAACCTAACCAATTAATTATCGAGGGCGTACAGTTGATCTATTAATAAATAGTAAATACTATTCCAGAAACAAACAATGTTATAATTAATAATAGATCAACTGTACGCCCTTGATAACACTGGGGAACAAATTTCAACTTTTTGTCTATTGAATTAGATTTGACAGTTAGTTCTAGGTAATTTGGGTGCGCTGAGCACGAATTTTTACTCGGTTTTGCTCTATCAGGTCCTAATTTTGCTCAACACCCCTCCTCTTTCGTCGTATTCATAAAAAGGTTTTTTTCTCAATACTCGCTGTCTTTTTGCAGTTACACATTATGCAACTAGGTTTTTATCTAGGTATTTGTACCTATTGTTATGGTATTGTTGTATTATGTATTTTTTATATGTAACACCCTAAAAATATTTTTAATTTTGTCATTTTTAACCCATTTTAATATTAGTAAATTAAGCTAAAAATATCATAGAATTCTAAAATTTTCTCAAGCGTTCCTGTTCTCTGTAGAGTATTCTAGAGGGACAACTAAAATATATAAAAGCGACTCGTTTCCAGAGTTAATCAGTCAATTCAATCAGTCAGTCAGTCAGTCAGTCAGTTGAGTTAGTTAATTAAGTTTGGGCATTAACATAATTTTGAATTGGCATATGATTTAGTGAGTAATTTTGTCATCGTGATTTAATATAGTTGATTTAATTAGACGTAATTTATATTGTACCTACTCATCCGTGTTTCTAGTTTAATTTCATAGATTGTAAGTACCTATTTCATAATAAGTACCTATTTAAACTAATTTTTGTGTTTATATTTCAGATTTTCTTAAATTTATATGAATTAAGGGCTTTAAATACCTTTACAAATTGGCAGAACAATCAAGCAATATGTCATCAAGCACTAGAAAGTTCAAATGCAAAAACAACCCTGATTCCTTCTGTTATATATGTGGAAATTTTACACTTCCACATCAACGAGCAAATATAACTGACTTCGTAAAAGAGCTTACTTAGCTTATTTTGGCATAAAACTGGGGAACCAAGATAAATCGTGGGCTCCACATAAAGCCTGCACTATATGCATTGAAAGACTGCGACATTGGACGAAGGTTCGGATTCAAAAATACCTTTTGGAGTTCCGATGGTAAGTTTATGATTTCATAAAACTACGTAATTTAATCACTAGTATACTGTAACTTACCTAAATGTAATTGTAACTTAGGTACATAAACAAAAATTTACAGAAAATGTTTATAAGAATCTCAAATATTGCATAAGGTTGAAACACATAGAAATGTTAAATGTTTGGGTGATAACTTTTGATAAAATTCATAAAAACAAGTCTCTCGTCGCTTTTGTTAACGCTTTACAATTTTTTTTCCATATCAGGTGTGGCGAGAGCCTACTAACCACGAGACCGATTGCTACCTTTGCTTTGTCAAGACTTCGGGCTTCACTAAGAAAAAATAAACATTGTATCGAGTACCCAAATTTCGACACCGCGATACGACCTGTGCTACATTCAAATGAGATCCCCATTCCAAAATTTAAGGGTCTGCCAACTCAAGAATTAGTTGAAGATGTTCCTGAAAATATTGTTATGCACTTTGAGGAGTCAGACACCGGTTTTGACCCCAGCGTATTTGAAAGTCAAAACGATCCGCAAAAGTTTAACCAGGCCGAGTTGAATGATCTTGTAAGGGATCTAAATTTGCCAAAAAAGGCTGCGGAAATTTTAGCTTCAAGACTTAAAGAGAAAAACTTGCTTACTTCAAACACATACATTTCATTTTACAGAAAAAGAGAAGAAGAACTTGTTAAATATTTTAGAACAGAGGATAGTTTAGTATATTGCTGCGACATAGTTGGTTGTTAAAGAAGATGGGGGTGAGTCTTACGATGCAAATGATTGGCGCTTGTTTTTAGACAGTTCGAAAAGAAGTCTTAAGGTGTGTTGTTGCATAATGGCAATCTATACGGCTCGATACCGATTGGCACTCAACAAAATTAAAAGAAAAGTATGAACATATAGAAAAGGTTTTAAATCTTATCAAATATAGGGAGCACGAGTGGATCATATGTGTTGACTTAAAAATGGTTAATTTTCTGCTAGGACAACAAGGAGGGTATACTAAATATCCCTGCTTCCTTTGCTTATGGGACAGCAGAGCCAAGGAAGAACATTATTTCAAACAAATCTGGCCAGCACGAACATCACTTACTGTCGGAGAAAAAACGTAATTAATCCACCTTTAGTGAGCAGAGATAAAATCATATTTCCTCCTCTGCATATAAAACTAGGCCTCATTAAACAATATGTAAAAGCTTTAGATACGAACGGCGAGTGTTTCAAATACATAACTTCAAAATTTCCAAGTTTAAGTATGAAAAAATCAAGGCGGGAATTTTCGACGGTCCACAAATAAGAAACAATGATTAAAGACAGCAATTTTCCTAATGTAATGAATGAACGCGAAAAAAATGGCTGGTTCTCATTCGTGGACTTGATAGAAAACTTTTTAGGCAATTATAGGGCAGATAACTACGAAGAAATCGTAAAAAAAACTTTTAAGGGACTACAAAGAGTTAGGTTGCAATATGAGCATAAAAATGCATTTTTGAATAGCCATCTTGACCAATTTCCAAGTAATTTAGGTGATGTAAGTGACGAACAAGGGGAGAGATTCCACCAAGATATAAAAATTATGGAGGAACGGTACCAAGGCCGCTGGATTCCACATGATGGCTGATTACTGCTGGTGCTTGAAAAGAGACCTGCCATCAACAAGCAAATACGCTAGAAAGTCTTACAAAAGAAAATTTTTGCCACAGTGAAAGCTTCATATGTTGTTTTTTTTATTTTAAGTCATTTCTATCGTTATAATGTAATTTTACTGTAGTTTGAACTGCTTGTATTCATGAAACTTGAAAAAAAAATTTAACACATGACTTAATTTTTTAGTCCTAATTTGAAAAATCTGGAAAATGGCACATAGGCTGTCGACAAGAATCAGGACCTGATAGAGCCAAACCGAGTTGAAATTCGTATTCAGCGCACCCAAATTACCTAGAATCAAGTGTCAGATATCATTCAGTAAAATACGTGTTGCCCAGTGATAATTGGTTAGGTTAAGTCGTGATATTTTCGTTAGTTTTAACGAAAATATTCTGTCAAATTGGTGGGGGGTAGATAACCTACAAGTACCAGAACATCAAAGAATTTGAGGAAAATAAAAAAGTTAAAATTATATGTTAACATTATATGTTGGAGTTAAACTAATTTTTTTATTTGTTAATTTTTTCCAAACGAACGGTAAACTTCTCGTAACTACTCTATTCATGGTACGAAAGATAAGGACAAATATAACAAATATTTCTCTGTACAAATACTTAGGATCACCTGAAGATCAGGGCCCCCAGCCTTTTTAGTTAGCCTTATAAGGCTAACTAACGAACATATCACGACCTAACCTAACCAATCGTCAAGGGCGTACAGTGACCTAACGAGTGGTTAGGTTAGGTCGTGATATTTTCGTTAGTTAGCCTTATAAAGCTAACTAAAGAAGGCTGGGGGCCCTGATCTTCAGGTGATCCTAAGTTTGTACAGAAAAATATTTCGGAGCTATTGAAGAATAGGGACCCCAGCCTTCTTAGTTAAGTTTATAAGGCTAAACTAACGAAAATATCACGACCTAACCTAACCAATCGTTAGGTTAACTGTACGCCCTTGACGATTGGTTAGGTTAGGTCATGATATTTTCGTTAGTTAGCCTTATAAAGCTAACTAAAGAAGCTGGGGTCCCTATTCTTCAATAGCTCCAATATTTCAGTTATATTTGTCCTTATCTTTCGTACCATGGGTGCTACTGTAGTATGCGGTCTACCTACGATTGGTTAGGTTTAATCATGATATTTTCGTTAAAACTAACGAAAATATCATGACTAAACCTAACCAATCGTCAAGGGCGATTGACAATGGGATGTAAACAAACAATTAGTAAACAAGATAAGAAACTATAATTAAAAGGTAGACCGCCGAATCGTAGGACCGCATACTACAGTAGCACCCGTACCATGAATAGGATAAGGCTAACTAGAGAAGGCTGGGGGCCCTGATCTTCAGGTGATCCAATACTTATGTCACAGGTGTATGTATGTATGTATGTATGTATGTGTGCTTCCTGTAGCCACTGATGTGCACCATCAACTCGTATAGAAACGATAAGGTACTTAGTACGTATTATTGGGACTACGAAACTGTTTATTATGTATTTTTGCTCTCGTCATTTTCGTTTAAACTAACGAAAATATCACAACTTAACCTAACCAATCATCAATGGTGTACAGTTGACCTAACCGGGCATTCATTTGACACGAATGTTGACACTGGATGTTTTTATCAATTACGGCGTTATTCTCTCATCCTTAACTTGCCCGAAATGTGACAGTGAGTGCCTAATACGAAAAGATCAGAAGATATTTAGGTGAAGTAACCAATATTAACCTGTTAGGTTAATTGAATGCACGGTTAGGTCAACTGAATGCCCGGTTAGGTGAACTGAATGCCCGGTTAGGTCAACTGTACGCCCTTGATGATTGGTTAGGTTAAGTTGTGATGTTTTCGTTAGTTTAAACGAAAATGACGAGAGCAAAAATACATAATAAACAGTTTGGTAGTCCCGATAATACATAAGTACCAACGAGAAAATGTAATATTGATATCAGTATTATTGCTATTGTTGCTGTTACTATTGTTTTATATCGTCTATTCTACTACGCTGCATATACTTAGGAATGCATTAGTAGTATGCCCGTAAAAAGGGAGACAGAAATGGATCAATTTGAAAATTTCCACCCTCACCGTCCTTCATGAAGATCCTTCACCGTCCTTCATGACGGTCCCTCCTTTATAAGGTGTCCTTCATGGTTCTTTAAAAAAAAAAAGATTCCTCTTCACCTTCCTTAAAAAAAAAATTTAAGAAAGGATTCATCGTCGCCTTCCTCCTTGAAAAAAGTTGTTTCATGAGACAAACAAGAACAAACATGCAAAAGCATGCAAAAACATACATACATTCGAGTACTTTCTGTTCAGGCAAGTTCCGCCAGACAGTAGAAATGAAAACTTAAAATGAATATCTGAAAAGTTTTAATAGGCGTAACGAGAGTATGCATCGACATCAACACATCCAACTTTCATGTGTTAACAAATTGCGAACAATACATAAATCAAAATCAGATTGAACATATTTTAAATCGAAAACAAGTTCTTTGTCTAATATCTGTATTATGAAAAATAAAAGGATCAATCCCAGAATAGGCACCTGAAATCATTTTTAGGTGCTTAATCTGGGATTGAGGCAAAACACAGGTGCTTAATCTGGGATGAGGAGAAAAAATATAAAAGTTTTTAGAGATATAATTCATTGTTTTTATCAATATTTGAAAAAATCAACTCTCTACCTAACCTAACCTAACCTATCTTTTGCTATATCTGTTTTTTTGGTTAGTTTTGCTATTCTTACCAGTTTGATTTTACCTGATTTTCACATTTAATATTTTATTAATAATATTATTCGATTTCTATTTCAGAAATAATCAAGTGACCCCATTTTGTAATAAACTTTGTATAAACAATAAATTTTGTAATCATCAATTTTTTTTTTTATTTAATTCCTTGCAAGGTGCCTATTCTGGGATTGAGGTTGAACGCAGGTGCTTCATCTGGGATTGAGGTACATCAGGTGCCTATTCTGGGATTCACCCAAATAAAATGAACATTTATTATTTTAATTTAAATAAATTAATTTCTCTCTTTTTTAAGTGAAACTGGCTTATTTTCAAACGAGATGACCTTCAAATACAAGAACTTTTTTATATACTCAAAAAACAGGCATATTTCTTTATTTACTTTTAAATATGTATTTTCTGTTATTTACATCGATATATACCATCACATTCACTTTCACATGCCATCTTCTGGTATGTGAATTACTAATTTTACTGTTCATCAAATTTCGTTATAAAATTGCATGTGTTAAAAGAACATCAAGTTGCGTAATGCGGCTTTAAAACTAAAGCAACAAATCTGTTTTCCTCCTCTAAACTTCCACTTAAATATTATTACTAATATTGATTTATTGTTATTATTACATATATATATGTAACGTGTTAAGAGTATTAAATTAAATATATTGAATTCAATTCCCTTCGTAATAAAAGCATCTGGCAACTCTACCCCAATCTTGCTATATTTTTCTCACAGTAACTGTTTTCAGAGTAGTAGTAAGTTTAACTTTCTTTTAACGACTATTAGTTGCTACTAAGCTTGTATTATTATTATTATTATTATCATATATATATATATATATATATACATATATATATATATATATTATATATATATATATATATATATATATATGATAATAATAATAATTATCATAATAATAATTATCATAATAATTATCATAATAATAATAATTATATATATATATATATATGATAATAATAATAATAACAAGCTTAGTAGCAACTAATAGTCGTTAAAAGAAAGTTAAACTTAACTACTACTCTGAAAACAATTACTGTGAGAAAAATATAGCAAGATTGGGGTAGAGTTGCCAGATGCTTTTATTACGAAGGGAATTGAATTCAATATATTTAATTTAAATACTCTTAACACGTGTACATATATATGTAATAATAACAATAAATCAATATTAGTAATAATATTTAAGTGGAAGTTTAGAGGAGGAAAACAGATTTGATGCTTTAGTTTTAAAGCCGCATTACGCAACTTGATGTTTTTTTAACACATGCAATTTTATAACGAAATTTGATGAACAGTAAAATTATTAATTCACATATCAGAAGATGGCATGTGAAAGTGAATGTGATGGTATATATCGATGTAAATAACAGAAAAGTACATATTTAAAAGCAAATAAACAAATATGCCTGTGTTTTGAGTATATAAAAAAGTTATTGTATTTGGAGGTCATCTCGTTTGAAAATAAGCCAGTTTCCCTTAAAAAAAAGAGAAATTAATTTATTTAAATTAAAATAATAAATGTTCATTTTATTTTTCATAATACAGATATTAGACAAAGAACTTGTTTTCGATTTAAAATATGTTCAATCTGATTTTGATTTATGTATTGTTCGCAATTTGTTAACACATGAAAGTTGGATGTGTTGATGTCGATGCATACTCTCGTTAGACCTATTAAGACCTTTCAGATATTTATTTTAAGTTTTCATTTCTACTGTCTGGCGGAACTTGCCTGAACAGAAAGTACTCGAATGTATGTGTTTTTGCATGCTTTTGCATGTTTGTTCTTGTTTGTCTCATGAAAGAACTTTTTTCAAAGAGGAAGGGGATGATGAATCCTTTCTTAAATTTTTTTTTTGAAGGAAGGTGAAGACGAATCTTTTTTTTTTTTTTTTTTTAAGAATCATGAAGGACACCTCATAAAGGAGGGACCGTCATGAAGGACGGTGAAGGATCCTCATGAAGGACGGTGAGGGGGGAAATTTTCAAATTGATCCATTTCTGTCTCCCTTTTTGCGGGCATACTACTATATACTGCTGAGCGCATGCCTCGAATTTGTTCTGTTGTAATTTCTGCTAGAGGAGGCTATTTTGATGAATCTAAAATTTAGACTTTGTTTTTGGTAAATTGTCCTGATTTGTTGTTATTTAAGTTCCCATGTTTGTACTTATGAATTTGTGTCATGATAACTTAGTCAATAAATAAAAAACTTTAAACAAAATTTGAAATTTATGAATATTTCATGGTGTACTTAAACTTTTGACAGGTGGTGTATGTATATATATATATATAACGTAAAGAAACGACGCTTGTATAGGAGATATTCCGCGCAAGACGGAGAGAGAGAACGGAACAAATGAAAAAATGAGGTAACCACCTGGGAATCGAACCCGGGATCTTCCGATTGCCGGTCAGACGCGATACCATTACACCATGGACCTCACTCTTCCAAATGCCGTAATTCTTCTACATACTCGCAGAAACCAATGCCCCAAGGGGGCACCTCCCGCATGCCGTAACATTATATACATTCAACTGCAAAGAACACGCAGTATAAATAACGTAAAGAAACGACGCTTGTATAGGAGATATTCCGCGCAAGACGAGAGAGAGAGAACGGAACAAATGAAAAAATGAGGTAACCACCTGGGAATCGAACCCGGGATCTTCAGATTGCCGGTCAGACGCGATACCATTACACCATGGACCTCACTCTTCCAAATGCCGTAATTCTTCTACATACTCGCAGAAACCAATGCCCCAAGGGGGCACTCCCGCATGCCGTAACATTATATACATTCAACTGCAAAGAACACGCAGTATAAATAACGTAAAGAAACGACGCTTGTATAGGAGATATTCCGCGCAAGACGAGAGAGAGAGAGAACGGAACAAATGAAAAAATGAGGTAACCACCTGGGAATCGAACCCGGGATCTTCCGATTGCCGGTCAGACGCGATACCATTACACCATGGACCTCACTCTTCCAAATGCCGTAATTCTTCTACATACTCGCAGAAACCAATGCCCCAAGGGGGCACCTCCCGCATGCCGTGACATTATATACATTCAACTGCAAAGAACACGCAGTATAAATAACGTAAAGAAACGACGCTTGTATAGGAGATATTCCGCGCAAGACGAGAGAGAGAGAACGGAACAAATGAAAAAATGAGGTAACCACCTGGGAATCGAACCCGGGATCTTCCGATTGCCGGTCAGACGCGATACCATTACACCATGGACCTCACTCTTCCAAATGCCGTAATTCTTCTACATACTCACAGAAACCAATGCCCCAAGGGGCACCTCCCGCATGCCGTAACATTATATACATTCAACTGCAAAGAACACGCAGTATAAATAACGTAAAGAAACGACGCTTGTATAGGAGATATTCCGCGCAAGACGAGAGAGAGAGAACGGAACAAATGAAAAAATGAGGTAACCACCTGGGAATCGAACCCAGGATCTTCCGATTGCCGGTCAGACGCGATACCATTACACCATGGACCTCACTCTTCCAAATGCCGTAATTCTTCTACATACTCGCAGAAACCAATGCCCCAAGGGGCACCTCCCGCATGCCGTAACATTATATACATTCAACTGCAAAGAACACGCAGTATAAATAACGTAAAGAAACGACGCTTGTATAGGAGATATTCCGCGCAAGACGAGAGAGAGAGAACGGAACAAATGAAAAAATGAGGTAACCACCTGGGAATCGAACCCGGGATCTTCCGATTGCCGGTCAGACGCGATACCATTACACCATGGACCTCACTCTTCCAAATGCCGTAATTCTTCTACATACTCACAGAAACCAATGCCCCAAGGGGGCACCTCCCGCATGCCGTAACATTATATACATTCAACTGCAAAGAACACGCAGTATAAATAACGTAAAGAAACGACGCTTGTATAGGAGATATTCCGCGCAAGACGAGAGAGAGAGAGAACGGAACAAATGAAAAAATGAGGTAACCACCTGGGAATCGAACCCGGGATCTTCCGATTGCCGGTCAGACGCGATACCATTACACCATGG
The DNA here is from genome assembly GCA_023014485.1 of Bathynomus jamesi. NCBI lineage: Eukaryota > Metazoa > Arthropoda > Malacostraca > Isopoda > Cirolanidae > Bathynomus > Bathynomus jamesi. The sequence continues at coordinate 572,624 of JAJOZX010000623.1, read as the reverse complement.
ACCTCACTCTTCCAAATGCCGTAATTCTTCTACATACTCGCAGAAACCAATGCCCCAAGGGGGCACCTCCCGCATGCCGTAACATTATATACATTCAACTGCAAAGAACACGCAGTATAAATAACGTAAAGAAACGACGCTTGTATAGGAGATATTCCGCGCAAGACGAGAGAGAGAGAGAACGGAACAAATGAAAAAATGAGGTAACCACCTGGGAATCGAACCCGTGATCTTCCGATTGCCGGTCAGACGCGATACCATTACACCATGGACCTCACTCTTCCAAATGCCGTAATTCTTCTACATACTCGCAGAAACCAATGCCCCAAGGGGGCACTCCCGCATGCCGTAACATTATATACATTCAACTGCAAAGAACACGCAGTATAAATAACCTCATTTTTTCATTTGTTCCGTTCTCTCTCTCTCGTCTTGCGCGGAATATCTCCTATACAAGCGTCGTTTCTTTACGTTATTTATACTGCGTGTTCTTTGCAGTTGAATGTATATAATGTTACGGCATGCGGGAGGTGCCCCCTTGGGGCATTGGTTTCTGCGAGTATGTAGAAGAATTACGGCATTTGGAAGAGTGAGGTCCATGGTGTAATGGTATCGCGTCTGACCGGCAATCGGAAGATCCCGGGTTCGATTCCCAGGTGGTTACCTCATTTTTTCATTTGTTCCGTTCTCTCTCTCTCTCGTCTTGCGCGGAATATCTCCTATACAAGCGTCGTTTCTTTACGTTATTTATACTGCGTGTTCTTTGCAGTTGAATGTATATAATGTTACGGCATGCGGGAGGTGCCCCCTTGGGGCATTGGTTTCTGCGAGTATGTAGAAGAATTACGGCATTTGGAAGAGTGAGGTCCATGGTGTAATGGTATCGCGTCTGACCGGCAATCGGAAGATCCCGGGTTCGATTCCCAGGTGGTTACCTCATTTTTTCATTTGTTCCGTTCTCTCTCTCTCTCGTCTTGCGCGGAATATCTCCTATACAAGCGTCGTTTCTTTACGTTATTTATACTGCGTGTTCTTTGCAGTTGAATGTATATAATGTTACGGCATGCGGGAGGTGCCCCCTTGGGGCATTGGTTTCTGCGAGTATGTAGAAGAATTACGGCATTTGGAAGAGTGAGGTCCATGGTGTAATGGTATCGCGTCTGACCGGCAATCGGAAGATCCCGGGTTCGATTCCCAGGTGGTTACCTCATTTTTTCATTTTTCCGTTCTCTCTCTCTTCGTCTTGCGCGGAATATCTCCTATACAAGCGTCGTTTCTTTACGTTATTTATACTGCGTGTTCTTTGCAGTTGAATGTATATAATGTTACGGCATGCGGGAGGTGCCCCCTTGGGGCATTGGTTTCTGTGAGTATGTAGAAGAATTACGGCATTTGGAAGAGTGAGGTCCATGGTGTAATGGTATCGCGTCTGACCGGCAATCGGAAGATCCCGGGTTCGATTCCCAGGTGGTTACCTCATTTTTTCATTTGTTCCGTTCTCTCTCTCTCGTCTTGCGCGGAATATCTCCTATACAAGCGTCGTTTCTTTACGTTATTTATACTGCGTGTTCTTTGCAGTTGAATGTATATAATGTTACGGCATGCGGGAGGTGCCCCCTTGGGGCATTGGTTTCTGTGAGTATGTAGAAGAATTACGGCATTTGGAAGAGTGAGGTCCATGGTGTAATGGTATCGCGTCTGACCGGCAATCGGAAGATCCCGGGTTCGATTCCCAGGTGGTTACCTCATTTTTTCATTTGTTCCGTTCTCTCTCTCTCGTCTTGCGCGGAATATCTCCTATACAAGCGTCGTTTCTTTACGTTATTTATACTGCGTGTTCTTTGCAGTTGAATGTATATAATGTTACGGCATGCGTGAGGTGCCCCTTGGGGCATTGGTTTCTGTGAGTATGTAGAAGAATTACGGCATTTGGAAGAGTGAGGTCCATGGTGTAATGGTATCGCGTCTGACCGGCAATCGGAAGATCCCGGGTTCGATTCCCAGGTGGTTACCTCATTTTTTCATTTATTCCGTTCTCTCTCTCTCGTCTTGCGCGGAATATCTCCTATACAAGCGTCGTTTCTTTACGTTATTTATACTGCGTGTTCTTTGCAGTTGAATGTGTGTATATATATATATATATATATATGTATATATATATATATATATATATATTATATATATAATATATATATTATATATATCAAAGCTATTGACTTCTCCTTAGGGAAACGGAGCTTACAGATGAACAGAAGGACCAACACAACGGCAAACATTTTCATTTATTTTTGTACTTCAGACGTTTCGACAAATCTTTTGTCATCATCAGTGAATTAAGTCTTAAAACCTTAAAACAAAAGTAAAAGTGAAAATTACATCAATACAATATTAAAACCATTAAAATTAAAACCTTAAAGCAAAATGAAAATTGCATCAATACAAAATTAAAATCATTTAAATTTCATCACTATAAAAATTAAAATCAAATTAAATTACCTCAATAGGTAAATACACAATGTTTACATCCACCTCCATACTTGGCAAAGCCTAAGAGAACAGTGGATGGTCAGAGGATTAGAAAGGATATGTCTATGAGAATCGGTTGGTTAGTTAGAAGAGCTGTAATTTGTAGGATGAGCTATTATTGTTAATGGAGGGTTTGTTTCTATAGATGTACAAAGATTCTAAAATTCGGAGTTCTGTGAGGTTATTGGATCTAGTTAAAATTTCAAACTGAGTTTTGTGAAGGGGATGGTTGTTTTCATTACTATGGTTTCTAATTGCGGATTGTGGAGGGCTACTGAGGGGACGGTTGGTACGGACTGATGAATTTTTGTCATGATAACTTAGTCAATAAATAAAAAACTTTAAACAAAATTTGAAATTTATGAATATTTCATGGTGTACTTAAACTTTTGACCGGTAGTGTATGTATATATATATATATATATATATATATATATATCAAAGCTATTGACTTCTCCTTAGGGAAACGGAGCTTACAGATGAACAGAAGGACCAACACAACGGCAAACATTTTCATTTATTTTTTGTACTTCAGACGTTTCGACAAATCATAAATGATGACAAAAGATGACGTTTCGACAAATCATAATGATGACAAAAGATGACGTTTCGACAAATCATAAATGATGACAAATGATGACAAAAGATTTGTCGAAACGTCTGAAGTACAAAAAATAAATGAAAATGTTTGCCGTTGTGTTGGTCCTTCTGTTCATATATATATATATATATATATATATATATATAATATATATATATATATACACTGTATATGTGCGTGTTATTATATGTTACTCTCTGTATACCTTTCGTATGTCTTATAACAACCGATTTTGGGTGAATAAAAAGTTCCCAAAATCGGGCGGAACTTTTTATTCACCCATATATAGCAAAGAACAATAAAATAATAACAATTATTATTATTATTATTATTATTATTATTATTATTATTATTATATTAGTTTATTGCGTATCAAAAATACAACATACAAGATACTTTCAAAAAACAAGCAAGATACAGAGATAGCAGATACATACCTAAAATACTTTTTCTCGATACAAGATAATTCTCTGATCAGTTTAAGTGGTGCTCTTCCAATATGTGCTCTACCGCGAAACTGTGATCTACCATATTCCAACTAATATTCCATATTCCAGGCTAACTAACGAAAATATCACGACTTAACCTAACCAATCGTCAAGGGCGTATAGTTGACCTAACGATTGGTTAGGTTAAGTCATGATATTTTGGTTAGTTAGCCTTATAAGGCTAGTTTCACGGTAGAGCACGTATTGGAATATGGTAGATCACAGTTTCGCGGTAGAGCACATATTGGAAGAGCACCGTTTAAGTTTAGAGAGAAAGGATAATAAGGAGAAAGAACTTAAGTAATTTAAAAATAGCTATTCTCAACCTGGGGTACGCGGCGCTCTTTTAGGTGGTACGCAGCTTGTTAAATGATAATTACTATGATAATAATGTTTTCAGAAATGACATGGTTTGCGAGTTTGCGTGCTAATCAATTTGCAGTCCAGATAGATTTCAGATTATTTAACGATAACGTGCAAGGCCAAAATCAAGATTTTGATTCACTACAAATGTCGAAGATGTATCATCGATACTGTTCCATCTTTGCTTAATGACCAAATTAAATAAAATACGATAAATAGTCCAAAAGCTGATCATATTTGGTGGATTAATATTAAGATTATCAAATTTGCCTTTGCTCAAGTTCTATCACGAAGTAAAAACCGCGAAAATATTAAAAATAATAGAAATAAAAAAGTAGTAAATAATATATGTAGTATATTATGTTCAAATAATAATTTGTGAATGCAACTGATTTAGGACTGTCACTTTTATTACACATACAGTATATTATATGTAATGATTTTATTGAAAAGAAGTGCAATTATTCGTTTAATAACATTTACAAGTGTAGTGGTTAGCATCGCTGACTACGAATCCATCGGCCCTGGGTTCGAGACCCGACGGCAGCCGGCGCGCAGCAAAACCCAGCTGTTCATCCTTCCACACAATAAAAGAAAGTGGTTGGTAGATAAATGGGTACCCTAGGTGGCCTAGTGGTTAAGACGCTGGGCTGCTGATGGGGCGTGGTTCGGATTCCACGTTAAACTGTAGGTCTAAGGTGGAGTGAAAAGCTTGACCTTCGTCAGAATGAACAATTCGGGCGGAAGCTAACCAAAGGTTACCAAAGGTTATGTATATACATATATACACACACTGTATAATTTTTAAAATCCTTTGTTTGATAACATTTGTAAGTGGTGATATACTTGTATTTTTTAAGTACTTCGGATGCAGCTGACGTACCGTACATCAGTAGGAATTAATAAAGTATTGTCTCAGTGATTTACGAAATGAAATTAATGATGGTGCTTGTCAGATATTTATGGGCATGGAGGTCCATATATCTGCTCCCATGTAAGTGAGAATATTTCCTGCAAGTTCCATTGAATAATTGTCTTTCTACTTGAAAAGAAGGACTGTGTCATCCATATATCTTTTTTATAGTCCTAGTGTAAAGTCTGACTGATATTGTTCAAACCAGTTAGTCACATTCATTGTAGAACATAATAGAAAAACATTTGCAAGGGTGGCACGAGTTTGATAGATGGTTGTTGAATTTGAAATAAATAAGTATCAGTAGACGCTGTGGTCAGTAATTTATAAAATTCTTCTTTAAGATTAAATCTTTTAGTTTTCGTTTTCAAATATTTGATTTACGCAAGTTTATAACCTCATCATCAGGGATTTTTGTAACTGTAACGTCGAAAGAATAAGACCTACAGACAGGGACATTTTTCTTGTGGACTTTTGGCAGTCCACAGAAGGGTTCCAGAAGTTGATCTTGAGGCGTGCGGGTGATTATAAAAATGTTAAGTGATTTTACTTTTGGTTTAATAGTCGTTTCACGTATAGATTCAGTTTATTTCCAAAGTCTTATTTATAGGAGTAATAGGTCATCACCTATTTTTCTAAATCTTGATGTCTGATAATGTTGTTAATTTCATATATATATATATATAATATATATATATATATATATATATATATATATTCTTCTCTATTAAGCAAAACAACTGCAATTTCTAAGTCTGAATGGGAGTAGTATAGCCGCAAAAGGTTAGAGTGCAGGAATGTTGCAATTTATTACGTAATGTTGCAAAGGGGGTGGGGTGTTATGCAACATGTTGCAAAGGGGTGGGGTGTTGCAAAAATCCCTGCAAAGGGGGTGGGGGTGCTGCAGGTGCGAAACTTGGAGGCGGCGTTATCCCCCAAGAGAAAGGAGAGAAAGGAGGAGAGGTGTTCACCTGGCAGGAGCCAAGTGCATATTAAGACTTCAGCCGAGTAGGCGTTGTCTTATAGGCTCCTAATCAGCCAGTTGGCTGAATCAGCCAGTTGGTTTAGAAGGAGCCAAGGGGGGAGGGGTACACCTGAAGGAGAGAGAGAGAGAGAGAGAGAGTAGCGGCCTTTGATTGCAAGGGCATGCAACTTGGAGGCGGAGTTCTCCCCCAAGCTATTTTCGTTTACCTAACCTAAGAGGCCTCTAAGGGGTTTTCCCAAAGGGCCAGAAAGAGAAAGGACCAGAGGTCCTTGCTCGGCTGGGAGCCGAGCTTGAATAACTCCGTCATCAGCTTCTCACTCTTTTATAGACCTCTAATCCGGCTGAGTTGACAGATAACGCCATGTATTCAGGCTGAGTTGCCAGATAGCAATATTTAAAACCATATATTAATCAAAATACCACAATATATTTATATGATGGTAGTTAATCAATACAGAATTTCTTTTAATTGTTGGAATTAAGAAGATTCATCTGTTTATTAAATAAATAATTTAAACACACGCTCTTTACACAATAAATCACTTAATTCCTATTTTATTATAAATACGGAATAACAGTGGGAAAAACGAAAGGAGAAGAAACCTTGCGAAGAAAGTTGAAATAAACCAAAACACACGCTCGTTCATTCCCCCAATCTCCTCACCCCATCTGTGTTTGTATATATATATATATATAGAAAGAATCATAATAACCGTGTCTATTTAATTTTGTCATTCCTTATATATAGGCAAAACGAACTTTCTATCGTGTCAATAATAACACTCGTACTTTGTCAAAAAATATTTTAGTACTTCCATTTTTCCCGGGCTTTTTAGGCATTGCTAATGTACTTAAACTTTTGGATATTAATGTAGTATTTTCATATAACAATATTGTGAAAAATATCATAGTAAAAAATAGCCCTACCAATAATTCAGGCATTATCTATAAAATTGGGTGTAAACAATGTGACTCCTTTTACATAGGTCAGACGGGAAAGGATTTGCACACACGAATAAAACAGCATCAATATTCCGTTAGAACAGGACAGTTGTCCAGTGCTCTTTTTGTCCATTTGTCAGAGTTATCCCACTGTATTGATTGGAATAATGCTTCAGTTTTATTTCATTCTAGCAACATTGTTAATAGAAATATTCTTGAGTCTGCCATTATCCAACTTTCAAATAACTTCAACATAAGCAAAGGTCTTTTTCAACTCGATCCTGTTGTTTTGAATTCCTTCAAAACAAATTTAGATAAAAAGGGTAGGACGCTAAATCTTTGGTAAACTTGTACGCTACTTTATTAACTTTTAATCTTCATTTTATTTATATATATATCGAAACTTGACTCTAAAAGGCAAAGTGTTAAAACCCGGGCAGATTTCCAGTATAAATTTGTATTTTTATAATTCATTTGATCTTGTGCTAAAAATCGATATTTTTCCTTACAAATCTGTATGCCTCTTTGTTAATCCTCTAATTTTTAATTTTTAATTTTTATTTTTACTTCTCCGTTTATTGCATATATATAATTATATATATATATATATATATATATATATATGTATGTGTGTAGATATGTATGTGTAATATATATATATATATGTTGGTGTGTATGTATGTTATTTATTTTTTTTTTTTTCTGTAACCTATATATAGGCCGTAACCTTTTATGTACTTCAGTGTTCCTGAGAATGTCATTAGACGAAAGCGCTTGAGCACCTTTTTGTGTTTCCTTTCCTTCGTGGTTTTATTCATCATTATATATATATATATATATAAATGGATTTTCACCTTAAAGTGAATTAAAACATTAACTTTATTACTTAATTCCTATTTTATTATAAATACCAATAACAGTGGGAAAAACGAAAGGAGAAGAAACCTTGCGAAGAAAGTTGAAATAAACCAAAACACACGCTCGTCCATTCCCTCCAATCTCCTCACCCCATCTGTGTTTGTATATATAAACGAATGAACAACTCGTGCACACACGCACACGCACACACACACGCCTCTGTACATATCATGTGAAGGAAAATCAGAAAAAAAAATGCCAAACATATATTTTGTCAATCCTTATATATATATATATATATATATATATATATATATATATATATATATATATATATATAAAATTGAATTTCACCTTAAAGTGAATTAAAACTAACTTTATTACTTAATTCCTATTTTTATTATAAATATCGAATAACAGTGGGAAAGGAAACTTACGAAGATAGATGAAAATAAACCAAAACACACGGTCATATTCTCAAATCTATACACGCACACACACACACACACACACACGATGAAAGGATTTCCGAGAATCTGGGTCAAATCTAATCACACCTGATTGCCCAGAGGCCTTTTTTGACCATAATTTTACCTTTCTTCCAGTCAACTCGAGCAAAACCTCTCTTCACTCCGATTCTTAGATATACACACAATTATAATAAATAATAATCAGCGAAAGAAATAAGGTAGGCAAACCTGAAAGTACTAATAATTTTATATATATATATATAGAAAGAAAGAGAAAGAGAGTTTTGTTCATTAATAAATAAAAGAATATGCTTGTATCTTTTGCCAGCAAATTCCATTCACGTAACCTGGAGCCCAATAATTCCGCTTTCTTTTTCGGAAGGTCCAAATCTCTCACGAGATCATTCAGCATAACCTGCGTTATCATACGTTGTTTATTTGATTCAGGTTGCTGAAAGTCTGTATCTTTAGTGTCATCAATTTCCATTGGTTCAACTTCAGACTCTTCATTCAGTGTCCATGACTTTTGGGGGAGTTGGAATTGGGTTATCATCGTCATGTAGTACTGGTCTCATGGCAGATGCAAGATTTGGGTATTGAATTTTATGTTTATTTTTGGCAGAGAATCCTGAAACGTTAGTCATACAAAAATAGCAATCCGTTAGGTGATCCTTGGGCTCTCTCCAAATCATTGGTATGGCAAATGGCATAGATTTGCGGGTACCTTTAATCCAGTGGTGGCCAACCATTTTTTGATGCGTGCCATTTTTAGGTTAGGTTTAATTCGGATGCGCCAAAAAAAAAAATTGTGAAAAAATTACTAATAACTTGTAAGTAAAAATACAAATATATAATATTTACCTTAAATAGAAATATAATGTGAAAAATATTTACCTTAATTTTTAGTTAACTACATCTTAACTGCTTGAATCTTTGATTTTTAATATTTAGTGTTAGAAGTGAAAATTTAGCACAATTCATAGTAGACCTCGATGCGCCACTTCAAAGTACTTGATGCGCCACCTTTGGCGCAATGCGCCGCGGTTGGCCACCACTCAGTGAGTTTAATCCAACCCCTAAGAGTGACGGCACAGGAAATGCATGAGATATGAGGTGCCCAGAATTTGTCTTGGTCGCCTACCTTACATCCAAAATAAAGTTCGTAAGCCTTCTTCACGAGGGGCCCATCGTCTTCCTCTGTGCCATTATGGTCAGTTCTCCACATACGTAGCAAAATGTATCTCTGGGATTAATACAGTTTCGATTCATGCTGGCGGAAAATTATTGAAATCACGGAAAATTTTGGAATGAAAAACCAATTTTTTCTACTATGAAAAATTTTAAAATTTGAGCAAAACTTGAAAAAAAATTTCTTTTTATTAAAAATTGTTTAAATAGCTATATTTTTAATGCAAAAAATACTATTAAATATAGTTAACCTGGAAAAAAAGAAAGTAAAATTAAATTAGTACACTTAATTTTAACTAATATTTTGGGAAAACTCTGAGTAAATGGAAATATTATTTTCTCGAAAACTATGGGTGATAGAAACATTCTGAAACCATATTTGGAATCAGCATCAAAAGTTCTATAAGAAACACCAAATAGTTTTCAAGAAACAAAAATGTTGTTCCCTAGTGTAATTAACTCTTTCTCGCCGAATTGGAAAGGTTTTCACTCCGCCTTAGACCCACAGTTTAACGTGGAAACCGAATGCTCTTTTCTTTTTTAAAAATATAAGGAATGGATATATTTATAATTTCTTTATTATAAAATCCTCTCGATTACATTAGTGACTAATGATCCGGGAATAGTGGGGGAAAAATATTGACATGGTAAAGACAGCAAGGGGTAATACGAGCATTAAATCTATTGGAGAAAATATAAAGATGCCATTACTCGTCCGGACCCGTTATAGCGGTGTTACGATTGGTACACAAACTTATCATAGCTCCACCCAGCTACACTGGCAACCAATCACTACGAACATCTGGCCTTAATCTTTTGGGGCGGAGCTTGGCGATTGTGCATATAAAAGGAAATATTTTTCAGTTGGAGTAACAGTAGCTATTTTCGCGTCAGTGAATAATCATTCCCTCTGCCAGTGCATTCCCTCCACCATGGACCACGAACTTTACGCTTTTCCGGATTTGTATGAAGAAGGTGACTACTGCAGCATTACTGCAATTATCTTTTTAACGCATTGACCGTGATGAATTATTTCCAACGCAAACCGTTGAAGATATTTGCAGTGACGCTCCTTACAATCCGACGCAAGGGACTACCATAGAAATGTAAGTGTCTATAATTTTTCACAAGAAACATGATTTTATATATGGAGGGTTGTAGTATCTCGTCAAATACTTCATTTAGATACTCACCATTATGCTAAATCGAAATTTTTTATGGCAATCGTTTTAAATGTTATTTGGATTTACCACTTAAATGAGTTTCGAACCAAAGATATCTTCACATAATGGGGTCTGTCTGTATACTCTGTATATGTTTTTATTAAAAATGAACATTATTCCTTTAAGGTCCGATGAGGATTTGACACGTGTTATACAATCTTTTGAAGATTCTCGTGTCATGAATACGGAGGATATACTGATCAGTTCAGCATAATGAATGTCACACCGAAATAATGTAAGTGTTTTTTCGATCTTTTTGGGGTAAAGACAATATATTTTCATAATTTATTAAATGAAAGAAATCAGTACAATAACCATCTTAAACTACAGAATATACCGTTACAAATATACACACACGAACAAAACATTATACTACACAACGAGTACGTACAATTGGAAAACGGATTTTTATCTGTCTGCATACCATTTCATCGTTTCGGCGAGTGTGACACGGTCAAATAAATTAAAAAATTATAAATTCTTTATCACATGAACATATGCATGAGAAATGAGACGCAGTACATTCCGCAAGCATTACTAAAATATCCTTGTATACGAAACGGGTTCCATACAACTTCGGGAATATGTAACTGAGCGAGAAATTTTACAATAATAGGGTCACTCCAGGGTTGAGTACCGATGAATCAAAATAGTACAGGCGGTGTCTATTTTTAAAATAGACAGCGATCCAATGAATCCCTTCATTACCGATGACATCTTGTTCACATAATACTACCGCATTCTCGCGTACTTGGCAAACTCAATGTTTCATTCTTCGCAAACACTCCGATAAATTTGGAACGTGTGACTCGTTCACTATTCATTACTTTTGAAGTGTATTAGCATCCATTTTAAAATCATGATAACGCTCCTAAATCTATCTACTTCTATTAGGGCTTGCGATTCGAGATATACTAGTACACTAATAGGCGCGTCTATAGGCTTCGAATTCCAGCCGCACTGAGATGTTTCCGCTCTGCTGTGGGTTTAATGCGTATTTACGCTAGCAGATAAGTCAGGTGTAATGTCAAACGGATAAAGGTTAAATTGATCAATGAATTCTTCCTGCGTTACCCCCCATTACCAAGCTCATCACAATCACCTAATATGGGTCAGATTACTATAGGCTCTGGCGCAAAGAGTAACACAGCGTCTGATGAATAGTCGTGCCCATTGTTCCACCCAAAGCAGTGCCATTAACGTATAGAGTTATATTTTTAAGTCCGAAATTCTCGAATTTAAAGGCACTCTTTTTATTTTCCATTCACCGAAGCATGGTCCTGCATGCCGATTAATATCCTTTTAGGAAGATTTCCCAGGGCAATGTTTTCTATCTGCTTCGATGCCAACCCTGCAGGAACCGTATATAGTTTGATTTGTACTCTGTTAATAGGATATTTCACTGTAGCGTTTTAGTAAATTTTTCTCATTTCTAGTTCTTTTGGTGAACTTAATTTCACTCGCCGTACGCGGAGGTATGTGTCCATAATGTGAACCACAACGTGCTTTGCACCCTCTTCTTGATCAGCACCAGATTTAAGCAGATCTCAGGACTCGTGCGGGTGAGCTTTATTTCATATCCACCCCGTTGACAAGCAACTTCTCCTGGAAAGTGAAATCTGTGTGCAGGCCGTCCAAAACACTCGTATATTTTCTTTTTAGAATTTTTAAATTTGTCCTTTATACTACTCATCTTTAGTTTGATAATATCCCTCGGCACTTAAAAAGGTAGCCTTCGCTTCTTTGGAAAAGTTGAGGACATTTTCCAGATAGGCTCGTAGATGATAGTACCCGTGCCTGCCGATAGTTGGTCTGATTTAAATATACGTCACACTGGTTGAATATGGAGTGCAGAAAGTTTGTTTAGGGGATGCAGCATATTTGTCATCGCAGACCGTTCCATCAGAATGGGCTATACGTAGCTTAGCGTACATGTGCACACAGCTTGGATCAAAAAAGTAAGGGCCTGAGCTGGTATCACGAATTCTATAGGTGCACTCGGGGAACTAATTGTGTTTAAGGGTTAATTGTAATAAAATCACTGTACTCAATAGAAACTTGGGTTGGAGGCAGCTCAAAAAGGGACAGCTCCGATTTACAGCATTGTGAACTACATGGGTAGATGAAGCGTGCTATGGCGATTAGAAATAGTGCCTCCTCTCTCGACAAGTGGTAAACAAACTATGATTCATGAGATCAATGTCCTTAGCTTATATCAGTCTAAAAAGTGGTCAACCATAGGTTTCATTCGCTTACAGCACTTCTTTTTGATAGCCTTTTACGTTTAATACCACGTGACCCCTTCTTCCGGGCAGCCCTCTTCTTCTTCTTCCCGCCACCACGCATTTTTCTCTTTGCATCTTTGATGATTTCGTCCCGTATACGCTTTAAATGTTTTTTTTAGAGCTTCTTTAGGTTTAGCCCCGGCCAATATGTCTTCTGCAGTGTTAAGACCTGATTGTAGCGCTTTCCTTCCAAGGTATCTGGCACCCTCTTCAGCAAAGGAACAGCCGTACGTAGTATGGATGAAAAAATGGATCCAAGTCCACTACCGCGCTGGTACTCACCCTTCGATAGACGGTGAAAGGCTTTCTATCCATTATAACTCAGTGCGTCGAAAGTGTAGCTTCACTGTTAAGCTCCCGTTACCGAAAGGGAAGTTTTCACCCTCAATCGTTCTTATATATATTGAGATATTGTTATTAAATTAGTTGCGACATTCACATAATGGGGTCTGTCATATGTAATACTCAAACTCCTTCCTCTATGGTTGGGGATGTGAGCAATGCGCAGCAGGCGTGCCTGGGTATCCCCAACAAACTGGTGCTCCACTATATTACTGTAAATATAGCACATGTCTGGGGACCTTTCAGCCAATTTCTCCATCTTCAATTGATACATTAATCTGGACAGTCATGCTGTCTCGTGAAATGTGTCTCTTTGGAAGGCTTGCGCTATATCGGCCATTGGTTAGAATTTTGAACATTCTATGGTCTTTAATACGTCTGTTAGTCTTTGATTTTAGGATTAGTGTATGTGCAGGGTTTCCTTTGTTTACAATTTCGTATACTAAATCAATCGTAAGGTTTGAGTTTCTTAAACTTACGTTTAAGCCTCTCACATATCCTCGACCGAGCCATATTCACCCGGTCCTAGTCTTACTTCTGTACTGTAATACCGTACAACCTTAGTCCGAGCGATACGTATAGTTTCATCCATAGCTACCCCAGCTTTTTCACACTCGTCAATGTCTCTAAGAATCGTAAAAACGGTTTCTTTATGTTCAATATTTAAAAAGATGGTGTCCAGCTGAATTTCGCATATCCCACCTCATACGAATCACGACCCATTCAATGTGCCCGTGGAGTTCTGTTACAAAGTTGGCTAGTGTGTTGTTAGGGTGTACAGACAGGGACGAGGAGGACGGGAGTGTGACGTAGAATAAATGGTTAGGAGCCATGTGCATACTATTTAAGCTTCATTATTGCATCAGCTTTTATATAGGTGTTGAAGCTTCTGGTACCCTAGCCATTTCACCAGGTACATTTTTCTCTTCCTGAACCTTTGCTTCCTAAAATTTTCTCAATTTTAAACACATTTTTTCCTAAATTAAACGCAACTTTCTGCAATTCCTCGCGGTAAAAGCCTCCTGAGATTTCTTCCCCATTCAAATCTTCAATGTAATACATCATTATCTCACTTTAGGTCTCATAGCCCTAACTTTAAAAATCTCGCGTGTCCATCCTTGCTCAAAACCCTTTGCGAATTTATTCCCCGAACGCGACAGCCTTACATAATCATTGATTTGAAGCGCGCCGAGTGTGGTGGTGGTGTGGTGATCCATCTCTTCTCGGGAGCGTACCTCTTTCTAAAACTTCGTTAGGTGTTGTCCCAATCGTGCGATGGTGTGAGCGGTTGTAGGATGATGCCAATGATTCCAGAATGTCTAGAAATCTGTATGTGTTTTATGTGTAAAATAACGGTGCATGCGTTCCTTTATGGTGCGCTGAACTCTTTCAGCTAAAGAAGCCTTATGTATAGAATTGGTTGTGTAATAGCTGATATTAAACTCTGTCAACATGTTCTGAAAAGCACGGCCTATAAATTCCTTCCATATCCGTACAAAAATAGCCAGGAACCCTGTTTTCTTTTAACATTAGCGTTTTGGTGGCTTTAGCAACTGTTTCAGGTGATTTATTTTTCAGAGGAACTAGCCATGATATCTAGAGAATACGTCTATTATGAATAGAATGTAGCGGTAACCATCGTTATACACAGAATATCTTTGCATGTCTGTTAAATCTGCTTGCCAAATAGAATCAATCGAGGAAGCCGTTGTCTTGGCTGTTTTAAACCTTTTTCTCACAGGCTTATGAAGCGTATAAGCGTCCTGCTCCCTCAAAAATCTTTCAACATCTTTTTTCCCTACTCCGTAAACACTTCTGTACACTCTATCTCACCGCCGTAAGAGGATGGGTTAGAAATGTCATAATAGCGTTTAGTTAATACGTTAGCCATTTGCGTATTTTAGAGGCACGTGGGTAGTGTTGACCGTTGTTTAACATCTTCTTTCTCCTCTTCAAAGGTGTTACCGCCGGGGGTGACGGCGTCTTCAATTGTGTCACATGCGTTGCATGTTCCAAGTCTTTTAACCTGTTCAGATTTCCTATCAACGTTTTAGGGACATTTATTTGTTGTAGTCTTGCTTTAATATGCTTCCATCCTGATGGTGATGGCCTATCCCACTTTCTCACCAGATCATGGACAATGTCTACGATATTCGATCCCTGTACCTTTGATCCTTCCACAATGATCTCGCCTGTATCGGTCCATGTATTGCTGGATCCTCATTCAATAGATTATAAAGACTTAAGCCTTTACTCCTCAATGTATGTGGGAGGGTGCTTTTTAATACATGCTCGATATGTTGTGTGGCTAATCCCTTAATTTTTGGTTGGTGGTCAGCTGTATCGTCGGGCACAGATCCTATGTCGCCATGTCCATCGTCCCCCGTGCTGTGCCTAATAACCACAGGAATCTCTGTAGGGTTCTTATAATTTTCGTGCTCGTGAAGAAATTTCTGCAGAGCTTCTTGGTATAAGATTATTTTCCCATCAGGTGTTTTTTCACTGTTTAATAGGGCTAACAATTCGCTTTCCATTCTTTTAAGTCTGCTTTTACGGGGATGTAGATCCGTCTCTGGATTCCTTTGCAGTGAAGCGTACACCTCGTGGGGAATCACTACCACTTTCTTCATTATATTAATCTAGTCAGTGAAGGACCCAAAACTGAAAATAAGATGGGGAGAAATGACCCTCCAGTTTGTACAATAATTCGTTTTTTCTTCGCTACAGTTTGACTTTTACGAGCGAGTGCACGTATTATGTTCTTGTAACGGCGTAGGCGAGCCTTCTGAGGGGTTTTCATTGATACATTGCAATTTATAACGTTAAGACAGATTTCACAGATGCATTTTAAAAAGTCGGCGTCGATATTTTTAATAAACATCTGCTGCATTGCCCGGGGCAGTCGATGATAGATTTTTATTAATTCACGGTATTTCTTTAGTCTCTTTGTCATTCTGGAATATACACCGTTTCAGGCTCGTTTGGAAATATATTCGTTCGTAGAAGCACTCTAAACGTGTTTCGCGGATGAAGGTCGCAAAGCAAATATCCGTAACGCTGCTTGTAGCTTCTTTATAAACTTCCAAAAACTCCTTACGCTGATTCGGGAACATTGATTGGCTAATACCCCAATTTGTGATACATCTCTACGTTGTGCGAATAAGACTAGATATTGCGTATTTAACGACACATCGCGCATGTATCTATTTTTGAAAAATAGATTCTGATTCATGAAGAATACGCTTATGTTAAGATGGTGGGAGAATACTCTAAATGTCTCGGCAAACGTTTTATCCATCTCCAACATGAGATCGTCAATTACAATGACTGTATGTTCATTTCCCTTTAACGAGTTAACGTCATATACGCCTTTGTGGAACAAAATATCATCTTGGTACTCGTTGAACACTGATTGATACGTCGAATAGCACCATATAACTTTATGCACAAATTTCGAGAACATCTCTCCCTTTTCTTTAATGATTTTAAGCATAAACACAGTTTTACCACATCCTGTAGGTCCAGATATAATACATGTGGATGGGCTCGTGAATCTGAATTTTTCTACAGAGTTCATTTCTAACACGTCACACTCCAAAGTGGATCATTTACAAAATATTACAAATTTTGAGTACTGTTCCTTATATTTTGTTTTCTTCTCCCACAGAACCGTGAATGACGATGAGGTACAGCACCCCATCATTGACATTACGGATGACCTTGACGACAGTGGAGTTGTGATCTCCTCCCCTGCCAACGAACCCTCACCAGCGATACCGGTAGCACGTCCAAAGCGGAGGTGTGATGAAGAGAACCCCACGTCAGGTATAAAGCGACCGAAATACGCGCGCTGTTGCACCAGTAATAGATCCCCAACCCTCAACCTCTTACGCAACAATCCCCCCAACAGCACCTCCCGCTAATATATCCCCTTATTCATCCGCCACAGTTGCCCCCGTTCTGTTAAGTCTACAATAATAGATCCCCAACCCTCAACCTCCTACGCAACAGGCCCCCCAGCAGCACCTTCCGCTAATATATCCCCTAATTCATCCGCCACAGTTGACCCCCGTTCTGTTGAGGATGATATAACCTTTGAGTTGGTGCGCTCCGCAGCCCCCACCCCAGCCTTGACTAGAAATCGGTATACTGTAGAGTCAGGGTCGACCCTAGAGCCATGTATAGCAATGGAATTGAGCGCGGGCTACGCCGGGTTGTACAGCGTATTGTAGAGTTTGCTCTTCAGAATCGCGACGAGCGTGAAGTCAGGACGAGTCTGTCCTTTGGATTCCGGTCAGATGACGGTGATGTAGATGATTATTGGGTGGTAGTGCCATTTAGACGTTTGGCGGCTGAAGATGTAGAATATATATTAGGACGTATAATGCAAGCCGCCCAAAGTAGTATAGCTTTTAATATGGACAACTTCACGGTAAATATTGATCGTGTATTCCGTGTTGCGGGTCATAGTGCCATACCGTATACTCTTAACTTCAATTCTCCGACTAGTTACCGAAAGCATATCAACGTCGATCGTGGTTGCGGCTTTATAGCAGTACTCTTAGCACGTATGTTTACTGTACAAAATACACAGGCCCCAAAAATTTGGTTGCCTACGGTCGTGGAGCGTGCCCGTAAACTAGCTGTAGACTGTGAACTTGAATTTGACTGTAATATGGGTCCTGAAGAGTTGAGAAGGGTAGAACAGGAAATGAATGTCCGTATAGTTGTATTTGGGCTGGATGATCGTCGTAGGACTGTGTATGTTTTTAAAAGCTGTGTGAGAGATCGTACAAGACCCCTACTTATTTTAGATTGTCAGGGACAACGTATCTCCCCATCCGTAATATAAGGTGGCTTTACGCGAGTTATGACAAAAGTCGAAAATATGGGAGACATCATGATTTGTGTAAGGGGTGCCTCGAGTTTGCGGATGATATAGTGAGACATTGTAAAGAATGTCACATGGTATGTGAACAGTGTAAAAGCACCAAATGTGAAAGCCGTGTAGTTGAAGCTGAGAAGAGAGACTGTGATGTGTGTAGACGCACATTTTTCAATAATAGCTGCTTTGATTTCCATAAATCAATTGGCACGTGCAGGAAAATGAGAATCTGTGAATGTGGTACGTTTCACACAATGGATAATTGGGGGAAATTTAAGCACAAGTGTGACGAAATTCACTGCCCTACATGCCAAGAGGAATATAAGGCGGATGGAGTAAAGCATGTATGTTATATGAAAGATGCTAATCCTAAAAATAACCCTTGTATAACTGTATACTACGATATAGAAACATATACGAACGCTGAAACCAAAGAGGTAATTCCACATTTACTTGTGAGCCAGACCATCTGTGATGAGTGTATGGGGATCGAATGTGACGAGTGCCCCAAATGCGGTAAACGGACAAACGTTTTTAAAACGAATGTCCGCGATAGTCCTGTGAAACTATTTGTCTCCTATATTGTCAAGTTAGCCGACAAGTTCAAAAAAATGACTGTGTATATTCTCGCCCATAACGGGGCAAAGTTTGACACGCAGTTCCTTTATAAGGAGTTGCTTGAACACGAATCCTCTGAATATGTACAGGTGATCCATTGAAAAGAGGCAACAAATTAATACAGATGCAAATAAGAGGCAATGTACAATTTAAAGACACTTTATTATTCACACCTTGTAAATTAGCAAAGCTACCCAAGGTGATGGGAGTAGCAGCTGAAGTTTCCAAAGGATACTTCCCTTACACTTTTCTCACCAGCGAGACTTTAAACTACGTAGGCCCACCACCACCAAAACATTATTTTAACTATGACTGTATGAGTGTAGATGAACGTGAAGACTTTGATCGATACTACAACAGTTTTAATGAAAGTAACCCTTATAATATAGCTGATGAATGTGAGCGTTATTGCGTGAATGATGTGCGCGTGCTTAGAGTATGTTTCCAGGCCTTTAGAAGGATGTACATTAGGGTGGCCCTTAGTTGTATGTGATTTTCTGAAATTAAATATTTTTCATCTCCCAATCTCCAAAGTTGTTCTCATCCATGTACAAATGCTCTGTGTAAAGTTTCAGCTCAATCAGACAATAGTAAGATGACCCCCAAAGGCCCTAAAGTTTTCAGATTTTAACAATATTGATATTTTTTCATATAAAACCGTTTTTATCTTCTTTACAGTGTTTTATTCGAAAGAATATAGAATTTGATCGAAAGAGAATTCAATTTACACTAAATTTAGTTATAACCATTATTTACTTAAAACCAAAATTGGACGAGATATTCACGGAAATTGAAAAGTATCATATATATATATATATATATATATATAGACGAGATATTCACGGAAATTGAAAAGTATCAAAAGTGCATAAAAAAAACGGTTCTGGAAGGTTCTAGAAAGTTCGATTATGCTTTGTGATTATTTTCCCAAACAAAGTTTGCAAATGAATTATAAAGGTTTTATATTAGAAATACCAATTATCGGTGAATTTTGAAAATTTAGGGGCTTTGGGGGCCATTTTAATATAGCCCAATTGAGCTGAAATTTTGCACAGAGCACTTTTTTATATATTGGAAGAAGATTAGGGGTTGGGAGCAAGTAATTTCAAAAGTTGAAAAATATGGGCCACCCTAATGTACATAGGCCGTTTCAAATGCGATCCGCTGCAAGTCGTAACCACCATCGCGTCATTATGTTTTACGGTGTTCAAGAATAACTTCATGCCTAAAGACACCTTAGCCATTATTCACCGAAACAACCCCGCAGTTTACGGACACAAGGCTATTTACTGGCTCATACACCTACAGCAACAGACAGGTGTATACATAAAGCACGCCCGCAACACGGGTGAAGTACCCATTAAGATTAATGGACGTGTGTTTTGGGTTGATGGGTTAAGTGAAAACCGTGTCACTGGTGTGAAGACTGTGTACTCCTTTAACGGATGCTGGTGGCATGGATGCCCCCGTCCTGAGTGCGGAATCGCCGGAGATATCCACGGTAGATCTCCTGCCGACTGTCTTGCATGGACCCGCACCCGCGATCAACTTATAGGATCACAGTTCACTCACAAAGTCTTGTGGGAGCATGAATATGATGCACGGATGGAGACAGACGAGGTGTACCGTGAGGAAATAAACACGATCAAGCGTTCAATGGTGCTGGATCCTCTCAAATGTGGTGATAGCTTGTTTGGAGGACGTACAAATCCATTCAGACTATACTTTCCACCTACGGAGGGCGTGAAGCTCCATTACTACGATTTCTGTTCTTTATACCCATACGTGATGAAGAACAATCCGTACCCCGTGGGCGCTCCTGAGAAACTGGTGGGACCTAACCTGCCCTCCATCAATGAATTTTCAAGAAATTTGAATGATCGTTACTTTGGGCTCTCTTTCGTAGACGTACTCCCCCCACGCAATTTATGGATGCCAATCTTACCTGTCGTTATCGACGACAAGCTCATGTTTCCCCTGTGCGTGAAGTGCGCGGAAGAGGATAACGGCGATTGTAACCATATACCCCACCAGCGTAAGATCAGAGGCGTATATACAAGTCCTGAGCTGGCCCTAGCCGTACGCCATGGTTATAGAATACTGAAGATACATGAGGTGTGGAGGTTTCAGAAGCTACCCAACCTTTTCACACCATATATAAACGCATTTTTGAAGGATAAGGTTGAGGCATCAGGGTATCCGCGAGGAGTTGATACCGAAGATGAAAAGTCTGCCTATATTCAACGTTACCGCGACCGCGAAGGTATACAACTTGATCGTGCCCAAATTGCAAAGAATCCTGGCAAGCGCTTTAGTGCAAAGTTGTGTCTAAACAGTCTATGGGGAAAATTTGCACAGAATACCGGCAAAGGGAACATTCATTTGGCACAAAGTTATAGTGATGTCTGGGATTATGCCAATGCTCCCGATAAAGAGGTCATGGAGATCGTGAATGTAGGTAATACTTACATAATAAAGTACAACAACACTGAATTGGCCACAGATACCTCAAGGGTTACAAACATACCTGTGGCCAGCTTCACAACAGCCTACGCCCGTATAAAACTTTGGGGTCTATTGCATTCTCTTGGGCGGAGAGTATTGTATGCCGATACAGATAGCGTGATATTCACAGAGAGGGAGGGTGAATACATGCCCGCTATTGGGGAGTTCCTCGGCGAGCTCACTGATGAGATCAAGGATGAGTATGGGGACAACGCATACGCCGACTCTTTTGTCTCAACAGGACCTAAAACTTATGGGGTACGGGTGAGGGTGGGGGAGGATATGAAATATATCGTGAAGGCAAAGGGTATTACGCTCAACCATGCGAATCGGCGGGTTGTTAACTTTGAATCGTTGAAGGATCTAGTGTGTTTGGACGATGATGAGGGCGAACGACCTCCCCAACTAATTGTAGGCACCCACAATTTTCGGGCGCAGAAGCTGGGGGGCGTGAAGGAACTTAGGGGTACGAAGGTGTGCCGTAACACCTATAGGAAACGTTACCAGTTACCTGGTACCTATGATACCGTACCCTTTGGATACCATAACTTTGATGCGCCTATTGTTAACTTACTTATGACACGTATTTGTCTTGTATATAATCTTTGATGTATCTATTGATTTATTACACGTATTTGTAATATATATATAACTTGAATATCTCGTTTATTAAATCGTATTTGTAAATATATATAACTTGAATATCTCGTTTATTAAATAAATCATGTTTCAATTAGCGTTTCACTTTCTCCTTTGTGTGTGTGTGTGTGTGTGTGTGTGTGTGTGTGTGCAGGTGAAAGTTCTAAGCTCCGCCCACTGTAAGACAGCAACGTGAGTCATGCTACTATCTGGGATTCCCTGCGTGGTCAGTCGACTGCAGTAAGCCCTTGAGATCAGACGTGTATTCGCCAGCGTAGAAGAAAAAAAGGAGATCAGACGTGTATTCAAATGGCTACCTTTAATATTGCTTGTACAACGTTTATGAAATGGTATTCAGCAAAGTGCCAGGATGTGGTGGATACCGAAAAACTTCCTATTCCCCCCTCCTATGCCTCTTTTAAAACCACATTGGATTGTGCGAAGTTGCAAGATGTACAAATACTCTACGGATGTTCTGGTGAGACCGTTGAAGGCTTTCGTTGCACAGACGATGTGCTGAAGTATGCTGTAGAGCTAAACTTTATAAAGTCTCACATATACCGTGAAGTAAAAGAAACAACGCGTGCAGAAGAGAAGCAGCAGGTATGGATAATGAGTCTTGCGGATGGGTGGTGTGACAAGCGGTATTACGTCATGTTACACCATGTCGATTACTCATACCCTACGACTGAAAATGTGAATCTCGTGATCATGGACAATCTTAAGTATTTTTATCACTATATTAATGTATATCATGATGAGGTTCGTAGTGAGGTTGTGGCTAGTGCCCTGCGTGAGTTTTTAACAGACTTTAGAGACGAGTATCGTTTGATGGGCAGAAAGGAAAAATATGAGCATATGTTCCTCTCAAATAGTGCGCCGGAGTGTGAAGATGTTTAGTAAAACAATGTGCCTAGTTCGTGAAAATTATCCTGAGGGAAACTGTCTGGTGCGTAGTCTGGTAGTGATAAAACCGAAATTAATTCTTGTACGGAAAAACACCTACCCAATATGTACAACAATTCGATTATGGTGCGACTCGCGGATCATACGAGTTCGAACAACCCATTCACGTATCATCGAGTCAGCCGCCCATCGAACCGTTCCTGCCTACCTGCGTGCCTCACACGGCTCATAGTTATCTCAGAGCTTGAACCGAGTGGACGTGCGCTCCTCGAATACGATGGAACTTCCTTTGAGCAGCATTCTCAACGCCTCGTACGATGTGTCCGTGACGAAATCGTTGCGCGTGTTCAGGCGTAAATCCGGTACCGTTAGCTATGTACTGGAAACGGAATGTAGACAAACAAACAAACGGGTTTATTTAAGTGTCGAGGAGATGAATAGAATCTTCGTGATAGTTGAGAAGTGGAGTGAAGATCGTTATAAAATACCTGCTAACGTAGGTACAAGAAGAGAGCAGATTAGTGACGCACCCTCATACGCCGTTGTATGTACGTTGTGTATAAATAACGATCGGCCATGCATTGATATACGGCTGATGTGGAAGAATGCTTCTGATAATAACGCTCTTGTTCCTACGCGAAACCGTTTCATCCTCGACAGAATGTTTGAAATCGTCGGATTCCGCAAGCTGAAACCTATATTAGACGCGCGTGTTACGGATATGCTTTATTTTGATACAGTACTTGAATACGCATACACCGCTCTGCTCGATGGGTTTACCGAGTGTAGGGCTGAACAAGGTGAGAATGGTCTAGAGCTGGACGTTTATTTAAAAAGTTTAGACTCTTTGAAATACCATGAACTTTGGTACAAAGCAATTGATCGGTACAAGGCTGAGCTCACCTACACCGTTCACCCTGAAGAACTATTTCTTTATATAACGCGCAGTTGTCGTAACGATTTAGAAGATTATTTCAATTGCCGCTATGTTGAGTGAAGATGAGTTCACGATTGAAAAGCTCGGTCGGTAGAAATAAACCCTCGATTGGAAAAGCGTGTTTATAAACTTGTGTTTAATAATGTAGCTAACGATGAACTCTTTGTGCGTGCTTTTGATTGTATTCTAGACGTATTTAAAGATGACTTACCAACCGGTTGTAAAGTGGGAACAAAAATAGTACTGAACGATATGAAAGCCCTTCATATCGAATACAGGTTTCCCTATACTTTAAGCGGTGAAATATTATTAAACCGCATATACTGCGTAATGCAGAGCAATAATGATGTAATTGTAACTCGATTAAGTGCGAGTTTAGTATTTTGAAAAAAAAAGTGAAATGTATTTATATATTTGTGTGATATTTCTCCTGTACTGTTATATTGAAGGATTATATGCATATTCCTCATTTCTATTATTATTGATCATTCAAATGTATATTTATTTCTATATATCTCCATAATTGTGTGTGTGTGTGTGTGTGTGTGTGTGTGTGTGTGTGTGTGTGTGTGTGTGTGTGTGTATATTTTTTGATTATATGCATATTCCTCATTTCTATTATTATTGAAATGTATATTTATTTTCTATATATCTCCATAATTGTGTGTGTGTGTGTGTGTGTGTATATATTTCTCCTGTACTGTTATATTGACGGATTATATGCATATTCCTCATTTCTATTATTATTGAAATGTATATTTATTTTCTATATATTTATAATAAACAGAATGATGCAATGTTGTTTTACTTAATTCTTTTGGTTAATTATATCATGTTACGCCTTCTAAACCTACTAGCGGAATTCTAAACCAACTTTTAAGAAAATAAATGGTACAACCTGACAACTCTCCATAATAATGTTAAAAAGTGGTATCTGGCAACTCAAGCCATTTACGCCTTCTAAGCCAACTGGCTGATTAGGAGTCTATAATAATGTATACAATGGTATCTGGCAACTCTCCATAATAATGCTAAACAGTGGTATCTGGCAACTCAGTCTTCGATTAGAATGAATTAATTAAATATATAGCACAAACTGGCAACTCAGCCTTCTATTGAATACATGGCGCTATCTGGCAACTCTCCATAATAATGTTAAAGAGTGGTATCTGGCAACTCAGTCTTCGATTAGAATTAATTAATTAAATATATAGCACAAACTGGCAACTCAGCCTTCTATTGAATACATGGCGCTATCTGGCAACTCAAGCCATTTACGCCTTCTAAGCCAACTGGCTGATTAGGAGTCTATAAGACAACGCCTACTCGGCTGAAGTCTTAATATGCACTTGGCTCCTGCCAGGTGAACACCTCTCCTCCTTTCTCTCCTCCTTTCTCTCCTTTCTCTTGGGGGATAACGCCGCCTCCAAGTTTCCTTGTTGCACCTGCAGCATCCCCGACCCCCCTTTGCAGGGATTTTTTTTGCAACACCCCACCCCATTTTCAACAACCCCACCCCCTTTGCAGCAACCCCACCCCCTTTGCAACATTACGTAATAAATGTCAACATTCCTGCACTCTAACCTTTTGCGGCTATACTACTAATGGGTTACAATAACCGAGTCCGATTTAGAATATTCTTCCAACATCTTAAAATCTTGTTTATTAATTAAAATGGAAATAAC
This sequence comes from Bathynomus jamesi, assembly GCA_023014485.1. Taxonomy (NCBI): domain Eukaryota; kingdom Metazoa; phylum Arthropoda; class Malacostraca; order Isopoda; family Cirolanidae; genus Bathynomus; species Bathynomus jamesi. The sequence continues at coordinate 547,265 of JAJOZX010000623.1, read as the reverse complement.
TACTTAAAAAAAAGTTTGAAATTATAAAACTTTTGTTCGCAAAGTTTGATATTTTTGTTTTTTAGGAATTGTTATTTCGTTTCAGAAAGAGAATATTGAAAATAATTAATTGTATATTTCACTTATGCACAATACAATTTTGGAATAAAAATAATTTATTAATGTTTTTTAATGCAATTATAAAGTTTTTCATTTTAAAGAAATAGGCTATTTTATGAAAAAAAAATCGCATATTATATTAAGAGGAAAAATGTGTTATTAGTTTTTAGAAAAATATTAATTTGTTAAAAATTTAATGATTTATTTTCAAAAGTTATTTTCTTCTTAAAAGTTTTTAAATGTAAACACGAATCTGCGATGATCATTAAACAATTTTTAGATTAAACTACTTTTGTTCAGTCTCGATCAAAATATACTTTGTTCAAATGAATTGAACAAATGATCCTAACTAATCGGAGGAAAAGCGCAGTCTGTTAAATAAAATGATTCGATCACTAAGGAAACTGATAATTATTTCACAATTTTCAAATTTCATCAATTGGAACAAAGAAGGCAAATTACTTCAGACGAGAGAAAATCGTACAATCTGATTTCAACCAATCAGATACCAAAGTTATTATCACGTGAGAAAGACAACAAAATTTTAGGCAAAAGGACTCCCATCGTGTAGAAATCAAGTACTAAATGTCAAGTACTGACAGCAACCCCTTTTCTGTACCCTCCTACTTTCTCTATACTCCATTTCATTCCAAAGGTAAATGTTGCGTATATGTATGCAATGACCTAACTTGATCTAGTATTCCCGAACTTGAATCCTCCGAATTCTATACCCTCTGGCTACGGCTTACATGTTCATCTCAAACTAAATATATCTGCGCTGGCTACTTTTCTCCTAATTCTACTGACTATCCAAAGCTCTTTGACTACCTCACTTCTAAAGTGGAATACATTCTATTCCACTCTCCTTTTGGTGAAATCTCCATTTTCGGAGATTTCAGTGTTCACCATTTCCTCTGGCTTTACTCCCATTTCACTGACATCCCTGGTGAACTAGCTTACATACAACTTCTCTACTATCCTAAATGACATACAACAGATTGTACAGCACCCTACTCGTATCCCAGATTGCCTTGGAGATAGGCCCAACACTCTGGATTTATTTTTCACCTCTCATCCTTCTTCTCATCCTTTTTTCATCTTTCTTCTTATCTACTTCTCATCCTTCTTATTCTGTGGTCGTAGGATCTCAACGGAGGTTTTTCCTCCGTTGAGCTCCTCCACCACAATCTTATACCGTTGGATCCTCCCAAGAGGATACGCCTTTGGTACTTTGGCGCCGCTGATTGGGAGGCCCTTAGGCAGTACTTCTATGATTTCCAATGGAATGATTACTGCTTCCGTGGCCAGGACCCCTGCGAGTGTGCTGAGCGCATGAATGAAGTGATTCTCTAGGGCATGGAGGGAGGTGTATATTCCATATTTTATTTCTACTACTAATGCGAAAAATCCTTGGTTTAACTTTGTTTGTTATAATGCTATCCGTAACACAGAGAAGGCGTTCAGAAGGTATTGTTCCCATCCAACTCCTTACTCTCACTCATCTTATATATCTACCCGAAATTGTGCAAAATCTGTTCTTCGACCCCTCAAAAATTCCTTCATCAGACAAAAATGTGAAAACCTCGCTAATTCTAATTCTTCTCGCTCTTTCAGACATCTAGAAAAGAACCTCTTCAATAACCTTACTTCTCTTCTTTCCCTCCTCTTTTCCATTCCGACGGTTCAGTTGCCGTCTCTTCTCCTGACAAAGCTGAACTCTTCGCTCAAATTTTCGCTTCCAACACAACCCTGCAAGATTCTGGTGCTGTTCTTCCAACTCCTTCTCACTCTGACTTAATTATGTCTGAAATTAAAATCTCCTCCAAAGATGTTTATTTTGCCTTATCTGGGCTCAAGTCTAGGAAGGCGTACGGTCCTGATGGTGACCCTCCTGTTGTTCTCAAGAACTGTTTTTCTGTGTTGATTCCCTGCCTAGGCAAACTCTTTCGTCTTTGTCTTTCATCTGGTAATTTTACTTCCTACTGGAAGTTTGCTTTCATTCACACTGTCCCAAAGAATGGTGACCGCTCTCAACTCTCCACCTATCGTCTAATTATTTTGATTTCTTGCCTCTCTGGAATTTTTTAATCTATCCTTAATATGAAGATTGTTAAACACCCCACTTCTCACAATCTTATTTCAGATCGCCAGTATGGGTTCCGCAAGGAAAACTCAACTGACGATCTTCTTACATATATCTCTGACTCTTGGTCATCCTCATTTTTGGATTTCGGCATCCTCATTTTGGGATTTCGGCATCCTCATTTTGGGATTTCGGTGAGACCTTTGCTATTGCGCTAGACATATCAAAAGCTTCTGGTAGTCTGACACAACTCCTTAATTTCCAACCTGCCTTCCTTCAGTTTCTATCCTTCTATCTCCTTGTATCTGTGCATTCATCTCTAATTTCCTTTCTGGCCAATCTATAACTGCGGTTGTAGATGACCACTGTTCTTCTCCTAAAGTTATTGATAGTGGTGTTCCTCAAAGTTCTATCGTATCACCCACTCTTTTCCTTTTATTTATCAATGCGCTATTAAGTCGCATTTCCCGTCCTATCCACTCCTATGCAGATGGTTCCACTCTTCACTTCTCCACCCACTTCACAAAGCGTCCCTCTCAATACTCATTCCAAGCTTCGCGTAGGACGGCTATGACGTACCTGACCTCTGATCTTTCTACTAGCTCTGATTGGGGCAGAGAAAACCTTGTGGCTTATAGTGGCTCAAAAACTCAGTTTCTCCATCTGTCTACTCGTCACAATCTTCCACACGACTATCCCCTTACCTTCAAGAATACACAACTAAGGGTGTGCAGGGAATTGGAAAACTCGAATCGGGTCAGTTCGGCAAAAGAATCGAAACCCGACCCGAATCAGCGAGTAGTGAATCGAGAATTTCCATTCGGCCTGTTCCCACTCAGTTTAAACTGTGCGGAACATAGTAGAGAAGGTAAAGCCTAAATTTTAAGTTACAACATAAATTGTAAACAAATTATCACAATAAATGGAAATAAAATACGCAACGATACTCCCTTTGTAACGGTTCGAGTGAAGAATGGTAAAGATCTTAAAAATTATCAAATAAAAAGCAAATTATTACAATAAATGCAAATAAAATACAGAACGATACTCTCTTCTTGACATTTCGTGAGCTACTACTACACCGCACGACTTCCTGATCATAAAATGTTATGCTTTCATTAATTAAATAATTTTTTTTTGTTCTTTCTAAGAGGCAAGATGGGCTGTACCGGCTCCGCAGTTCTTTCACTCAGTTGTTGTTTCTGTACAGGGGTCTCGTCCGCCCCTGTATGGAGTACGCTTCTCATGTGTGGGGTGGCTCAACCCACACAGCTTCAGTTGAACGGATTGAATGAAAGGCTTTTCGTCTCACCAATTCCCCGCCTCTCACTGAATGTCTTCAGTCCCTTTCTCTTTGCCGTAATGTTGCCTCACTCTCGCTTTACTATCGATATTATAACGGACACTGCTCTTCTGAACTCTAACTGCATGCCTCCTCCTTTAAGGAGAGCTCGCAGTACCAGACTTTTGACACATTCTCATTCCTTTTTTGTCCAACTCTCTAACGCAAGGGTTAATCCGTATTTTCAATTTTTCATATACTCAATCGGTCAACTCTGGAACAATCTTCCTCAATCCATCTTTCCCCCTGTCTATGATCTCCAATCTTTCAAACGCAGGCTTCTCAAAAGCCTTGGACCTTGATTTTGACTCTCTTATAACTCTATGTGGGTGAGGGCGTGTTTGCAGGCATTCGCCGTTGGCCAGCTCCTTCCTGCATAAAAACTACATAATTTATATGCGAAGGATGAATATCGATGTAAAACGCATGTTCAGGCTTATGCCTTAAACACCGTCCCATTTTGTTAAATGGCGTAATTTTGTTTAGACATAAAATACTGTCTTTTGCGAATTCCCGGAACAAATATGATGAATCTAAACATTACACAGTTAAATTTTTTTGATGGAATAATTCTAAATTTATGTTCTCAATATAGATTATATAACTTTTCAAATATATACGTTATAAGTAGGGCGGTCAAAAGTCAATAAAGTCAAATTGTTTCCTATGGGGCACTTTTCGCTGAAACGACTGAAAATGCAATAAAAACACCTGTAGGGGGTATATTACCAAAGTTAATAGGTCAACCAAAAGTCAAAAAATAGCAATGAGGTAAATAAAGCCAATTTTTTGGAATAAATAATTAAAATAACTAAAAATTGGCATCTTTTTGGTTAACTGGCAACTTCGCTGCTCGTATTTGTCTTATTCAGTTATGTCCGTTCTGGTTTTGAATGTGGTTGTGTTGTATGTATTGTGGTTACTGGTTACCATTTTTGATTTGTGATTTTTTCTGATTTGTGATTTCACTGATTTCGATTTCTTTTGATTTCAGATATTTAAAATGCCAAAAGTTGCAGTTAGTTCTATTGCTAAAGTGCGCGCTATAATTGCAAAATATCCTAATGAATTCATTTGTTCAGGAAAAAATGAGCTATACTGTCAGATTTGTTGTGTTGTGGTCAAGCATGACAAATCCTTTTTTGTGGATAAACATCGCTCTACCCAAAAGCACCAGCGTGGTATAGACCAAAATGTGGGAAATGAAAAGACGCAAACCCTTTTAAAGTACAAGTCTTCAGATTTTTCGGAAAAACTTGTGACTACATTTCTGTCAGCCACATACCTCTTCATAAGTTGAGCAACCCTCATGTGAAACAATTGTTCTCTGAATTAGGTGTAGCAGTGCCTTGCGTGTCAACTTGCAGATCAATAGCAATGAAACAGGCAGAAAGCGAGTTAAGTAGAATAAAACATTTTCTAGAGAGTAAATTAGTTTTCCTAATTGTTGATGAAAGTGAAGTAAGGGGCTCAAAATATTTGAACATACTTGCTGGATCTATTGATGTTCCCAAGAAAACATATTTAATCAGGTGCGATGTTCTTCTTGGAAATGTTAATGCACGAACTGTCATACACAAGATTGACGATACTGTAAAAGAATTCGAGATACCAAGAGAAATTTCTGTTTACTTCTGTCTGATGCAGCTCGTTACATGGTGTCAGCTGGAGCGACACTCAAGCAACTTTTTCCAAGACTTTTCCATGTAACGTGTCTTGCGCATCTGTTACATAATTGTGCGATGCAAATAAGAGCATTTTATAGTGATGTTGACACTTTAATTGCATGTGTCAAGGCTTCTACTCTTAAAAACAAAGGAAGGAATTGTTTGCTGAAATAGGAACTCCTCCAGAACCGATTGTAACACGTTGGCAAGCTGGCTGAACGCTGCTTTTTTATTATGCAGACAATTTTCCAAATGTGAAGACAATTGTGGAAAATTTTGAAGATGAAGGAATCATTGTTCAGAAGGCTAAAGAGAGTGTTGCTAATGAAAAACTGCCAAAGCAACTAATGTCAATCAAAATGAATTATCGTTTGATTGCTAGCTTAGTGACTAGGATGGAAGCATCTGATTGCACCATTAGAGAGGCATATGAAACCATTTCTTCTATCAACCTTGGCGAAGATATGTGTTCAGTCAAACAATACATTGAAACAAGACTCAAGACAAATGGTATTTGTGAAATAATTAACCTCAGTAGACCTGAAATCTCACCAACAGTTTATGGTCAGCTTTTGCAATGTCAACCAACAACTGCCGCTGTAGAGAGATCTTTCTCCATGCTTAATAAATTATTAAGTAAGGATCGCAATTTTTGGCCAGAAAATGTCGGCAAATACTTCATAATTTACCACAATCGGTCAACTGATGTAGAAGAGCAAGAATAAGTAATTAAAGTATCGTTTTTATTATTGAAAGTAAAGGCAACTTTATAAGTCAATTTTTTCAATTCGTAAGGTCAACTTTCTTAATTTTTTCGGTCAACTTTTGACTGCCCTAGTTATAAGCAAAGGATGGATATTGATGTAAAACGCATGGTCGATCCTGTTCCTTAAACACCGTCCCATTTTGTTTGATGGCATTAATCGGTATTTTCAACCTTTCATCTACTCAACCGGTTAACTCTGGAACATCCTTCCGCAGTCCATCTTTCCCTTTCTTTATGACCTCCAATCTTTCAAACGCAGATTGTCCAGCCATCTCGAAAACTTTGAACCTTGATTTTGGCTCTTTTCTTCTACTATGGTGGGGGTCGTCTTTGGCCCCTTCTTTCTGCCTAAAAAAATTTTGAATTCTGCAGATTCGCCATAATTTTGTATTAAAAGTTTTTAATAACACTGGTCAACAAAGATTTTTCATCAGAGTAAAATTTGTGGTGGCTGGATAGCATTTTTCACGCTGATTCCAAAACTGCATTCAGATCTTTTCTAGCACGTATAGTTTTCAAGATGAAGTCATATATATAACTACACAGATTTAACCATTTTAAATAGGCAAAATACTAATATTTCAACATTTGATTGTGTTTATTTTATTGTGTTTTTTTAGGTTATTCATCTTATTGATTTCAATTATCTTAATTATACATGTATTTCAGGTGTGAGCTTTTACGTCTAGCAGCATTGTGATTCAGGCAACAACGCCGTGCTTTGTGTGTCAAAAGATCAGTCCAGTCCAAGAACTTGTTGTGTCAAGTTGGTGTACATTTTTTTTGAATTTATAGTTTGCTCAGGTCAGTCAATATGCCTCGACAATGTAAGAATGACCCCTGAAAGCAGTTCTTTTGCATAATGGTAATATAATGCCATCCATCCCCATTGCCCATTCCGTCCATCTAAAAGAGACATATGACAATATGGATATACTACTTAAGGCAATCAAATACGACAGTCATCAATGGAATGTTTGTGGAGATCTAAAAGTTATAGGAATGCTTATGGGTATGCAGTCAGGATTCACAAAATTTTGTTGTTTCCTTTGCCTGTGGGACAGTCGCGCCACTATAGAACATTACACCAAAAGTGACTGGCCACTTAGGTATACATATGTCCCAGGGATAGCAATGTCCAGTCTGTCCCTTTAGTGGATCCCCAAAAGATCTATCTGCCACCTCTTCACATTAAACTTGGTTTAATGAAGAATTTTGTTAAAGCAATGGGTAAAGTCAATTCTGAAGGGTTCCAATACCTTTCAAGGAAATTTCCGAAGGTTACTGCAGCAAAATTGAAGGAAGGAATTTTTGTTGGGCCACAAAAAGGGAGGTTTTGATGACACTGAATTTGAAAAAGTCCTAAGTCCGCTGGAATTGAAGGCTTGGCTGGCGTTCAAATGGATATGTGAAAACTTTCTTGGAAGCAACAAGTCACCTGCGTATAAGGATGGAGTCAAGAACCTCCTTGATGCCTTCAAGGAAATGGAGTGTCGAATGTCGTTAAAATTCACTTCCTGCATTCCCACTTAGATTTCTTTCCTGAAAACCTTGGTGCAGTGAGTGACGAGCAAGGAGAGCGCTTCCATCAAGATATTCAGATGATGGAGAAGCGCTACCAAGGATATTGGAATGAAAGCATGATGGCGGACCATTGTTGGATGCTGTATCGTGACAATCCAGGCCAAATTTACAAAAGGAAATCACACTCACAGCGCTTTTAATAAAATAATGTATATATTCTTTATTTATAAGTACATTGAATAAAGTATATGATGTATTTGTTGTTTAGCATTCCTAAGTGTGATCTATACATCCATAAATTTTCTTATAGCAATATCAAAAACTTAAAAATATCAAAACCAGTGTATCTATATAACTATACGTGCTAAAATAAAACCAGATTCGGAATCAGCGCGAAAAATGCATTAAGAAAAGTGTGATCATGTTTGTGATGAGAAAAAAAGTTTCATTTTGTTGGCCAGTGTAATTAATGTTAAGTGACTCATTTTTCATAAACTAAAAATTTTTAATCTCAAAAATAACTTGAACCAAAGAAAAATAAAGATTTTATTTGGCAAATTTCCAGAATCCAGAAGCAGTTCGGAGAGTCAATAACAGCTCGGTAATAGGCTAGGTTAGGTTAGTAATTATGCACTCCAAACTGCATCTGGATTCTGTAATTTTACCACATTTTTACTTCATCTGAAGAATTTTTTATGTGTGAAATATTCAAACATGATTTTTTCATTTAAACAACAGAAAAACTATTTTTTTACTGTAAAAAGAAGTGCATATGCCTCGCACATGATACGTTTACGTTTAATATACTTTCATCTTTTTATATATACGGTGTACACAGTGTGTTACAGAAACCATTTTTATTAACTTGTACAATATAAATATTTTCCTGCAAAACCTTGTCGTTAAAAAATGAATATTTAAAGGTTGAATGATACAATATTGAGTCAATGAATTTATAGAAATTCATTTCGAAGGGGACAAGTCGTGTTAATGTAATATTTTTGTCTGCCACATTCATCACATACGATTATTATTAAATAATTAAGTAAATCACAAATCACTAAAAAAGCACCTCATTAGCTCCTATTTATGTATAAGTTCACTACTGCTATTTTTACCATAGTAACGAAGTTCCCATTTTATAATCAGCTATTTAAAATATGTTAATTTCATTAAACTCTTTCAATTTCCTAATTTCTTCCTTTTATATTTTTTATTAAATTTCATTTATCTTGGGATGAATTTCACAATTAAACACGTGAAATGAATGAATGATGCAAACCCACAAGGAAAAATAAAAAATGACTCCAAGGTCTTTCGTGTATTCAACAGTACACCTCGTCAGAGAATGAAGGGAAAAGGCAAAATGACCAAAATATATGCTTATGTACAGTCTCCTGCAATAGACGCACTCCAGCGCTGTATAGCCCTCTCCGAGATGTGGAAGCAACGCAGTGGTGGGAGAGGGGGAAGCCGAAGGAAAGAGGTGAGAATATGATGATGGGGAGGGGGGACAGCAGTAGCATCCGGTTAGAGCGAGAGGTGGATATCGTGTGTGTGTGTGTGTGTGTGTGTGTAAATACTCCCACACATTATTTTTTATCCTTGAAACACTTCTCTATATACCGTTATCACATATGCTTTCCATCAGTTTTCAATGCAACGTATAAAATAGATAATATTCTTGAATAGAGAAAAGAGTAATATGATTAACGATTGTTATACAAAGTATGTAATAGTAATATTGTTGAAATCGACTATAATTTATACAGAAAAGGAAAGGGATAATTCTGTCATTAGTAGAAAAAAAAAAATCATGATTATTTCAGTTATTATGGTATACCTAAATAAAAGAAATGGGTTAAAGTAGGGTAAAAGGGAAATGACTTGTAGCTCGTATATGGTAGTGACGTAACTTGAACGGCCCAACCCGAGGTGTTGACAGGGTTACTGACTTTATCAAAGCTCAGACAGCACTAGTACTCCGTCTTGTGAACATCCGCTCTGGAAATGAACTCTTCTCAAGGACTGTGGATCAATGGGTTAATAGATGCAGATCTCTCGGTTTCGGCCATAGCGAGGGAGATGGGATCGCTCGAACTATAATTCGCCGTTGGTTGCAGAGGTGAGAGGTATCGGGGAATCTCCTAGACCGTCCTAGATCTGAGAAACCAAGAAAAACAACCCCGGAAGAAGATAGGAGGATGTTGGATGAAGTCCAGAGAAATCCCATCTGAAATGCATTTGCTGTTCGAGATTAACTTCATCTGGACTTGTCAGCTGACACAGTTAGGAGGAGGTTACATGAGGCAGGTTATCACCAAAGGACACCTGCCGTTAAAGAGAGACTCGAGGAGCGACACAGAGAGGCGAGGCTGCAGTTTGCCCAACAGTATATTAATGAAGACCTCGCATACTGGGGCAGAGTCATCTTCTTAGATGAAAAAACATTCGGCTCCACTACACATGGGCGTGTTCATTGTTGGCGACTAGACAATACGAGGCATGCCCGCCAACACATATATGAAGTGGCAAGGAGTGGACACATGACCTGCAACGTGTGGGGATGGGTGCATCTGACGGCACTGGAGAGCTGGCAGAAATTAACGGGAGGTTTACAGCCGCCCAGTATTTAGAGATACTGGAAGAAGTGATACTGCCGACCGTAAGGACATGCGCTTTGTCCCATCCTGAGCGGATTATATCATATTTATGCAGGTAAGTAATACATCTAAATTATTTTTATTACACATAATATGCTTTCAAGAAAATGACTTAATTAGGTCAAGCATTGTATATTTTAAGGTAATATAATTAAAGGAGGACATAAGTAAATGTAATTTTAAATGTATCTTTATTTTTATATACAGTACAGGGTGTTTCAGGTCGACCCTAGAAATATGGAAAAGAAACACTTCATTTTAGTTACGGAATTACTATGACAAACTTCAAGTACCACATACCAAATACAAACTACAAATTCCGCCAATTTGTCGTTTGTATTTGGTATTTGGTATTTGAAGTTTGTCATAGTAATTCCACAATTAATCTGAAGTGTTTCTTTTCCATATTTCTAGGGTCGACCTGAAACACCCTGTATTTATTTATTTATTCGTTTATTTCTGCGTCCTCTTAAGGCAACTTCAAAAAATATGGATGAAATGTGAACTATCAAGTTTTGCTAATTTCTTTTTACAGGATAACTGCCCTGTTCATATTGCCAGGATCATCAAACGGTGGTTTCAGGAACAACGAGATGTCGAGCTGCTGAACTGGATCACCAAAGGGTGTAACCTAAATCCCATTGAAAATGTGTGGACAAATGTGGTTAATGCTTGGAAGCATGGGCAGGAGCGGACATCTCAGCACCTGCTGGAACACTCCATGGCAGAATGGGAACTTTTCCGCAGGAACCCACAAGTCATTACAATTACGTGGCATCTGTTTCAAATAGGCTATGAGAGGGCATTAATAATAATGGAGATGGACCAAGTACTGAGTAATTGTGTATAATAATGTTATGGTTGTGATGTAGTAAATATATATTTTTACTTGAACAACTATCAGTGCCTTATAATTTGAACATTATGTTTTGTATGTTATTAAGAAAATCCCTAAATTTACTTGATTCATGTTTATTTTTGTTATGAAATATTGAACTATGTTATCATTATCTCTCCATGGATAGACCTCTTTTGTGGATAATCATTTGTCGATGATGCATGAACTTTAAACAGAAATGTTATTGCCTGCAGGAAAAGTCGATACTACAACTTATCTTACACTTTAACTATAACATGGCCACGTTAAAATCCTATGATTGAAAGCTTTTAAAGTATCCCACCTTTGTGAAATAACCTAACTACTCTATTCCCTAAATTTAGGAATAAAGCATAAATAAAATAGTCATCCATGCATTATCACCAAAACTACAGTGAACAATATACTTATTCTGTCATTGGTTTTCAAAAAATAGAAGTATTACTATGACAACACCTAAGAGGGGAGGGAGTGAGGGTGGGGGAGAAAGAGGGACTGTTGTTTATACATCTCAGAGATGGATATACAGGGATGGAGCGCGACTATTGCAGGGGACTGTACATTAAAACAAAAAGGTGAAAATAGATTAACACAAGGTTAACAAGTAGTGATAGAAGGCAAAAGGCATTTTAACAAGATATTGCAAGTTTTATACATTCCCGAACTGTTATTGAAATTATTTTTAAAATGGATGAAAGCACATTCTACAATATTCCTTTCGATTATATATTTGTTTTTACGAGAACTTTAAGACTCTCCCACTTACCGTATTTCCCGGCGTATAACGCGCACTTTTTTTTCCCCAAAAATACTCCAAAAATCACCCTGCGTTAAAATTAACTCGTTAAAATTGTACATGTGAAGTGAGGTAGGAGGTATATTTTTTCCTAAATTTGTATTTTCCTAAATTTTCTCTTCAAAATTAGGGTGCGCGTTACGCCGGGAAATACGGTAAATACTACGGTTACATCTATACATATGGTTAAACAATGCATTAAAGTTATTTGCGGTCGACACGCATATTTATGCTGTTTTACCCTGATATCTAAAGTTTTTCCCATTTGACCTGTATAAACTGAGTTACATTGTGTGCATCCGATCGAATACACGCACCCAAAAGCATTATCCGGGCTATTCTTTATTAGGCGAGATTTAATCGTATTATTCTACTTAAAGACTACGTTCATGCCAATTGTTTTAAGTAAAGTCAGAAGATATTTAAAATTTACATGGTATAATTAATAATATAATAATACCATGCCTCCAGATTAGTCGAGTGTTTTCATTGTTTCGTCGGGGGTCGTCACCCAGGCAAATTTTACGTTGTTTTAATCTTAACCTTCTTTTCCAGATTTACAGATTAAATAATGAATTGTCCAACTTTAACCACTTTTTATTCAGGTGAAAAACTATTTTTATAAAGGTTTATTGGTTGTATTTTGTCATTACTATGTTTAAATTTTAGTTTAGGCATGGTTTAATTACAATATTCTTAGTATTTCTTGGTAAAAAATGGTTTGAGACCGTCTGTCAGGAATAGACTAGACCATTTTCACGAAAAGTGGCCTGTAAAAAATTGTAGGGGCATTTTTGAGTAGAAGCTGGTGACTAGTGTTTTTTACCTAATTCAAGGGTCCTCTTAATGATGAAATAGGATACCAAGCTATATTTTTAGGTTTTTACCTTCAAAATAGCTAAAAACATAATGGCCGTTAAAGTCGATTCTTTGTAAAATGGCGCTATGCGTTTCTTTTACACTTTCATCAATAATATAATCAACGGATTTTGACGAAAATTGACATTTTTCATCACTGGATCACGTGGAAACTATTCTGTAAATATCAGCATTCTATCTTTGCTAGGGAAAAAGTTGGGCCACTAACATAATGTAATGTTTTTATTACAGTGACGTAGTTGGGGGCAGGAGATAGAAAGCGAGCAATTACAAGTGGACAAGTTTTGTTCTTTGGTTTTGTCTAGACACATGATTTACGACTGTGGTCTATAGGAACAATAAAATAACTGGGATATATACCGAAAATTATATTTAAAAGTACAACATGCCACATATATTGCACAAAACCATTGTAAACTTGAGCAGATTGAGAAGTACTGTTACTTTATGTACTGTTGTTACGACAGCCATCCTGCCCAGTTGCCTTCCTACATCCACAAGCTGCAGTACATGGAAGTTTAGTTTTTCTGCATTTGCAACGCATGGTTCGACACCTAGCAAGACAAGAGCAAGACACAAGCTCAACGCAAGCCTCAGGGACCTGTGTAGCATGGAAGGTATTCTTTCCATCTAGTGTTTCATCTAAGATGTCAATATTATCTGCTGTGTAGTGCAAAATTTTTGAGGCACAAGATTGGGAGGTATTACTGCACCAGTGTTAGGGTCCATGGACTGAAGTGTTGATTCGGCTAATTATGTGTTCAGCTGCATTACCTGGTGATAACTGAGTGTATGGTCTGCTTTATGAAACATTTCCACCAGTTCTTTTGACCTGGTAACCTGATGAAGTGTGCTGCCCAATCCAATGTGTTTGGGTGTCAATTTGCGACCACAACTGACCCCATAAACAAGGTCTTGAGTGGTGCTTAGCACTCTTTGCTTCAGTTTTTCATCCTCCTTGATTTCTTCATCTGGGTCTCTTTCCAGTTGACACGGCCCTCCATACACAAGCTGGAGAAACATGTACACACTCTCTGGTATGCATTTCATTGCATTATCTTCGCTAACTTCAAAACCAGTGTGTCCAGGTTGATTCATCAAATCACCTCGAAGTTTCAGAGCTACGTGAACTAAAGAGAGAAATATGTCCTCCTCGGGTTCATACGTGGGCATTGTTAAATTTTCATCAGTTTGTTCTGCCAGTCGAGATACAGCAACTCCGGTATATTTCGATGGTACAATCAAGGTTTCTCTTTCAGTGGGTCCTCCTTGTGGTTGGACAAATGTAATTAAATCACCAACTTTAGACTGCAGTTTCTCTCTGAATGTTGTCCGACGACTGACAAAAGACCATGGTATCACGGTATTAGCATCTTTGGACAGTTGCACATAGCGATTCCAAACATCACTTAACTTGTGAACATGACCTTTTTCAGCCGCATAGCGTAACTCTGAAGATAACCATATCAAGGGTAGATCTGGGTTGCACTCAGTCTTGTTTCGACTTTGTTGTGATTCTTTTGAATGAGCTATAACATGGAAGATGATATTTTGCTTTAGCAGCAATAAGATCACTCACACCCGCCAGATGAAAGCAAAGTTTCTTGTCTAACTTAGCAGCCTCAAGGATGTCAGTGCTGGTTTTGAATGTCATGACTGAAGAAAGATGCTCTCTGGGGTTAGCTTTTTAACAAAACAAACACAAATCCCAGTCTGTTGGGTTCACGGAACTGCGTCGAAGAGGACCCTGCTGTGTAGACTGTACTGTTCTGCTGCATGTCGCTGTGTCTTGTTCAGACTGAGCTGAGTCCAGCCGATCTTCAAGTCGCTGAATTTTGTTTTTGTCTGTAAATTGAGAATAACAGTTTTTATGCCACATCAGAGATGACGTACTATTGGACGAGAATGCTTCATCTAGCCGATCAATGACACTGCGATTCTTGAAATCACGTAATTTCTTTCTCCTCTCAGATGCTCTTGTGATCGTTTCAATTCCTTGTTCACTCGCATTACGTAACCCATCACCTCCTTTTTGGCAGATAATGCATAAGCTAAAATCTACTGACGAAGGTTTTTTAACTTCACCAGAGGATCCATGTTCAGTGATGTTTATGATCTGGAAAGAAAAGAAAACACACGTTGAAAATATCTGTACACCAGCAATAGGACTGCTGTAATAATAAATTATTAAATTATAATATTTATTTAAATTATAATATTTATTTATTTAAATTATAACATTAAGAATACGGGCAGTATTCTAAGAGTGAGAGTAAGAGAATAATTAATCACATACCAGGTGCAAATATCATTCACACGCAATTAACAATAATCCACTATCAAATACATCACACATGTCGCTCTACACCTCAAAAAACCAACTGTAATTCCAACACAATTTCTCTGCACCTGACATTTCACAGCATTCCTACGGCCAATCAACGCGCAGCATTCGCTCCTCCTTCCCAGCACGCATTCCATTTCGCAGAGGCGACGCCAGTTACAGTGTTTCATAATAAAACAATTATTATTGAAACTGCCTTTACATATTAGGATGCTTTATACCTCATATTGTTAAAGGTATTCAGTACTAAGACTGATTTTATTACTTGTTCTAAACACTACAATATTCGAATTTGAGATATTTTCGGAGTCATTTTCTTATTCAATTTTCAACATGAAAAAACAAAATTTGAGCTTGGTATCCTGTTTTTCTAGATTCAGCACCCTTCAATTAGTCTAAAAATACTGGATACCAACTTCTACTCAAAAATGCCCCTTCATGGAAAATCTCAAGATATGGTCTAGTCTAGAACGCATTAAAATTTATAACATGAGTTTCTATGGAAAAATCGTTTTCGACCTTCGGCCCCTTCTTCAGGAATCAATTGCGATGAATCTCGAGGTTTGAGTGTATTACTATCACTTGCCACATTCACTTTTTTTATGTAAGAAATAAACTAAATGCTATTAATTTTGACTAAAAAGCCTCCATCTTTCCAAGGGCCTATTCAGATAAGAGTACTGTGAATATAGTAATGTCATTTAATATCTAAAAATTGTAAAATTCTGTCACTTCTAATCTTTTCTGAATAAAGACTTTAAATTTAAATTTGAAAAATCGTTAATATTTTGCAGCCAAATTCCTTCCATGAATATTTCAATACTGTGGTTATTGACTTGGAAAATTACTTATGCATTTTCAATAATTTAGTGTATTTGAGAGGAGAGTCTCTTCAGAAGTGTGCATATTTTTTTTATGCAAGAAGGAGGGGCCAAGGACAAATGCTCACAAAAATGCACCCCCCCCCTCCCCACCTGCATCAAAGAAAAAGAGTGCAAAAGTCAAGTTTCAAGGTTTTGGAGATGTCTGAACACTCTGCGTTTGAAAGATTGGAGCTCATAGACAGGAGAAAAAATGGATTGAGGAAGATTGTTCCACAGTTCATCGGTTGAGTAGATGAAAGATTGAAATCTTTGCGTTAGAGAGCTGGACAGAAAAGGAATGAGAAAGTGTTGAAAGTCTGGTACTGCGTGCTCTCCTTAAAGGAGGAGGCATGCAGTTAGAGAGTTCAGAAGAGTAGTGTTTGTTATAATAGCGATAGTAAAGAGAGAGTGAGGCAACATTGCGGGGAAGAGAGAGAGAGATTGAAGACAGTCAGTAAGAGGCGGAGAATTGATGAGACGAAAAGCCTTTGATTCCACCAGGTGAAGTAGGGCTGTAATAGGGCTCACAGCTCTATCTGGGTCGAGAATTTTTTCAGGGTTGTAGACTGGTCTTTCTCAATCTTGTCACTAACAAGACCGTAGTATGGAAAAATAAGGTGACAATCGCCTTTAGGAACATTATAAACAGGTATCTTAAGTTTATAAATATTGTCAAGGAATTTAGAAATATATTTATAAATTATTTCTTAGGAAAACCATGAGAAGTAAAAAAGTTAATTAAACATTCAAATTCATTATGTAGACTAATATAGGATTAACATAAATGATAAGATTGTAAATATGAGTCCGAACGAGTCCGAACTCCTCTACGAGCAGTAGAACTTTGAACAAATAAGGTGTATAAGCAAAAAAAAACTCTCATACCCAAACCCGTAAAAATTGACTTACAAAATACTGAGGTAGAAAATTAAACATTCAACTTCTCAATAAATAAATCCAAAACGGAGAGGATGTTATTCTTTGACTTGATGGTAAATTCACTGTTAGAATGTTGTGCATAAGATCATTTAAAAACTTTTCGGCATGTGATGAACATCGAAAGAGAGTGAAGGTATCATCCACATATCTTCGGTAAAAGACTGGGCGAAAATCAAGAGAACAAGACTTTGTATCAGCGATCCGTTCTTCAAAATGACACATGAAAATATTTGGCAGAGTGGGACCCAAAGAGGAACCCATAGCCAGTGGCGGATTATATTATCACTGAGGCTATTGAGGCTGAAGCCTCAGGCTCCCATGCTTGAAGGGGACCCCAATCAACTGAGTTTCGATGATATAATTCGAGATTTCGCAAACTTCTTTGATTAAATATGATAGAGTACACAAACTGACAAATTTCCTGTTTTATTTTATGTTTTATAGGCCCTAAAGTAAAGTTTGTTTAATACTATTTGGTTTTAGCAAACGGCAAAATACATTGTGTTAAGGTTCTTTTAAGTTTGTTTCTCAATTAGCCTGAGCACCGTACATATAATTCGTGTAAATGTACTATGTACTGTATGAATCCAGGACAAAAACTCACTGGACAAAGACTCACCGGACAAAAACTCACCGGACAAAAACTCACCGGACAAAAACTCACCACTTAAATGCAAAAGAGGACAAAAACTCACCACTTAAATGCAAAAGAGGACAAAAACTCACCAGACAAATGTTTTTGCGAAATACATACACTTTAGTCTAGATCTTAAGATTTTAGACTCATTGTAGATAATTACTCTTCATCTTTCAAATTGTTTATCTTTCAAATTGTTCTGTTTTTAACCAGCCAACCAATATTAATTTTTCACCACCCTACCAATCTTTCGTTATAAATTATTGCCCAGTTAGGTCAATTAAGTGCCCGGTTAGGTCAATTGAATGCCAGGTTAGGTTAATTGTACGCCCTTGACGATTGGTTAGGTTAAGTCATGATATTTTCGTTAAAAACACATTAATTATTTAAAGTGCTCTAACATGTTTGTTTTTCATTTCTCCAAAAAAAGAAAGTTATTTTTGAAATCAGTGACCAAAACTACATTAGTATACCGATTTGGTTAAAAACAGAGCAATTTAAAAGATGAAGAGTAATTATCTACAATGAGTCTAAAATCTTGAGATCTTAAGATCTTAAGATCTACTGTAGACTAGAGTGTATGTATTTCGCAAAAACATTTGTCTGGTGAATTTTTGTCCTCTTTTGCATTTAAGTTGTGAGTTTTTGTCAGGTGAGTTTTTGTCCGTGCCCCGTGCTATTAGGGTGTGTCAATTTTAGGGAGCAAAGTGAAATCTTTAGATTTTCAAAGACTACTAGTGACCAAATGATGCATTTTTATGTGCTAAATCGAAATATGGCTTTAAAATCCAGATTTGACCACTCCTAGCTACTTAATTTGAAGTTGAAGTTTACGAAAAATCAGCAATTTTTGCAAGTATTTTTTTTACTCTATATAACTACATTTTACATACACTAAATACAATTAAAGACATTTTGATTGTATTTCAATATTAAAACTTGGAAATATAGATAGGTTTCTTGAACTTTGCCAAGGATGCCACGTCTGCCTTGCTCTTGTTCCTGGACATGAGCTCCCTACTGGCCACCTGGCCACTGATGTACGCCTCCCTCCTCTCTTTGAGTAAACATGTTGTGCTTCTTCAGTTGTCATCCTTACACACCTCTCTACCGACTGTGTGTGTGAGGGCCATGCAGGAACTTCCATTGGTCTATCCAGAAACTCCTTGATTGCAGCAGTGGTGAGGGAGCAGGTCAGAGGAGGGTCAGTCACGCCAGAGTTCCAGTCAATAAGCTCCGAGAGTTTGGTGGCATCTGGGTTGATGTCAGGAGTCTTCCTGGGTCTGACACTACAGTCTCCTACCTGTGTGTCCTCATCTCCTTCACCTCTGATTTTCAGTATCCTCTTCACTGCCTCCTTCCTCTCCTCATCCACCTCACTGCACAGCATGGCCTGGAGCACAGCCTTAGAGTGTGCATACCAGGCTGATCTTTGCACTGTAGGCATCACTATTACTATCATCTCCTTCTTCTGACTTCTGAGCAGCTCCAGCTGGTACAGTACATGCCTGGGACCCTCCACCCAGCTGTGATTTAACTTGATGTTGAACCAGTTTGGCATGTAGACTCCCACTATGAATTCCACAATTATCCTCAGATTCTTCAAGTTCCTATCCTTCAGCCCATGTTTTGAAATCCACAATCTGCAGAACCTTAGAGCCGTGGTGACCCACCTACTGTGACAGACTGGCCCAATCTCCAGGAGAGCTAGACTCTGAGGTACCTCTCCCGATCTGATGGCAGTGATGATTCTGTAGCCATATGATTGGTCTGTGCCGAGGTCCTTCACTACCTCCTGACTGAGATGGGGTAAAGGAGGACCAACAGTGATCCTCGTGAAGTTTGGGTTGATCTCCAGCTCAGTGGCAGTGTCTAACATCTTCCCTAGCGGCCCAGACCACTTGTTGTTGCTCAATGTCTTGCCATCCAGTGCAGTCACCAGGTGTCTGAGACACAGCTCCCCAGTGTGCAAGTCACAGACAATCCACACCAACTTCCTGCTAAGCATGGCCTCCACATAATGCATTACTTCTTCCTCCCAGCCAGTATTCACATTCGTACTGTCACCTCCTATGGCCAAAATGGTCTGGTCTGCTCCTCTCTCTCTTAACCAGTTCACCAGATGATCAGCAATGACCTCAGCATGACTTCTCTCCTCTGCAGCTTCCGCTGGTACAAAATGCCACAAATATTTCTCACCTAGTTCATTGCACACTGTTTAGTGTTATTCCTTAATGAGACCAGGAAACTGCCTGTCACTGCCCTCAGCTTCTATCATCACTTTGGTGTCATCTCTTTTCCCATCAAAGAAGATACAGGTGATGCCATTTTCCCTAATCGCTTCATCAAACTTCTTGACCAGCTCCTTAGTCAGTCTCTCCTGAGCCCTCCTCACCTTGTTGTAGTCAATCACCAGTGCTGTGTTAAACTCTGTGATAAGACCAGCATCAATCCAGGCAGCAGTGGCAATCTCTGCAGTCTCTCTCAGCCCAGTGTGATGTCTCAAGCTAGCCAGAGCTATGTTGGTGATATCTTCAGTGTTGTATTTCTTCTTCTTAGCCACAGGCAAGGAAAAAGTTGTCGTAGCCTCTGGTATGAAGTCTTCGTCCTCCTCTATCCTCCCTGCCTCCTCCAGTATATCTCCAGTCTCCTCCAACTCCATCTCCAACAGTGACTCCTCCCTCAACTCCTATTCTTTCTTGGCTTACTCCTCTGCCTTCCTCCTCCTCTTCTCCTCGGCCTTTCTTCTCTGCGCCTGTCTCTGCAGCACTGCTTCCTGTCTCCTGGTCTCAGGGTGATCAACTAGACCTCTCTGGTGTGCCCCCACACTTCCCACCTTTTTTCTCTGACCTTTAATGAAGGCAAGCTCCTGCACTGGTATCTTCTGCTCGCTCCTGCAGCTGCAGTCAATGTGAACCTCACTGTTGCAGACAGGGTTGCACCCAAGCTCACTGCAGTTCCTGATCACACAGTGACAGGTCAGGATGTCCACCAATTTGTCCAGTTTCATCATGAACCTATCTTTGACCTCTAGCTTCACATTGCCAATGGACACCTTCACTGCCTCATCCCACAATGCCTTCACTTTAGCCCTGATCCTGACATCAGTGTTGATTACAGGTCCTGTGAATAGAGCGTTGGCCTTTCTCCACTGAGCCAGTAGCCCTGGAACAATGCCGTGTTAATCAGGTCATTAACTGGGTAATTCCTCCTGTCTTCCTCACTCATCTCTCTCCTCAACAAACCATACCTCAGCAGATCTCTGGCTGTGGGCAGCTCAGCAGGGGGAAGTTCCCTCTCAGTCCCCACCAAATGACTTAGGTGACAACTTGATTTGCTTCGGGTTCTGATTTCTTTCTGACTCATCCTGTGGACCTGTGAACAAAAGAAATGTCATTGAAATTTGGATAGGCCTACTGATTATGATTACATAAAATTAAGTTAATTGAAATTCTTAATATCTTCCTATAAGCTCAGATAAAAGATTGTGTTGTTATAGGTACAAGACTTAATTATTCAAAGTAATGACAATTTCATATAACTATCATATCAAAATATACAGAAAGTTTGGGTCACACATAACATTTCGAATAATTTGAATTACACAATATTTACATTACGAAGTAATCAAAATTGTCAAAAAGGAGGGAAAACACATGCATTCACAATCAAAACTCCAGCATTTGTGACTATGTGAAACTTAGAAACCATACTGCACACCAAAAATAACCAAAGTTGACCACACATATCAATACACATTGATATACGATGCTACAGTCATAGTTAGGTTATATTTCAAACCTTTATGGTCAAATATAAGTAGGTAAATGGCTTTTTTAAACAACACTAAAGATATTTCTAAGTTTGCTAGATAATATGACATCATTTGAGCATTAGTAGTTTTTGAATTGTTGACTTTACTAAAATTGATACACCCTACCGTACTATACATGGACATGTACTGTACTGTTAATAAAAAGCTATAGAAAAGGGCCCCTATTCTTCATTGCCCCGGGGCCCAGAGGTGTCTTAATCCGCCTCTGTCATAGCTACTAATAAGAACATTATTAGAATTCAGATTATTAATTTGATGAGCGAAAGAATAAGCACTTTTTATCGAATAATCGTTGGTGGTAAGTGGGGACAAAACAGGAACGAGGTACTTGGTCAAAGGATAAGTAGGAGAATTATAGATCTCAAGAATAGGACTAATTGGCACGTCCCTTTTATAGACTTTAGGGAGGCCACAAAGAACCAGGAGTAGAACCAGTAACAAGAAGATTATTGTAGTCAGTTTCATTCAAGTGACCAGCTGATTTTAGATGATGTAAGAACCCACTAATTTTATCCTCAGTTCGCAAAATAAGAGACAAAATGGAATCTTTAACTTGACAAAAGTTACCAGTATCGGAAAGAACAGCGAGGACTTGTCGATCGATATAATTTTTTTTGTTCAATATGACAGGTTTACAAATGACCATATTATTGTTACTACCAAAATAACGTAAAATACTGAAATAAGTTTTCTTAAAAATGGAAGCAAAAACTTTATTGGGTTTAAAGTTATGATAATATTTACAAGCAACATTTTTAATTAAATTCTTAAGGTTATTAGAATTTTCAGTAGACAAATTGGGGAACTTCTTCAACGTAAGAATTAATTTCTGAAAAGCAAGGAAGTATTAAAAAAAATTACGCTTAAAAACAGGAAGATTAAACTGAAGACCGAAATAAAGGAGAAATTCTACCCTATCGGACAATTTATAACGCTAGAAATTAAATATAACTTTCTAATCAAGGAATTAGAAATACCTAATTTAAACAATTTTCGCTTGTGTCTATTAGTAATATTTACGCAGTAATTACTAACATTTTTGGGAACAAAGTTAGCCAGAAAACAGAAATCAAAGGAAGAAATATTATTTTCAAACGAGTCCTAAGGTTCTGAACAGACTTCGTAAGTTTGTCAATCTGTCGACTCTCATATCTTAATTCGATCTTTATAAGCTCATCCAAGCAAGATTTATGAAAACTAGAATGATATAAATTACCCTCTAAAAGGTTTAAAATATAAAAAATTTGAATAAATACAGTAGGTCATGCAGGTTTCTAAAAAAGTAAGGTCCAGTTTGTTCTCCAGTTTCTTGGAGTCGACTCGGATTCTCGAAAGGTACGAAGGACATCATGGCCATATCTTGTACTGATAGTAGAATTGATAGGTTTGTTTCTAGGAAACCGCAAACGCAGAATAAAAAGGAAGGCCAAGGAAACAACATACACTATGACTTTAATACAATTACAACATTTCGAGGGATACAACCCTCATCATCAAGGTAAGTTTTAAAATTTAAAAAAATTAAAGATAAGTAAAAATTAAGAAACTTACGAGAGGAGACTTAATAAATTTCACATTAAAACATTCAA
The DNA here is from genome assembly GCA_023014485.1 of Bathynomus jamesi. Lineage (NCBI taxonomy): Eukaryota > Metazoa > Arthropoda > Malacostraca > Isopoda > Cirolanidae > Bathynomus > Bathynomus jamesi. Next base: position 524,362 of record JAJOZX010000623.1, on the reverse strand, counting down.
GCATTCATTGACCAGCAATTAGGTAGGTCGTCTCGAACCCATCGTCCCAATAGTAACTCAGTGGAATCCATAATACATGAACATTCATTTGAATGTGACACGCCTTCATCATCAGATGATTTTAAAATTTTAAGCGAAAGTAAAATAACACCAATGATCTTAGATTACTTGATTGTATTTATATTTCTTTGAATTTTTTAATGCGAGTTTTATTTTGTAATTGTTTTAATTTTTACTTATCTTTTATTTTTTATAATTTTAGAACTTGCCCTGATCATGAGGGTTGTATCATTCAAAACGTTGAAATTGTATTAAAGTCGCGTTGTACCTTGTTTTCTTGGTGTTCCTATATACAGGGTGTTAGATTATGTTTCATAAATTAGTATACACATTCAAGACGTCAAAGTGAACAAAAACGTTCCGATGAACATAAATCCGCAATTGCTTCGTTTCCATGATACATTGCTTGTTTGCCGAGGACGATCCATTTACACTACTACTGCATTGTCGGGTCGGCAAAAAAAAGGGAGACCTTTTAAATCCTTCATATCTCAGCAAATACGGTACATAGAACCATAAAATTTTAGTATGTTAGTACTAGGTAATTTTATGGTTTGTGTGCCATCTTTTAGCATCTCCTGTTTCATCGATTTTCTTGAGAAGCTAGTCCAAACCTCCTGCAGTTGGCTTACGTTAATTAAAATCGCTTTAATTATCGCAAGATTTTCCTGGCATATTCGCCATAAATCCAATTTCCCAGCTAAAATGCTAAAAGATGGCATACAAACCATAAAATTACATAGTACTAACATACTAAAATTTTATGGTTCTATATACCGTATTTCCCGAGATATGAAGGATTTAAAAGGTTTCCCTTTTTTTTTGAGTAGTAGTGTAAATGGAGAATTTCCAATGGCATAAAGAACTGTTCAATAAATCCGTAATTTTCATTAGTTTTCTTTGAAATTCGCTCACCGTATAGGAAATTTGGTACTTTTGCATTATCCTCCCAACACTAATTTTTTTTTATGGAGCAAAATATTCTGAAATTACATCATTAGTTATATGAATAAATATTCCTAACCTAACTTGAAGCCGGCTAACTACGGCTAACGCCTGCGGCGGGCTGTTTTTACCGTAACCTAACCTAACCAAACCTAACCTAACCTAACCTAACCTAATACCAATACTATTTTTTTTTATAATGGAAGGAAAATAAAGTACCATAACCAAAACCAAACCAACATTATATAAAAAAATTAGTGTTGGGAGGATAATGCAAAAGAACTGGAAATTTACTTAGTTGTGGGGTGTGAAAAAAATATTGAAATCTGACCATAACTGGATTTTACAGCCAAAGTTCGACGTCTCCCTTTTTTTTTTTGCCCACCCTATATGTATGTATGTATGTCACAACCATGCGACCTACCATTTCTATAGTGGAACGGTATCCATGTTCGTGCCATTAGGAGTTCGTCCCAAGAAGCGAATGTCCCTTAATTTCATTCCCTCAAAGTACAAACAAAACAATCAACGGTTTAGATTGTTTTAGATTTTACCAGAATTATTCCCATTTTCCCCTTTTCCCAATTGTTATGGGAAACCATGATAATCTCATCAGATTATGCAATATGCATGCCCAATGCCCATTGAATGTGGTATGGTTTAAACCCTTGTTTGTACTTCCTTACTCATTTACTTAGTTCATCCCCAAATGCACCTAATTCATTAATTATTACTGTATATAAGTGAGTATATTTAATGTGTATATTTCACTCTCTCTTGTACCGTGGCTGTAAACCCTTCATTACTGTGTCCCTCCAATTCATTTCCCCTTATTTTCTCCCTATAATGAATTATGCATCTGAATTAAATAACATACCGTAACGTATTAATTATGAATTAACGTAGGCCTATATTGTATAACGTGTTGGACTATGACGTCATAAAGTAAATTAATTACTATCGCATTTGCCATACCTTGAATACTGAATCTTCAAACTGACATCTTTAGTATTCATTGTATGGTAACATTCCCATAGTTTATACTATATAAGTCACTATTTATATATGGTGTCTTATGTATCGTCCCTTATAGTAAACAGTTAATAATTCATGTCAATTTATTTATCTATTGTCTATCGATGTATCAGTCCGTGTCTAACCGGTCGCCTTACATGTGATTACGTTCGTATGTGTATCTATTTCAAATTATATTTCGCAACTCTGTCAATGCTGATTATTTCTATTCCCAGAGGGAAATGTCCAAAATTTGCAACTATCACGAGACACAAATCTTTGTAATTTACAAACCTTCTCTCTCTCTCTCTCTCTCTCTCTCTCAAGGGTCAAGGTATTTTCTTCAACCTTTTTCCGTACCTGACTCTGGCAGGGAGGGAGCGGAGGGTGGGAGAGAGCCTTCTACTTTTCTATCCAGTTTTCTACTACTGCTAGGATAGTCGAAAGAAAAATAAACTTTTAATAACAGGAACCTCCCAGAGTGGACCGGAAGGTCTTTGAGGCTTCCTCTTGTCCTTGTAACTCCTTGGAACTCTCTCTCTCTCTCTCTCTCTCTCTCTCTCTCTCTCTCTCTCTCCAAATTATAATGTGTTATATTATGTAAAATGTGTACCCTATACTAATTTCACGTTACTTATGTGTTACGTTACCATAAATATATAACATACATAAAACTACTCCATAAATTATAAAAAAAAAAAAAAAGATTCCTATATTATATAAATTATATAGATTACTTCAGTATCAGATATGTCATTTAACAATTTTATAAAACTGTAACTAACTGACTGTAATTTATTGAAACCGTAATTAACTGTAATAACTTAACGTAAATTAATTAGTAATTGTAATATATAATTATGATGCACCAAAATTACAATGTACTTAAAATGTACTTAGGATGTACTCGGTATACAACCCCGACATTATGTCACCACCCAAGAATCTATATTCTGCCAAATTATTGTCTTTTGTTATATATTTTTCCATTTTTATTGGAATCTTTCAAAATTCCGTTATCTGCTTAAATTGTGTTTAGCGTCAAGAACTCGTTAAATCTCCAACTAAAAGGAGACTTTGCCTTTCAAAATTGCACTCGCACCACCAAATTTAAACCAATTTATTTTTTCTATTATAAAATTATTTCATTCCTGCCTGAGCCATTGTCGAAAGCGGTCGAACCTATCCCCTTTTCAATTCCTGATCATTAGGCTGTAAATTTTGTCTTCACCTTCGGTGCCTCTTTCTGCAGCAAATCGTTCAATAAACAACCCAGCGAATGAAGTAATACTCATAAAGGAAAAGGAACTGTGTTTTCATTCGGTCCTTCATTGATTTAATTATATTTTTAGTGTGTCCCCATTTTGTCGTAAACCACTTCCATAATTCGGATGCCATATGGCCAAGGCTGAGCTTAACTTCAAGGACCACCTTCGTCAGATCGTCCAACAGTGGCTCCCTTAAAAAGTCGCGTGCGGGAAGTGGCCTGTATAAGCGCAAATATATATATATATATATGATGAATAAAACCACGAAGGAAAGGAAACACAAAATGGTGCTCAAGCGCTTTCGTCTAATGACATCCTCAGGAACACTGAAGTACATAAAAAGGTTAAGCCTATATATAGGTTACAGAAAGAAAAAAAAAAAGAAAAAATAAATAACATACATACACACACACACACACACATATATATATATATATATACATACATATCTATATATACAAATACATACATACATACATACATACATATATATACAATAAACAGAGAAGTAAAAATAATAAAAAATAAAAAATTAAAACCTTAAAGGATTACCAGTGAGGCGTACAGATTTGTAAGGAAAAATATCAATTTTTAGCACAAGATCAAATGGATTATAAAAATACAAAATTATACTGGAACTCTGCCGGGTTTTAACACAATGCTGCCTATGGTCAGGTTTCGATATATATAAAAAAAAAAATAAAATAAAAAAATAAAATGCAAATTAAAAGTTAATCGATTTTTAGCACAAGATCAAATGGATTATAAAAATACAAATTTATACTGGAACTCTGTCCGGGTTTTAACACACTGCTGCCTATGGTCAGGTTTTGATATATATAAAAAAAATAAAATGCAAATTAAAAGTTAATAAAGTAGAAGACAAGTTTACCAAAGATTTAATGTTTTACCCTTCTTATTTAAATCTGTTTTAAAGGAATTCAACATAACAGGATCGAGTTGAAAAAGACCTTTGCTTATGTTGAAGTTATTTGAAAGTTGGATAATGGCAGACTCAAGAATATTTCTATTAACAATGTTGCTTGAATGGAATAAAACTGAAGCATTATTCCAATCAATACAGTGGGCTAACTCTGACAAATGGACAAAAAGGGCACTGGACAACTGTCCTGTTCTAACGGAATATTGATGCTGTTTTATACGTGTGTGCAAATCCTTTGTTAAAACCCGGCAGAGTTCCAGTATAATTTTGTATTTTTATAATCCATTTGATCTTGTGCTAAAAATTGATATTTTTCCTTACAAATCTGTACGCCTCACTGGTAATCCTTTAAGGTTTTAATTTTTAATTTTTTATTATTTTTACTTCTCTGTTTATTGTATATATATGTATGTATGTATGTATGTATGTATTTGTATATATAGATATGTATGTATATATATATATATATATGTGTGTGTGTGTGTATGTATGTTATTTATTTTTTCTTTTTTTTTTCTTTCTGTAACCTATATATAGGCTTAACCTTTTTATGTACTTCAGTGTTCCTGAGGATGTCATTAGACGAAAGCGCTTGAGCACCATTTTGTGTTTCCTTTCCTTCGTGGTTTTATTCATCATAAATATTTTTCACGTGTTACCTTCGTGAAATAATTTTCATATATATATATAATATATATTATATATATATATATATATATATATATATATATATATATATATATATATATATATATATACACACACGAGAGTAATTCATATATATATATATATATATATATATATATATATATATATATATATATATACAGTATATACGAGGGTAATTCAATAAGTATCCGCACTTTTTATTTTCACAATTTTATTTTCACATCTGATAGATTATAAACACATCACTTCTCAACATAGTCTCCCTGTTTCTCAATACACTTAGTCCAGCGATCTACAAGCTTCCTAATGCCATCACAAAAGAATGTTTTTGGCTGTGTGCGTAGCCAGTCATGCACCGCCTCCTTCAGGTCATCATCGCCTTGGAATCGCTGACCTCTCAAAGCGTTTTTAGTGGTCCAAACAGGTAAAAATCCGAAGGTGCCAGGTCTGGACTGTAGGATGGATGGTCGAGAACTTCAAATTTAAGTTCTTGAAGGCATTTTCTAGTCTGTGCAGCGGTATGATGGCGCGCATTGTCGTGTAACAGAATAACACCTTCCCTCTCCGTTTTGTGCGAATTGTTTGTTTTAACTCATTCCGAAGCATGTCAGAATACGATGCACTTGTTACTGTAGTTCCACGCTCTAGATAATGTTCAAGGATAGGGCCTCGTGTATCCCAAGACAGTGTTAGCATAACTTTACCTGCTGACGGCTGTGCTTTGAACTTCCTTACAACGGGAGATGTTGGTTGCTTCCATTGCATGCTCTGTCGTTTGCTTTCTGGTTCATAGTGATGGATCCAAGTTTCATCTCCAGTGATATTGCGCTCCAAAAAGTTTTCACCTTCATTATGATACCGCGCCAAAAGATGAGAGCAGACGTCCATACGATTACGCTTGTGCTCTTCTGTCAACTGTTTGGGCACCCATCTTGCACAAACCTTGTGAAAGCCAAGAATGTCATGAACTATCGAATAGGCTGACCCCTGACTGATGTCTAATGAAGATGCAATTTCTTTTATTGTTAATCTTCTATCATCGAAAATCATGGCTCTGGCTTCTTCCTGCTTGTCACCACTGGTTGATGTTGACGGTCGTCCTGAGCGCTGAGCATCTGTCACGCATGTCCGACCTTCCTTGAACATTTGAATCCACTCGTACACACTTCGCCATGGTAACGCATTATTCCCATACTGAGCACATAAACGCGTGTGAATTTCAGCTCCTTTCACACCTTCTGCTCACAAAAAAGGAACCACGGATCTCTGTTCTTCCAGAGTACAAATTGAAAGCGGCGCAGCCATGCTCGCTGCGCGTACGATCTGTGACAGCTACGAGTAGCCTAAATAAGCCTATACTGTTGCTAGCCTAAATAAGCCTATAGATCTCAGTTTGGCTCGTTATTACGAGTATATATTATATATACTATATTATCACTAAAATAAAAAGTGCGGTTACTTATTGAAGTACCCACGTGTGTATATATATAAGCACACCGGACAAAAAATTAGTCACCCCTCTCAGAATGTACCTAATAACGTGTGACGGCGCCTCTGGCCTTGATAACCGTACGAATCCGGCGAGGCAGAGACTCTACGAGGTTGTGCATGTACTGAACATCGATTTGCTGCCACTCGTTCATCAGCCGGTCCCGAAGTTCCGCCAGAGTCCGTGGGTGTCTATTCCTGCGCTTCACTTTCTGTTTCCAGCCTGAACAACACCTTCGACGCATTCAGGATTAAAGGCTTCATTGGACCTGCGATGTACTCGTCGCCTCCCATCATTGGAGAACAAACAAAAACGGGACTCATCGGACCAAATTACACGTTTCCAATCTGCCGCAGTCCAGTTTTTGTGCCTCTGAGCCCATTTATAACGTGCCAATTTGTGACTTGCTGTTAACAGCGGCCTCTTCCGTGGTACCCTGCTCCAGATGTCCATCACATGCAGTTCTCGTCGCAATGTCCGTTCGGAAATTGGTCGCTGGAGAACCTCATTGGTTTCTTGGAGCAATTGTTCTCTGGTTTGAAAACGATTTGCAGTTACTAGACGAGAAACATGGCGGCGGCCCCTATTGTCGAGAATTGTTTTCCGGCCACAGTTACGCCGTCGATTGTCAGTTGATTGCGAACTACACCACTCTTTGTAAACTCGCTGGACAGTACGCGTTGACACACCAACAAATTGGGCTACTTCAGACATTTTGTGTCCGTGGGCTCTGCCAAACACGATGGCTCCTTTTTGCCACTGAGTAACGTCTGCCTCACGACCCATTTTGCAGACTATATCCAACACACACTTTGTTCTTCACCACCTCACGAAACAGATCTGATCCTGTGTGCTATGTCACCGCTACTTGTCACTTACCAATGCTACATCAGCGCCCTCTGTGTGACCTTGAACTTCCTACTATCGGTGCTATTAGGGGTGACTAATTTTTGTCCGGTGTGCTTATATATATATATAATTATCCTAACATGCAACATTTAGGCCTTTGTGAATTTAGCCTTACCAGCCTTGGTTGTGGATACTAGTGCAAAATGGCTAACGAAAAAGCAACAACAGATTACTCGTTGTTTTCAGATGAACTTAATATTCTTAACATTTGATATCTTTATAACGACTCGGCTTACATAAAACTTCAGCTTTAAAAATCAGACTTGTCACTTTATAAGCTTGGCAAGATTGACAAACGACCTTGATATATACCAGAATTAAATTTCATAATTGTAGTGCCAAAGTCAGCTATCCGTTCATGTAAGATTTATTTTACAAAGTAAAAATTTGTATAAATTAGTTTCCTATAAGCGAAGTGAAAACACTGAGATCAGGGTTTGAACCCCGATGGAGAACTGAGTAAATAAAGCTGAGCTCTCAAACTGCATGCCTCCTCCTTTAAGGAGAGCACGCAGCACCAGACTTTCGACACCTCAGCAAACATGCCCATATGGGCCCCACGTGGGCAACACATGGGATACATATGGACTTGGCCACGGGATCTATGTGCTATTGTGCTACCCATTAGAGCCCATATCTTTCCCATTTGAATACCAGGGTCTTTTCCGTTTGACACACATGGTTCGATTTTATTTTAAATTTCTACGCAGACGTAGTTTTGCATGCCGATTACGAAAATTAGAACCATTTTTTGGAGAAATTAATAATAAAAAAGTTACAACCCTTTAAAGATTGAATTTTTAGGTTAGGTTAGGTTAGGTTAGGTTAGGTTAAGTAAAGATTGGTTTTTCCCTATTTAAATGTTCACTAATTTGTTATGTTGTTATGTATTGTGTTGTTATTGTAAATGTTAGTAATGTTATTTCTCTTTTCCATAGGAACTAATTCAAACAATCATGAGCGATAGAGTGGACAATTTGAAAAGTTGTGGAACAAACTTAAAAACGAGGAGGACGCAGTGAGCTATTTTCAGGAGAAGAATATCATACCAAAGAAGAAACTATGTCCGCGAAAACACGAAATGAATATCGCTGTTTCCAGTGGAACCGCCCAGTGGCGCTGCGGCAAGAAAGGTTGCAACGAACCTGTGTCAGTGAGGAAAGGAGCATGGCTTGAAGGTGGTACTCTTCCGCTTTCAACCGTAGCTGTATTCATTTATTCGTGGGTCAAGGAACTAACAACTATCCGGTTTTGTGAGGAGGAGTTGGAAATTAACCACAACACCGCTGTTGATTATAACAGCTACATGAGAAAAGTATGTGCAGAAGATATACTTCGTAACCCAGCGCAGATAGGTGGTCCTGGAACAATTGTAGAAATTGACGAAACAGTATACTCCAGACGAAAGTACAATCGAGGAAGAGTGCTACCGGAGCAGCGGGTTTTCGGCGGTGTGTGCCGCGAGACTCGGCAGGTGTTCCTCTATGCTGTCCCATGTTGCAACCGTGAGACACTTCAAGAGTGTATCCGGGCATCGATTTCTGCCAGAAACGACAATCTACAGTGACCTGTGGCGAGCTTATTCCCACATCCCACAGATACCAGGCTATAAGTTTCACCATCAAACAGTGAACCACAGTGTTGAGTTCGTCAACTCAGAAGACGGGACCCACACGCAACAAGTTGAAAGCACATGGAACTGCCTTAAACGCTCTAATAAACGACGTTGCGGCACTCATCGTTCGATGATCGATTCCTACCTCTGCGAGTTTATTTGGCGACGCAGACACGAAAACTGCGACCAGTTCCAAAAAATGCTACAGTGCATCGCAACATTTAATCGAAAATATTAATTTGTGTTGATTTTTGTCACTAATATTAATAAAATACTTTAAAGGGTTGTAACTTTTTTATTATTAGTTTCTCCAAAACATGGTTCTGATTTTCGTAATCGGCATGCAAAACTACGTCTGTGTAGAAATTTAAAATAAAATCGAACCATGTGTGTCAAACGGAAAAGATCCGAATACCATTATAAACCACATACAGCCCATCAATCGCCCATATGGGCTCTATCTGGGACCCATATGGTATATACATGGTATTTGGCTCTCTTTCTTCTATTTGAGGTGGGGGGGGGGCGCTTTTGCGGGCATTCGCCCTTGGTCCCTCCTTCTTGCATAAAAAAAATCGATTCTCTTGTTGGGTTTGCAAGTATGGGGGATTTATTAAGTAATAATATACATATATAGTAAAATTTTGACATAAATGAAAAACATAAATTAGGATTTGAAAGGACTCAGCTAAATTCCAAGTAGGTTTCAGGTAAATTAGGAGTATGTCACAGCTGAAATCCAGACAGCATACTTGACTTTGAGCACGTAGGACATTCGAACGAAATTTTGTTTACCAATGGGATGTGATAGAACTGATTACACGATGCCACACCTCTGTATCATCCAGTCGCGCACCTGTATAACATCTTAACCATTAGAATTACATTGAATTCATAATAAAAATAATTTAATATTGTCAAATAGGTTAGTTAAGTAATATAAGTTAAGTAATATATATATTAAGTGTGTGTGTGTGTGTGTGTGTGTGTGTGTGTGGGTGGGTGTGTAGGGAACCTGTGCAGACTGAACTACGTATTCTAATGGATCTTGCTTCACCGGCGATAACAACATAAGTTTTTGGTGTTGAATGATTTGATTAATTCGAGGGATCGATAGTTGCACTTAATAAAATAAGTTGGAGTGGATAATCTGCCAAATAAGTCGAAGAAATTCCGAGGGAAAATTTTCAGTCGCCCGAGGAAGAAAAAAAGGAAAAGGAAGAAAAGAGGAAGGGAAGAAGAAGGGATGAGGTGAGGGAAGGGAAAAAGAAAGCCTATGAAAGGAAAGAGGAAGCGAAAGCGGGAGGCAAAACCAACATACGTAAAATTTAGAAAAAAGAGCCAACTGGTAATTTGATGGTGACCAAAAATGAATCTGAATTCACAAATGGATAATTCACATTCAAACTTTTCTTCAGCAAATGTTTCAGTTTCCTCAACATCAGAGTTTTCATCTGCTTTTAGAACATGAATTGTACTGTGTGCTTCTTCAACACTTTCCTCAGTAGTAGTATTTTTTGATTTCTTCTCGGAGGGAAAAAATTTGTCAAGGCTCATTGATAAAATCATCTTTCTTTTATGAGATGATGTTGGAGGAAGCGTTTTACGAGATTGTTTGTACGCAATGAAGTATCGAGTATGAGCGATTTTGGACAACTCAAGAGATTTCTTTCCTTTGGTCTTGATTTGTTTCAAAATTGTTTCACTTCAACGACTCCCATCTTCATTCCATAGAACATTTGTCTCATAATGACGTTGCAAATTGTTTGATCGATAATAGCCTTCACGCACAGAACACTCATACTCATCCTTTAATTTTGACACTGGCATTTTAGAGGAAAGTTTGCTTAAACAATCTGAAAAAGAATCGAAATCAGTAAAGATAACAAAAGATGATCAAATAATCAGTTTAAAAAAGGTTTATGAAGAAAAACAAAGCTAAAAATGATTTGCATTTACACCATATATTGGTTTGCTACCCTAAAAATAGCTTTCTAGGTGAGAAAATAGCAGGGATAGATATAATTCTATTTAATATTTTATTATTCTAAATTTATGTATTCCAAATTGATAATCATAAGAAAAAAAAAGGACTATTTTAAAATTTCTCCGTAGAAAATGCCGCCACCCGTGAGAAAAATTGTTAGGACCCCCGAGGAAAGATTGTTATTTCATAGAAGAATATCTACCCCTGAAAATAACAAATAAATATTTCCCAACATAAATATGAAAATACTTTATAATAATTACTTAGTAGACGCCAATGAGAATGAAAAGTAAATAATAATAATAATAAATATTAACAAGACGCATACGCTGTATAAAATTTTTTACAAAATCAAATAATCAATGTCAACCATTATGAACCTTAATGACCATCTTAGATAAAAAAAAAAGTCCGTCAAGGGATGCATGGGGTTCTGAACTCCATGTATTGATGAATATTGCAAACAACAACGAAAAAATATAACTCGTTTCTATTCCTCAGAATGTGTCAGGACAAATTGAGACTCGCTCTCCAACCCATTTACACGAGAAAAGAGTTGGATAGGTCGTGTGTCGAGAGATATGTCAACCACTGTCAGAGAGTTACTTCCCAAACGTTTACACAATGAAAGTTTTCTCGAGAGAGTAAATCGTCGACAAAAAGGAGACAACTGTAAACGAAAAAAGTTGGTTTAGAATTATAAAAGTTCTATAAAACTGTCACCAAAAAAAAAAAAAAAAAAATCCAAGCTAAAACAGAATTTCACCAATTAGTAATTTTTTAAGCGTTTTTGAAAGTTTGTAGGCAAACTTTCTTCGAAACTCTATATAATATAAAAGTATTACATAGAAATAACTTTCTTTATGCCTGATAATTTTTCATGACAGTGTTTGTAGAATTTTACGTAAAAAAAATTAGTGAATTGTTCTTTATCGGAAGACTTAAAAATCAAGTCGTTCTTTATCAGTACAGTTAAAAATCACTTAACTCTATGATAGTCATCTTGTTGATACATATTTTTTGAAGAGGTAAATTATTCTCTTTTTTTTTTTTTTTTTACCACTTTTCAAATCAGGAAACGCTTTTCTTGTATATAGAATTCCCACTTCGAGCATTCCCACTGGTCAACCGCGGCTGAGTGGGGATGATAATGAGTAGTTACTCTTATATATATATATATATATATTGTGTCGGCTAAAAAAAGGGAGACCTCGAACTTTGGCTGTAAAATCCAAAGTTATGGTAAATTTCCTATATGGTGAGCGGATTTCAAAGAAAACTAATGAAAATTATGGATTTATTGAACATTTCTTTATGCCACTGGAAATTCTCCATTTACACTACTAGTGCATTGTCGGGTCGGCAAAAAAAAAAGGGAGGCCTTTTAAATCCTTCATATCTCGGCAAATACGGTACATAGAACCATGAAATTTTAGTATGTTAGTACTAGGTAATTTTATGGTTTGTATGCCATATTTTAGCATTTTAGCTGAGAAATTAGATTTATGGCGAATATTCCAGAAAAATCTTCCTAATCATAGGTTCAAGTTGATAATTAATTAAAGCGATTTTAATTAACGTAAGCCAACTGCAGGAGGTTTGGACAAGCTTCTCAAGAAAATCGATAAAACAGGAGATATCAAAAGAATACCAGGTAGCGGTATTAAATTTGGCCGGGTCGAAAATGGGAAATTTTTTTATTTCTTAAAAAGTACACTATGTGAGAAGTTTCATTTTATCATCTTAACAAAATATTAAAATATCAAGCATGTGTTACCCCCTGCTACCCCTAGCACATACCCCTCCCTTTTACCCTCATATTTGCATATATTTAAATGGGAAAAAATGTTGTTTCTTAAAAAGTACACTATGTGAGATTTTTTTATCACTTCAACGAAATATTAAAAATCAAGCATGTGCTACCCTACTACCCCTATCACATGCCCCTCCTCCTTTTTACCTTCATATTTGCATATGTTTAATGTTGTTATATGTTACATGATAAGTTGTTTGTTTAATGCTTGATATTTTTATGTTTCAGATAAATAGAAATGATTTGCATTTGCTTTAATTATAATTTGAATTATCATAACTTATAAATTACATATAATTTGATTTTACTTCTGAATATAAACTATGACTACTAGAAGCAAGTCCTCAAATGCAGCCTTTGGATATCCTACGGAATTCACAGCAGCCATGATTCCTTCAAAAGCAGATGTTGCGAGACACTACCTTTTTGCGAGCCGTCGTGAAGAAGCTAAATCAAAAGGATCAGCAACTGCTAATGATTGTTACAGGGTTGTTGTAAAAGATATTGAAGACATTTAGATGAAATTTTCTTTTCCTACGATTAACACCAAAGGTAGCTATCTTAAAGTCAGTCGACTATTAGAAGAAGCCTCAAAATTGAACAAGGTGCCGTTACATCGAAGAAATGAAAGTTTTGCCTTAAAAGTAGCTCAGTATGATGAAATGTTTGATATATCTTCTTGTGAATGCTATGATAAGGGAATTGATAGGAAATCTTGCAGGTGTAAGGATAAAATACCAATGGCAGAATGGGAGTCTTTTGTGGGTCAAAAACAAAGAAAAAATCAGTTAGGACCAATTGATCGCATAGGTAGCTCAACAAAGAAGAGATCTTTAGCACGAGCCCAAGAAGCACAAAACCGTCAACTAAAAGCACAAGAAGAAATGACTGAAGCCACCAATGTTTTACCATCGGAATTTATAGAAAATACCGAAGAAGACATGGATGTAGGTTGAGAGAGTCAGGATGTAGATTATGAGGCCGATTTAGAATTGACTGAGAATATTCAGAAGAGGCACTCCTATAAAAACCTAGCATTAACAGCAGATCATTATCGTGTAAGTTGTAGAGCTGCAGCTGCAATAGTCAATACAGCTTTAAAAGATATCGGTATCCTTAACCACACCAACGTGCTTGACAGAAAGAAATTAGAAAGAGAAAGAAATCGCATGGATGAAACAAATACTTTTAGGTCTAAATCCGAAAATCTGAAGATGGAGTGCCTTGGATTTGATGGAAGGAAAGATAACACATTAACTAAAAGTGGAAAGATAAAAGAACACTATGTTATTGTGAAAGAACCTGGAAGCATCTATGTAGACCATGTCACACCAGATAATGGAACTGCTCGCTGCATAGCAGAAGAGTTGATAAATATTATTACAGACTCGAACATCACAGATACTATCAAAGCTTTACTGTGTGATGGTACTCCTGTAAATACAGGAAAAATTGGTGGAGCCATAAAACTGGTTGAAATTCATCTTAACAGACCAGTGCAGTGGTTGGTGTGCCTCTTGCATTTGAATGAGCTCCTTTTATGCACGTCTACAAAGCCATTGATGGTAAAACAACAGGACCAAATACTTTTGTGGGTTCAATTGGCAATAAACTGAAAACAGATTTAACAAAATTAGAGGTAGTCAAATATCCTCAAATACCCTTCACCATGCTTGCTGGCTAACTCTAGCCAACAGGGTCCTTCGATTATATATCTCAACGCCAAATCCCGATAAAAACCTTCAAGATATAGTCAAGATTATTATGCAGTCCTATGCTCCAGAGTGATTTTGGATAAAATCTCATCCTAATGCAACTGATGGTGCATATAACTTTTGGCATTTAATGTGCTTGCTTCGAAATTTAGATGAACAACACAGATCAGTCATAGAACTAGTATTAAAGAATAACGCCTACTTTGCCCACCCAGAAAATATACTCATATCAATGGTAACTGACAAGAGACTAGAAATTAGGGAGCAAGCTATTCAGAAAATCATCCTTTCAAGAACAGGATTTTCAGGTACCAGAAACTTTGAGTTGCCTCGAACCCTCAATTTCCACTCTACTGACTACACCGAGATGATCAATTGGCAAAAAGAGATCATTACTCCTCCACCGCTGCTAAACAATTTTAGCGCCGATGAGCTACTACAGGCTCGATGTAAGCCACTGAAGATAGCTTCTTTTCCATGCCACAGTCAAAGTGTGGAAATGGCAGTGAACCTAGTAACAAAGGCATGTCAGGAAAGAATAGGATATGACAACCGTCAAAAGTTTATCTTAAACTCATTAGAATCAAGGCGAAAACTGCCCAAGTCTGAATGGAAGGCCCAATGGAATGAGTAAGAAACATATGAAATAAAATTTCCTAATGATATTGAAAATTTTTTCCCTTTTGATGTGATAAGGAACAATGAAAAACTTAATTGAATTTTAGCACATTTATTATGCCTCTAATTTTTTCTTCTGAATATATTGTACTTAATTAATTTTCCTAATACTGTACAATGTACATTATTAAATAAAATATTATGCGTTAATAAAGATTTATGTCATCAAAAAACCTGAATGTAGAGGAAGTCTCGTATAAATGGAATATTCTTCAATTAGGTCAAAAAGTGAAAAATTGTGCCAGGGGTAGGAGGCTTTAAACAGCGAAAATAATTTATGAGGGGGTTCATGTGTTCCATTCAAACCCCTCACAATATGTACCTTTTCAATATAAAATTTCGACCCGGCCTAAAAATATATATATATATATATATATATATAGAGAGAGAGAGAGAGAGAGAGAGAGAGAGAGTCAAAATGAGTCAAAATAGTAATTTAACTCATTGCATTAATAAAATAACACTAAAAATTGCATCGAATAAAAGGATAAAAGGTTCTATTTTCAGTTTTAAGTTCGTTCATTGTCAACAAACTGAAATTGACTTGTAAAGTTACTCACTCCCAATATTTTCCCCTCATAACTGAGTCTCACCATCTGTGCCGAATATCCATTTGTGTATTCATAGAATAGATGGAATATTGAAATATAGGTCCTACACATCTGATATTAATTGTACTATATATATATATATATATATATATATATATATATATATATATATATATATATATGGAAATTGAAGTAAAACGTTTAGCACAGAAATAATTTCGTCCCCGCCTCACGCTGGCCCTCTCTTTGCTGGATATTTTACTTGTCTCCATATTAACATCACTCTATGGTTATTGTAGATTCTCTCTCTCTCTCTCTCTCTCTCTCTCTCTCTCTCTCTCTCTCTCTCTCTCTCATATATATATATATATATATATATACACACAAGGTAGCCCAAAAGGCAGTGCACATAGGGGAAATTGATTTATATTAATACCGTTTGTTTTCTCAGTTCCAGGTAAGACATGAATGAGAAATTAACAAAAGTTGACCGAGTGAAGTTGGTCTTCATGTACGCAAGGGAAGGAAGCACGTACCGAAGTGTCGCAGACGAATTTAATCAGCAAAGCCAAGGGAGATAAAAATTGCTTCTTAACTGTCAGAAAAGTGGTTGAGCGATTTAAAGCCACCGGGAGTGTTCTTGACCGACCACGTACTGGTCGGCCAAGAACCTCCACGGACGATGGCACTATGACACTGGTACTAGGTAATTTGTTCGACAGCCCGAACAAACCTACAAACCTACAAGCCAACATAACATTACTCGTCATACCCTGTTTACTAACGAGGCAATGTTTTATTTTAGTGAGCACGTTAACCGCCACAATGCTTGCTACTAGTCAGATAAAAACCTTTATTGAATCGTCGACAGTCATGTTCAAAGTGCTCCACGTGTTATGGTATACCTTCAGATGCTTCAACAGTCGTTAACCATTCATTGACAACCTTCTGCTGAATCAACGAAGGGAGCTCTTCTTTCAACAGGACGGCGCCCCACCACACTTCACACTCAGAGTTCGTCATTATTTGAGTGAATTATTTGGGCAGCGCTGGATTGGACGACGAGATCCTGTTGAATGGTTTCCTAGATCACCAGATCTACGTCTCTTGATTTCTTTCTGTGGGGTCATTTAAAATCCGTCGTTTACAGTGATCGTCCCCGTCCTTGGAGGAACTGAAGACTCGAATAACGGCTGAATGTTCCAAGATTTCCCGTTATGTTGAGACGTATGAGGATGACTAAGAAGAAGAAATGAAAAGTGTATCGAGGTTAAAGGGTCTCAGTTTGAGCATAAACCAACATAATGCGTGAAACATTATTTCCACGATGTGTCCTGACTTTCGGGTCACCCTTTATAAACTAGTTATGCCTTTATATTCACACACACACACACACGCATGCATAATTTTCCTTGTGCAGTGATTAACTCAGAGAGCTGAACATTTAATGTAGTTCAGGTAATTTGTTCTATCTACGTTCAGTATGTAAGGGAAACTAAAAAATTACAAACATTTTACATGGAGGCTGTGTTCCGAAATTATAAAGTACCGTCCCCAGATGGAGGGTTAACACCCTTGCACTACTGTATTTAAGTTCAGCGATGCAAACTTTTATACAGCAGGGCTTATGCTTTTCGTTGTTTTCTTTAATAAAATTGAAACAATAATGTCTCTTCATACCTTCGTTTTTAAATGACTTTTGAATTAGTTGATTTAGGAGAAACTTGTATGCATGCATACAGCCAACCCGCCAGGGTAGTTTAGTAGTAAAACGTAGGGCTGTTAAATTAAAAGTTCTGAATCGACTCGAACTTTGTATTTTAGTGATCAATGTACTTCTGAATCTCCCTCGATGGTGTAGCAGTTCGGATCCCACGAAAAGCTGTACGTTCCCTCCGTCATATGACTTTAGATGTTACACGAGTTAACCGCAAACATTATCATTATTATTATTATTATTATTATTATTATTATTATTACTATCATTATTTAGCTAGGTAGCACGGTTTGATTGATCAACTGTCCAGACAATGTTGACAAAATGAAAATTAGGAAATCAATGTAATTTCAACATGAAAACGAAAGCATTTCGTTAGTATGTAGTTTTCAGAAACTAAGTCCACACATACCAAATAAAAAAACAATAAATGGCAAAAAACACTTCACCTTTAATTTTCATAAAATTTTGAACATAAATACTACCTACATCAATAACACTTTCATCAAATTTAAACTTTAAGATGGTTTGTTTAAAATTAATACAATTTACTCTCACCGCAATACAAACATTCCAAATCGAAAATCTAAAAAAAAAGGAAGTTTGCAGTAACTTATGCACCGCATAAAATGAAATGGTTGGTTTATTTAACCTCCTTCGCCTCAACATTGTCATATGACGGAGAGGACCTATAGCTTTACGGTGTTTCGCTGATCAACGGGAAGCGGTGTTACGACATTGGCTACGACGTAGCCCTGCACCGCATAATCTTTCCGAAAATGCAAAAACTAAAATGGTAAATCAAATACTTAATATACTACATTTGAAATATTTGGGACGACGACGACAATGACGATAAGAATGTAAAGCATAACTTAGTTATCTATCAACCTTCGGTCTGCTCAAAAGCAAAAATTTTTTATGCTTCGCGTCTATCCATCTGAGCCGAGTGAATTTTTAAATAAAAGTGCAGAATTGGATAATAAAAGCAAAGTTACAGTATCCACAAAAAAAATCCGGCGCCACCCTTTTCAAGACATTATTTACATGATGCATTGCCTTAACATTATCGTAAATAAAATTTAAAAAATAAGGCTTTGATACTTACATATTAATATTTTGTCATGTTGCATCGAGCCTTGATGACCATTTGCAACCTTTTGGGCATAGAATAGGCAAGTTTCTGGAAGTATTCCAAGTCATGTCTGATACCCACATTTTCAGTATTTCATTCCTGAGTTTCGGAAGTTATTGTATCACATTTGGCAAGCTTGTTCTTAATATAATTCCAACAGTTCTCTATTGGATTTAAGTCAGGTGAGTTACCAGGCCATTCAAGAAGTGCAATATTGTTGTCAGCAAACCATTTTCAAAATTTTTTTGCAGTGTGACACGGTGCATTGTCTTGCATAAAAATGTTGCATCCATGGATCTCATAGAAATCCAATAAATGGCCTTCTAAAACCTCTTTATACCGGTCAGCATTCATTGTAGTATTCTTAGGAAGGAAATACAGACCTCCACGACCCACCTGTCCACTAAAACCTCCCCACACCATTACTGAATCTGAATGCTTTACCGTTTTTACAGTGAACTGGGGGAAGTACCTGCTGATGTTACTTGGTCGTCGTACCCTTCCATTACGTGTTGTAATGCATTAAAATGAACTTTTGTCACTAAACATTACCTTCTTCCATTGCTCTGATGTCCAGTTCTTATATTTCTTTGCAAATGCCAACCGTTTGGCACGCATTTGCTTCGTGAGCAGAGGTTTCCGTGCAGCTACTCGTGAGGGGAGGTCCGGCTCTTTCTGAGGCCTGTGCTGCACAGTTTGTTCAGAGACATTTGCGAGGATCTGGGGATGATTTTTCTTAATTTGTGCAGCAGAAATAGGTGGTTTCTTTAATACTTCACGTTTTAATAAATTGTCAGTAGCCCTAGATATCTTCGTTCGTCGACCAGAGCCAGCTTTTCTAAGAGGAACAACATTAGGAGGGAGGCGTCGGGCTGCTGCAACAAGTAAACGGATGGTGGAATGTGTACGACCTGTTCGTCTAGATATTTCAAATGCAGGCGTATTTTCTTGTTTCCAGGCAAGAATACGTGCTCTCTCCTCCTCGGTAAGTTTCAGTGGACCATAATAAATTGTTGATATAAAAATTATAAGCACTTTCCCTCAGGACACAAAACTAACAAAATTCACCACACAAAAGCACAAAAATTAAGTTCTTACACTCCAATCACTAATGGGTAACTGAGGTTCTCGCTCACTCACACGTTATACCAGACTCATGCCGAGTTGCCAGACGTATGGAAGTTTGACTGGTAAAAATTATAATGGTTTTCAACGCAAATAAAATTCGACGCGCATAAGCATTGGAATCAAGCGGAACCGCCGAATTTTTTTTTGCAGATACTGTAAATGTAGCAACAGATACGAACTATTTATACGAACAATAAATATACTTGTTTTAGTACAGAGACATCGTTTTCTTATACCTGAAACATTAAACAAAGAATTGATGCTAATTTGAGCAAAATATTTAATAGCTTGTACCTCCTCTATAGATCCACCTCTCAACTCGATATCAACATCACTAAGCGTAAAAGACTGGTAGTTATAGCAAAATTTCAACAAATCAATATGTACAGTTCCCTGCAATAGTTCCGCTCCACCTTATCCGCGATGTGAGAGCAACACAGTCCTTCTTAAACCCCATTCCCTCACTCCCTTCCTCTCCTCCTTCCCCTCTCCCTTTCGCTATCCCACCCACCCACTCGTCTTCCCTCTCTCTCAACTCGATATCAACATCACTAAGCGTAAAAGACTGGTAGTTATAGCAAAATTTCAACAAATCAATATGTATAGTTCCCTGCAATAGTTCCGCTCCACCTTATCCGAGATGTGAGAGCAACGCAGTCCTTCTTAAACCCCATTCCCTCACTCCCTTCCTCTCCTCCTTCCCCTCTCCCTCTCGCTATCCCACTCACTCGTCTTCCCTCTCCCCTTTCGCAACACAAAAAACGACGATATTGTGAGATCAAACCGTCTACATGGAATCGCACAGTAGCTGAAACTTAATCATCATAATGTAGAGAAATATATCACTTATTTGTAAGTGCTAATATCGAATCACAATATGACAAAAAGTATTGCATCACGAATGATCCCAAAATTCGAAGGACACTAATTCGGTGTGTCAGATTTACGGTTCAAATAGCATCTAATTTTAAACTGATTTGAACCCAACGACGACAGTAGTATAGCCGAAAAAGGGTAGAGTGCAGGAATGTTGCAAAGGGGGTGGGGGTTGTTGCAAAGGGGTGGGGTGTTGCAAAGGGGGTGGGGTGGGGTTGTTGCAAAGGGGGGATGCTGCAGGTGCAACAAGGAAAACTTGGAGGCGGCGTTATCCCCCAAGAGAAAGGAGAGAAAGGAGGAGAGGTGTTCACCTGGCAGGAGCCAAGTGCATATTAAGACTTCAGCCGAGTAGGCGTTGTTTTATAGGCTCCTAATCAGCCAGTTGGCTTAGAAGGCGTAAATGGCTTGAGTTGCCAGATAGCGCCATGTATTCATTTAATTCTAATCGAAGACTGAGTTGCCAGATACCATTGTATACATTATTATAGACTCCTAATCAGCCAGTTGGCTTAGAAGGCGTAAATGGCTTGAGTTGCCAGATAGCGCCATGTATTCATTTAATTCTAATCGATGACTGAGTTGCCAGATACCACTTTTTAGCATTATTATTGTATACACTATTATAGACTCCTAATCAGCCAGTTGGCTTAGAAGGCGTAAATGGCTTGAGTTGCCAGATACCACTTTTTAGCGATACCATTGTATACATTATTATATTTCTTAAAAGTTGGATTAGAACACCGATAGTAGGTTTAGAAGGCGTAACATGATATAATTAAGTAAAACAACATTGCATCATTCTGTTTATTATAAATATATAGAAAATAAATATACATTTCAATAATAATTGAGGAATATGCATATAATCATAACAGTACAGGAAATATATACACACAATTATGGAGATATATTTATAAAATAAATATACATTTCAAATAGAAATAAATATACATTTCAATAATAATAGAGGAATATGCATATAATCATAACAGTACAGGAAATATATACACACAATTATGGAGATATATTTATAAAATAAATATACATTTCAAATAGAAATAAATATACATTTCAATAATAATAGAAATATGCATATAATCATAACAGTACAGGAGAAATATCAAAAAATATATAAATACATTTCACTTTTTTTCAAAATACTAAACTCGGTCTTAATCGAGTTTACAATTACATCATTTGCTCTGCATTACACAGTATATGCGGCTTAATAATATTTCACCGCTTAAAGTATAGGGAAACCTGTATTCGATATGAAGGGCTTTCATATCGTTCAGTACTATTTTTGTTCCCACTTTACAACCGGTTGGTAAGTCATCTTTAGATACGTCTAGAATACAATCAAAAGCACGCACAAAGAGTTCATCGTTAGCTACATTATTAAACACAAGTTTATAAGAACGCTTTTCCAATCGATGGTTTATTTCTACCGACTCGAGCTTTTCAATCGTGAACTTCACTCAACATAGCGGCAATTGAAATAATCTTCTAAATCGTTACGACAACTGCGCGTTATATAAAGAAATAGTTCTTCAGGGTGAACGGTGTAGGTGAGCTCAGCCTTGTACCGATCAATTGCATTGTACCAAAGTTCATGGTATTTCAAAGAGTCTAAACTTTTTAAATAAACGTCCAGCTCTAGACCATTCTCACCCTGTTCAGCCCTACACTCGGTAAACCCATCGAGCAGAGCGGTGTATGCGTATTTAAGTACTGTATCAAAATAAAGCATATCCATAACACGCGCGTCTAATATAGGTTTCTGCTTGCGGAATCCGACGATTTCAAACATTCTGTCGAGGATGAAACGGTTTCGCGTAGGAACAAGAGCGTTATTATCAGAAGCATTCTTCCACATCAGCCGTATATCAATGCACGGCCGATCGTTATTTATACACAACGTACATACAACGGCGTATGAGGGTGCGTCACTAATCTGCTCTCTTCTTGTACCTACGTTAGCAGGTATTTTATAACGATCTTCACTCCACTTCTCAACTATCACGAAGATTCTATTCATCTCCTCGACACTTAAATAAACCCGTTTGTTTGTTTGTCTACATTCCGTTTCCAGTACATAGCTAATGGTACCGGAATTACGCCTGAACACGCGCAACGATTTCGTCACGGACACATCGTACGAGGCGTTGAGAATGCTGCTCAAAGGAAGTTCCATCGTATTCGAGGAGCGCACGTCCACTCGGTTCAAGCTCTGAGATAACTATGAGCCGTGTGAGGCACGCAGGTTGGCAGGAATGGTTCGACGGGCGGCTGACTCGATGATACGTAAATGGGCTTGTTCGTATGATCCGCGAGTCGTACCGAATAGTTGTACATATTTCGGTAAAGAATTAATTTCATCACTACCAGCCTATGCACCAGACATTTTACCTCAGGATAAGAACTAGGAACATTTTATGTTTTACTAAACATCTTCACACTCCGGTGCACTATTTGAGAGGAACATATGTTCATATTTTTCCTTTCTGCCCATCAAACGATACTCGTCTCTAAAGTCTGTTAAAAACTCACGCAGGGCACTAGCCACAACCTCACTACGAACCTCATCATGATATACGTTAATATAGTGATAAAAATACTTAAGATTGTCCATGACCACGAGATTCACATTTTCAGTCGTAGGGTATGAGTAATCGACATGGTGTAGCATGACGCGTAATACCGCTTGTCACACCACCCATCCGCAAGACTCATTATCCATACCTGCTGCTTCTCTTCTGCACGCGTTGTTTCTTTTACTTCACGGTGTATGTGAGACTTTATAAAGTTTAGCTCTGCAGTATACTTCAGCACATCGTCTGTGCAACGAAAGCCTTCAACAGTCTCACCAGAACATCCGTAGAGTATTTGTACATCTTGGAACTTCGCACAATCCAATGTGTTTTTAAAAGAGGTATAGGAGGGAGGAATAGGAAGTTTTTCGGTATCCACCACATCCTGACACTTTGCTGAATACCATTTCATAAACGTTGTACAAGCAATATTAAAGGTAGCCATTTGAATACACGTCTGATCTGAATACACGTCTGATCTCTCGGGCTTACTGCAGTCGACTGACCACGCAGGGACTCCCAGATAGTAGCATGACTCACGGTCTTACAGTGGGCGGAGCTTAGAACTTTCACCTGCGCGCGAGCGCACACACACACACACACACAAAGGAGAAAGTGAAACGCTAATTGAAACATGATTTATTTAATAAACGAGATATTCAAGTTATATATATTTACAAATACGATTTAATAAACGAGATATTCAAGTTATATATATATATTTACAAATACGTGTAATAAATCAATAGATACTTTACAAATACGATTTAATAAACGAGATATTCAAGTTATATATATATTTACAAATACGTGTAATAAATCAATAGATACGATTATATACAAGACAAATACGTGTGAGTTAACAATAGAAGCATCAATCGTTTTGGTATCCAAAGGGTACGGTATCATAGGTACCAGGTAACTGGTAACGTTTCCTATAGGTGTTACGGCACACCTTCGTACCCCTAAGTTTCCTTCACGCCCCCCAGCTTCTGCGCCCGAAAATTATGGGTGCCTACAATTAGTTGGGGAGGTTGTTCGCCCTCATCATCGTCCAAACATACTAGATCCTTCAACGATTCAAAGTTAACAACCCCCGATTCGCATGGTTGAGCGTAATACCCTTTGCCTTCACGATATATTTCATTTCCTCCCCCCCCTTACCCGTACCCCATAAGTCTTAGGTCCTGTTGAGACAAAAGAGTCGGCGTAAGCGTTGTCCCCATACTCGTCCTTGATCTCATCAGTGAGCTCGCCGAGGAACTCCCCAATAGCGGGCATGTATTCACCCTCCTCTCTGTGAATATCACGCTATCTGTATCGGCATACAATACTCTCCGCCCAAGAGACTGCAATAGACCCCAAAGTTTTATACGGGCGTAGGCTGTTGTGAAGCTGGCCACAGGTATGTTTGTAACCCTTGAGGTATCTGTGGCAAATTCAGTGCCGTTGTACTTTATTATGTAAGTATTACCTACATTCACGATCTCCATGACCTCTTTATCGGGAGCATTGGCATAATCCCAGACATCGCTATAACTTTGTGCAAATGAATGCTCCCTCTGCCGGTATTCTGCGCAAATTTTCCCCATAGACTGTTTAGACAACTTTGCACGAAAGCGCTTGCCAGGATTCTTTACAATTTGGACACGATCAAGTTGTATACCTTCGCGGTCGCGGTAACGTTGAATATAGGCAGACTTTTCATCTTCGGTATCAACTCCTCGCGGATACCCTGATGCCTCAACCTTATCCTTCAAAAAGGCGTTTATATATGGTGTGAAAAGGTTGGGTACCTTCTGAAACCTCCACACCTCATGTATCTTCAGTATTCTATAACCATGGCGTACGGCTAGGGCCAGCTCAGGACTTGTATATACGCCTCTGATCTTACGCTGGTGGGGTATATGGTTACATTCGCCGTTATCCTCTTCCGCGCACTTCACGCACAGGGGAAACATGAGCTTGTCGTCGCTAACGACAGGCAAGATCGGCATCCATAAATTGCGTGGGGGGAGTACGTCTACGAAAGAGAGCCCAAAGTAACGATCATTCAAATTTTTTGAAAATTCATTGATGGAGGGTAGGCTAGGTCCCACCAGTTTCTCAGGAGCGTCCACGGGGTACGGATTGCTCTTCATCACGTATGGGTATAAAGAACAGAAATCGTAGTAATGGAGCTTCACGCCCTCCGTAGGTGGAAAGTATAGTCTGAAAGGATTTGTACGTCCTCCAAACAGGCTATCACCACATTTGAGAGGATCCAGCACCATTGAACGCTTGATCGTGTTTATTTCCTCACGGTTCACCTCGTCTGTCTCCATCCGTGCATCATATTCATGCTCCCACAAGACTTTGTGAGTGAACTGTGATCATATAAGTTGATCGCGGGTGCGGGTCGATGCAAGACAGTCGGCAGGAGACCTACCGTGGATATCTCCGGCGATTCCGCACTCAGGACGGGGGCATCCATGCCACCAGCAACCGTTAAAGGAGTGCACAGTCTTCACACCAGTGACACGGTTTTCACTTGACCCATCAACCCAAAAAACACGTCCATTAATCTTAATGGGTACTTCACCCGTGTTGCGGGCGTGCTTTATGTATACACCTGTCTGTTGCTGTAGGTGTATGAGCCAGTAAATAGCCTTTTGTCCGTAACTGGGGGTTGTTTCGGTGAATAATGGCTAAGGTGTCTTTAGGCATGAAGTTATTCTTGAACACCGTAAAACATAATGATGCGATGGTGGTTGCGACTTGCAGTGGATCGCATTTGAAACGGGCTATGTACATCCTTCTAAAGGCCTGGAAACATACTCTAAGCACGCACACATCGTTCACGCAATAACGCTCACATTCATCAGCTATATTATAAGGGTTACTTTCATTAAAACTGTCGTAGTATCGATCAAATTCTTCACGTTCATCCATACAGTCAAAATAATGTTTGGGGGGTGGTGGGCCTACGTAGTTTAAAGTCTCGCTGGTGAGGAAAGTGTAAGGGAAGTATCCTTTGGAAACTTCAGCTGCTACTCCCATCACCTTGGGTAGCTTTGCTAATTTACAAGGTGTGAATAATAAAGTATCTTTAAATTGTACATTGCCTCTTTTCTGCATCTGTATTAATTTGTTGCCTCTTTTCAATGGATCACCTGTACATATTTCAGAGGATTCGTGTTCAAGCAACTCCTTATAAAGGAACTGCGTGTCAAACTTTGCCCGTTATGGGCGAGAATATACACAGTCATTTTTTGAACTTTTCGGCTAACTTGACAATACTGTATAGGACACAAATAGTTTCACAGGACTATCGCGGACATTCGTCTAAAAACGTTTTTCCGTTTACCACATTTGGGGCACTCGTCACATTCGATATCCATACACTCATCACAGATAGTCTGGCTCACAAGTAAATGTGGAATTACCTCTTTGGTTTCAGCGTTCGTATATGTTTCTATATCGTAGTATACAGTTATACAGGGGTTATTTTTAGGCTTAGCATCTTTCATATAACATACATGCTTTACTCCATCCGCCTTATATTCCTCCTGGCATGTAGGGCAGTGAATTACGTCACACTTGTGCTTAAATTTTCCCCAATTATCCATTGTGTGAAACATACCACATTCACAGATTCTCATTTTCCTGCACGTGCCAATTGATTTATGGAAATCAAAACAGCTATTATTGAAAAATGTGCGTCTACACACATCACAGTCTCTCTTCTCAGCGTCAACTACACGGCTTTCACATTTGGTGCTTTTACACTGCTCACATACCATGTGACATTCTTTACAATGTCGCACAATATCATCCGCAAACTCGAGGCATCCCTTACACAAATCATGATGTCTCCCATATTTTCGACTTTTGTCATAACTCGCGTAAAGCCACCTTATATTACGGATGGGGAGATACGTTGTCCCTGACAATCCTAAAATAAGTAGGGGTCTTGTACGATCTCTCACACAGCTTTTAAAAACATACACAGTCCTACGACGATCATCCAACCCAAATACAACTATGCGGACATTCATTTCCTGTTCTACCCTTCTCAGCTCTTCAGACCCCATATTACAGTCAAATTCAAGTTCACAGTCTACAGCTAGTTTACGGGCACGTTCCACGACCGTAGGCAGGCAAATTTTTTGAGCCCGTGTATTTTTTACAGTAAACATGTTAGCCAAGACTACTGCTATAAAGCCGCAACCACGATCGACGTTTATATGCCGTCTATAAATAGCTTGAGAATTGAGGTTAAGAGTGTACGGTATGGCACTATGACCCGCAACACGGAATACACGGTCAATATTTACCGTGAAGTTGTCCATATTGAAGGCTATACTACTTTGGGCGGCTTGCATTATACGTCCTAATATATATTCTACATCTTCAGCAGCCAAACGTCTAAATGGCACTATCACCCAATAATCGTCTACATCACCGTCATCTGACCTGAATCCAAAGGACAGACTCGTCCTGACTTCACGCTCGTCGCGGTTCTGAAGAGCAAACTCTACAATATGCTGTACAACCCGGCGTAGCCCGCGCTCAATTCCATTGCTATACATGGCTCTAGGGTCGACCCTGACTCTATACCGATTTCTAGTCAAGGCTGGGGTGGGGGCTGCGGAGCGCACCAATTCGAGCGTTATAGCATCCTCAACAGAACGGGGGGCGGCGGATGAATTAGGGGATATATTACGGAAGGTGCTGCTGGGGGGGCTGTTGCGTAGGAGGTTGATGGTGGGGCTCTATTATTGTAGACTTAACAGAACGGGGGGCGGTGGATGAATAAGGGGGTATATTAGCGGGAAGTGCTGCTGGGGGGCTTGTTGCGTAAGAGGTTGAGGGTTGGGGATCTATTACCGCTGCAACAGGCGCGTATTTCGGGCGCTTTATACCTGACGTGGGGTTCTCACACCTCCGCTTTGGACGTGCTACTGGTATCGCTGGTGAGGGTTCGTTGGCAGGGGAGATCACAACTACACTGTCGTCGAGGTCATCCGTAATGTCAATGATGGGATGCTCTACCTCATCGTCATTCACGGTTCTGTGGGAGAAGAAAGCAAAATATAAGGAACAGCACTCAAAATTTGTAATATTTTGTAAATGACCCACTTAGGAGTGTGACGTGTTAGAAATGGACTCTGTAGAAAAATTCAGATTCACGAGTCCATCCATATGTATTATATCTGGACCTACAGGATGTGGTAAAACTGTGTTTATGCTTAAAATCATTAAAGAAAAGGGAGAGATGTTCTCGAAATTTGTGCATAAAGTTATATGGTGCTATTCGACGTATCAATCAGTGTTCAACGAGTACCAAGATGATATTTTGTTCCACAAAGGCGTATATGACGTTAATTCGTTAAAGGGAAATCAACATACAATCATTGTAATTGACGATCTCATGTTGGAGATGGATAAAACGTTTGCCGAGACATTTACAGTATTCTCCCACCATCTTAACATAAGCGTGTTCTTCATCAACCAGAATCTATTTTTCAAAAATAGATACATGCGCGATGTGTCATTAAATACGCAATATCTAGTCTTATTCGCGCAACGTAGAGATGTATCACAAATTGGGGTATTAGCCAATCAAATGTTCCCGAATCAGCGTAAGGAGTTTTTGGAAGTTTATAAAGAAGCTACAAGCACGCGTTACGGATATTTGCTTTGCGACCTTCATCCGCGAAACACGTTTAGAGTGCTTCTGCGAACGAATATATTTCCAAACGAGCCTGAAACGGTGTATATTCCAGAATGACAAAGAGACTAAAGAAATACCGAGAATTAATAAAAATCTATCATCGACTGCCCCGGGCAATGCAGCAGATGTTTATTAAAAATATCGACGCCGACTTTTTAAAATGCATCTGTGAAATCTGTCTTAACGTTATAAATTGCAATGTATCAATGAAAACCCATCAGAAGGCTCGCCTACGCCGCTACAAGAACATAATACGTGCACTCGCTCGTAAAAGTCAAACTGTAGCGAAGAAAAAACGAATTATTGTACAAACAGGAGGGTCATTTCTCCCCATCTTATTTTCAGTTTTGGGTCCTTTACTGACTAGATTAATATAATGAAGAAAGTGGTAGTGATTCCCCACGAGGTGTACGCTTCACTGCAAAGGAATCCAGACACGTATCTAGATCCCCGTAAAAGCAGACTTAAAAGAATGGAAAGCGAATTGTTAGCCCTACTAAACAGTGAAAAAACACCTGATGAGAAAAGAATCTTATACCAAGAAGCTCTGCAGAAATTTCTTCACGAGTACGAAAATTATAAGAGCCCTACAGAGATTCCTGTGGTTATTAGGCACAGCACGGGGGACGATGGACATGGCGACATAGGATCTGAGCCCGACGATACAGCTGACCAACCAAAAAGATTAGCCACACAACATATCGAACATGTATTAAAAAATACCCTCCCACTTACATTGAGGAGTAAAGGCTTAAGTCTTTATAATCTATTGAATGAGGATCCAGCCATACAATGGACCGATACAGGGGAGATCATTGTGGAAGGATCAAAGGTACAGGGATCGAATATCGTAGACATTGTCCATGATCTGGTGAGAAAGTGGGATAGGCCATCACCATCAGGATGGAAGCATATTAAATCAAGACAACAACAAATAAATGTCCAGAAAACGTTGATAGGAAATCTGAACAGGTTAAAAGACTTGGAACATACAACGCCTGTGACACAATTGAAGGCACCGTCACCCCCGGCGGTAACACCTTTGAAGAGGAGCAAGAAGAGGTTAAACCAACCCTACCCACGTGCATCTAAAATACGCAAATGGCTAACGTATTAACTAAACGCTATTATGACATTTCTACCCCATCCTCTTACGGCGGCGTTGATAGACTGTACAGAAGTGTTGACGGAGTAGGAAAAAAAGATGTTGAAAGATTTTTGAGGGAGCAGGACGCTTATACGCTTCATAAGCCTGTGAGAAAAAGGTTTAAAACAGCCAAGACAACGGCTTCCTCGATTGATTCTATTTGGCAAGCAGATTTAACAGACATGCAAAGATATTCTGCGCATAACGATGGTTACCGCTACATTCTATTCATAATAGACGTATTCTCTAGATATCTGTGGCTAGTTCCTCTGAAAAATAAATCACCTGAAGCAGTTGCTAAAGCCACCAAAACGCTAATGTTAAAAGAAAACAGGGTTCCTGGCTATTTTTGTACGGATATGGGGAAGGAATTTATAGGCCGTGCTTTTCAGAACATGTTGACAGAGTTTAATATCAGCTATTACACAACCAATTCCATGCATAAGGCTTCTTTAGCTGAAAGAGTTCAGCGCACCATAAAGGAACGCATGCACCATTATTTTACACATAAAAACACATACAGATTTCTAGACATTCTGGAATCATTGGCGTCATCCTACAACCGCTCACACCATCGCACGATTGGGACAACACCTAACGAAGTTTTAGAAAGAGGTACGCTCCCGAGGAGAGATGGATCACCACCACCAACACCACACTCTGCGCGCTTCAAAATCAATGATTATGTAAGGCTGTCGCGTTCGGGGAACAAATTCGCAAAGGGTTTTGAGCAAGGATGGACACGCGAGATTTTTAAAGTTAGGGCTATGAGACCAAAAGGTGAGATAATGATGTATTACATTGAAGATTTGAATGGAGAAGAAATCTCAGGAGGCTTTTACCGCGAGGAATTGCAGAAAGTTGCGTTTAATTTAGGAAAAAATGTGTTTAAAATTGAGAAAATTTTAGGAAGCAAAGGTTCAGGAAAGAGAAAAATGTACCTGGTGAAATGGCTAGGGTACCCAGAAAGCTTCAACACCTATATAAAAGCTGATGCAATAATGAAGCTTAAATAGTATGCAACATGGCTCCTAACCATTTCTACGTCACACTCCCGTCCTCCTCGTCCCTGTCTGTACACCCTAACAACACACTAGCCAACTTTGTAGAAGAACTCCACAAGCACATTGAATTGGGTCGTGATTCGTATGAGGTGGGGATATGCGAAATTCAGCTGGACACCATCTTTTTAAATATTGACATAAAGAAACCGTTTTTACGATTCTTAGAGACATTGACGAGTGTGAAAAAGCTGGGGTAGCTATGGATGAAACTATGCGTATCGCTCGGACTAAGATTGCACGGTATTACAGTACAGAAGTAAGACTAGGACCGGGTCAATATGGTTCGGCCGAGGATGTTGTGAGAGGCTTAAACGTAAGTTTAAGAAACTCAAACCTTACGAATGATTTAGTATACGAAATCGTAAACAACCCTGCACATACACTAATCCTAAAATCAAAGACTAACAGACGTATTAAAGACCATAGAAAGTTCCAAATTCTAGCCAATGGCCGATATAGCGCAGCCTTCCAAAGAGACACATTTCACGAGGCACAGCATGACTTGTCCAGATTAATGTATCAATTGAAGATGGAGAAATTGGCTGAAAGGTCCCCAGACATGTGCTATATTTACAGTAATATAGTGGAGCACCAGTTTGTTGGGGATACCCAGGCACGCCTGTTGCGCATTGCTCACATCCCCAACCATAGAGGAAGGAGTTTGAGTATTACATATGCCAGACCCCATTATGTGAATGTCGCAACTAATTTAATAACCAATATCTCAATATATATAAGAACGATTGAGGGTGAAAACTTCCCATTCGGTAACGGGAGCTTAGCAGTGAAGCTACACTTTCGACGCACTGAGTTATAATGGATAGAAAGCCTTTCACCGTCTATCGAGGGGTGCGTTACCAGCGCGGTAGTGGACTTGGGTCCATTTTTTCATCCATACTACGTACGGCTGTTCCTTTGCTGAAGACGGGTGCCAGATACCTTGGAAGGAAAGCGCTGCAATCAGGTATTGACACTGCAGAAGACATATTGGCCGGGGCTAAACCTAAAGAGGCTCTAAAAAAACATTTAAAGTGTACACGGGACGAAATCATCAAAGATGCAAAGAGAAAAATGCGTGGTGGCGGGAAGAAGAAGAAGCGGGCTGCCCGGAAGAAGAAGGGGTCGCGTGGTATTAAACGTAAAAGGCTATCAAAAAAGTAGTGCTGTAAGCGAATGAAACCTATGGTTGACCACTTTTTTGACTGATATAAGCTAAGGACATTGATCTCATGAATCATAGTTTGTTTACCACTTGTCGAGAGAGGAGTCACTATTTCGCCATGGCACGCTTCATCCACCCATGTAGTTCACAATGCTGTAAATCGGAGCTGTCCCTTTTTGAGCTACCTCCAACCCAAG
This sequence comes from Bathynomus jamesi, assembly GCA_023014485.1. Lineage (NCBI taxonomy): Eukaryota > Metazoa > Arthropoda > Malacostraca > Isopoda > Cirolanidae > Bathynomus > Bathynomus jamesi. The sequence goes on along the minus strand of JAJOZX010000623.1, from coordinate 491,973 downwards.
TTTCTATTGAGCACAGTGACTTTATTACAATTAACCCTTTAAACACAATTAGTTCCCCGAGTGCACCTATAGAATTCGTGATACCCAGCTCAGGTCCTTACTTTTTTGATCCAAGCTGTGTGCACATGTACGCTAAGCTACGTATAGCCCATTCTGATGGAACGGTCTGCGATGACAAATATGCTGTATACCCTGAAACAAACTTTCTGCACTCCATATTCAACCAGTGTGACGTATATTTAAATCAGACCAACATATCGGCAGGCACGGGGTACTATCATCTACGAGTCTATCTGGAAAATGTCCTCAACTTTTCCAAAGAAGCGAAGGCTACCTTTTTAAGTCCCGAGGGATATTATCAAACTAAAGATGAAAATAGTATAAAGGACAAATTTAAAAATTCTAAAAAGAAAATATACGAGTGTTTTGGACGGTTGCACACAGATTTCACTTTCCAGGAGAAGTTGCTTGTGAACAGGGTGGATATGAAAATAAAGCTCACCCGCACGAGTCCTGAGATCTGCTTAAATCTGGATGCGGATCAAGAAGAGGGTGCAAAGCCCGTTGTGGTTCACATTATGGACACATACCTCCGCGTACGGCGAGTGAAATTAAGTTCACCAAAACAACTAGAAATTGAGAAAAATTTACTAAACGCTACAGTGAAATATCCTATTAACAGAGTGCAGATCAAACTATATACGGTTCCTGCAGGGTTGGCATCGAAGCAGATAGAAAACATTTCCCTGGGAAATCTTCCTAAAAGGATATTAATCGGCATGCAGGACCACGCTTCGGTGAATGGAAAATATAAAAAGAGTGCCTTTAATTCGAGAATTTCGGACTTAAAAATATAACTCTATACGTTAATGGCACTGCTTTGGGTGGAACAATGGGTACGGACTATTCATCAGACGCTGTGTTACCTCTTTGTGCCAGAGCCTATAGTAATCTGACCCATATTGCAGGTGATTGTGATGAGCTTGGTAATGGGGTAACGCAAGAAGAATTCATTGATCAATTTAACCTTTATCCGTTTGACATTACACCTGACTTATCTGCTAGCGTAAATACCCATTTAACCCCACAGCAGAGCGGAAACATCTCAGTGCGGCTGGAATTCGCCAAGCCTATAGACGCTCCTATTAGTGTACTAATAGGAGCGTTATCACTGACTTTTAAAATGGATGCTAATACACTTCAGAAAGTAATGGAGCGAGTCACACGTTCCAAATTTATCGGCGTGTTTGCGAAGAATGAAACATTGAGTTTGCCAAGTACGCGAGAATGCGGTAGTCTTATTGTGAACACAGATATCATCGGTAATGAAGGGATTCACTGGATCGCTGTCTATTTTAAAAATAGACAGCGCCTGTACTATTTTGATTCACTCGGTACTCAACCCTGGAGTGACCCTATTATTGTAAAATTTCTCGCTCAGTTACATATTCCCGAAGTTGTATGGAACCCATTTCGCATACAAGGATATTTTACTAATGTTTGCGGAATGTACTGCGTCTCATTTCTCATGCATATGTCAAGTGATAAAGAATTTATAAATTTTTTAAATTTATTTGACCCGTGTCACACTCGCCGAAACGATGAAATGGTATGCAGACAGATAAAAATCCGTTTTCCAATTGTACGTACTCGTTGTATATTATAATGTTTTTGTTCGTATATTTGTAACGATATATTCTGTAGTTGTTTATTGTACTGATTTCTTTCATTTAATAAATTTATGAAAATATATTGTCTTCTTATCTCAAAAAGATCGAAAAACACTTACATTATTTCGGTGTGACATTGTTGACTGATCAGTATATCCTCCGTATTCCGAGATTCTTCAAAAGATTGTATAGCACGTGTCAAATTCTCATCGGACCTTAAAGGAATAATGTTCATTCTTTTAAAACATATACAGAGTATACAGACAGATCCCCATTATGTGAAGATATCTTTGGTTCATTTAAGAGGAATAACATTGATTGCCATAAAAAGTTTCGATTTTAGCATAATGGGGATAAGAGGTAAAACCAAATAACATTGATTGCCATAAAAAAAATTTGGCGAGTATCTATTTGAGGAGATACTACAACTCTCCATATATATAAAAACGAATTATAGACACTTACATTTCTATGGTAGTCCCCTGCGTCGGGTTGTAAGGAGCGTCATTGCAAATATCTTCAACGGTTTGCGTTGGAAATAATTCGCCACGGTCAATCGCGTTGAAAAGACTAATTGCGGTTAATGCTGCAGTATCACTTTCTTCATACAATTCCGGGGAGACGTACAGGTCCATGGTGGAGGATGTGTGACATTGCTGACTGTTCAGTATATCCTCCGTATTCCGAGATTCTTCAAAAGATTGTATAACACGTGTCAAATCCTCATCGGACCTTAAAGGAATAATGTTCATTCTTTTAAAACATATACAGAGTATACAGACAGATCCCCATTATGTGAAGATATCTTTGGTTCATTTAAGAGGAATAACATTGATTGCCATAAAAAAAATTCGATTTTAGCATAATGGGGATAAGAGGTAAAACCAAATAACATTGATTGACATAAAAAAATTTTGGCGAGTATCTATTTGACGAGATACTACAACTCTCCATATATATAAATCGAATTATAGACACTTACATTTCTATGGTAGTCCCTTGCGTCGGATTGTAAGGAGCGTCACTGCAAATATCTTCTACGGTTTGCGTTGGGAATAATTCATCACGGTCAATCGCATTAAAAAGACTAATTGTCGTTAATGCTGCAGCGTCACTTTCTTCATACAAGTCTGGGGAGACGTACAGGTCCATGATGGAGGGAATGATTATTCACTGACGCGAAAATAGCTACTGTTACTCCCAACTGAAAAATAGCCCCTTTTATATGCACAATCGCCAAGCTCCGCCTCAAAAGACCAGATGTTCGTAGTGATTGGCTGCCGGTGTAGCTGGTGGAGCTATGTCGTGTACCAATCCGCTATAACGGGACCGGACGAGTAACGTATATATAAAATCGTGTTTCTTGTGAATAAATTATAGACACTTACATTTCTATGGTAGTCCCTTATATTATATTTTTATTTTTACTTACAAGTTATTTCCAATTCGGCGAGAAATTACACTAGGGTACAACGAAAACTATTTGGTGTTTCTTATAGAAGTTTTGATGCTGATTCAGGTTTCAGAATTTTCTATCGCCCATAGTTTTCGAGAAAGAATCATAATAATCGTGTATATCTGCCAACCCTTATATATATATATATATATATATATATATATATATAAACACAGATGGAGTCGATGTAGACAATGCATGTCCTGAGTTTAAATTATCTCGATGAAATAGTAAGCAATCGACGAGATGTAATTCTGAATCCACGTTAAACTGTGGGTCTAAGGCGGGGTGAAAACCTTTCCAATTCGGCGAGAAATATTATTTATTATAATTGTGGGTATAGTTAACCCTCTCTCTCTCTCTCTCTCTATATATATATATATATATATATAATTGTGGGTATATCTAAGAAATGGAGTGAAGAGTTGTGTTTCGAGTTGACCAGATTCTCGGAATTTCTTTCCTCGTGAAAGGAAAAACAACGCTTAATGCTTAATGTGTGTGTGTGTGTGTGTGTGTGTGTGTGTGTGTGTGTGTGCTTGTGTGAAAGTTAAGATTTGGAGTGAAGGGGGACGAGAGAGAGAGAGAGGAGAGTGAAGGGAGGCTTATCAGGGATTGAGTTTATTTTTTACAAGTACAGATGGGTGGGGGGTTTGGGGGAATGATGGAGGAGGATCGAGGATATAAAGAAATATATCCTAATTATATTTTAAAAAGAGCATTCGGTTTCAACGTTAGACTGTGGGTCTAAGTTACGCGTAAATATAAAATATTTTCATTGTAGAAATAATAATAATAATAATAATGATAATAAGAATTGATGTAAAAGGTGATTGATTTAAGCAGTTAAGATGTAGTTATAAGAATATGACATACAAATTACGCGTAAATATTTTCATTGTAGAAATAATAATAATATAAGAATTGATGTGAAAGGTGGTTTTTGTTCAAGTAGACGAAGAAAGGTTAACTATCGCCCAGAAAATGGTCTCTAGGGGGACGATTCGAAATGACCTAGGAACACCTGCTGGTTGAGAGACCTTCCCCCAATCCCTGATAAGTCTCCCTTCTCTCCAAATGAAAAGAAATTTATTTTCGTTTCGTGACTTAAATATTTATAATAAAAATTAAGTGTGTAAAAATTATAGCGGATTGTGTTTTGGTTAATTTCAACTTTTAAATGAAGTGTTTCGTAAATTTTCGTTATTCGTGACTTAAATATTTATAATAAAAATTAAGTGTGTAAAATTATTTATTTAATAAATAGAATTTAATTGGATTAACTACCGTCATATATTGTGGTATTTTATATGGTTTGTGCACACGAGTGGTTCATTAGTTTATTATATATACAAGCGCAGATGGGTGGGGGAATGAAGATCGTATGTTTTGAATTGATTCGCAAATTTTCTTTTCCGTTCGTTTTTCCCACTGGTATTCGTGGCTTAAATATTTATAATAAAAGTTAAGTGTGTAAAAATTATTTATTTAATAAACAGAATTTAATTGGATTAACTACCGTCATATATTGTGGTATTTTATATGGTTTGTGCACACGAGTGGTTCATTAGTTTATTATATATACAAGCGCTGATGGGTGGGGGAATGATGATCGTATGTTTTGAATTGATTCGCAAATTTTCTTTTCCGTTCGTTTTTCCCACTGGTATTCGTGGCTTAAATATTTATAATAAAAGTTGTGTGTAAAAATTATTTATTTAATAAACAGAATTTAATTGGATTAACTACCGTCATATAAATATATATTGTGGTACTCTATTTAAATGGATGATTAATATATGGTTTTTGCTATCTGGGACACATGGCGCTATCTGGCAACTCAGCCAGAATAGAGGTTTATAAAAGACCGAGAGACGACTGACGGAGTCATTCAAGCTCGGCTCCCAGCCGAGCAAGGACCTCTGGTCCTTCTCTTTCTGGCCCTTTGGGAAAACCCCTTAGAGACCTCTTAGGTTAGGTAAACGAAAATAACTTGGGGGAGAACTCCGCCTCCAAGTTGCATGCCTTGCAATCAAAGGCAACTACTCTCTCTCTCACTCTCCTGCAGGTGTACCCCTCCCCCCTTGGCTCAGCCAACTGGCTGATTAGGAGCCTATAAAACAACGCCTACTCGGCTGAAGTCTTAATATGCACTTGGCTCCTGCCAGGTGAACACCTCTCCTCCTTTCTCTCCTCCTTTCTCTCCTTTCTGGCCCTTTGGGGGGAATAGCTTGGGGGAGAACTCCGCCTCCAAGTTGCATGCCCCTTGCAACCCCGGTTGGCAACAAAGGGCCCTTTGGGTTTTTTTTCTTTTTTTTTCTTCTTTTTTTTTTTTGCAACACCCCCACCCCCCTTTGCAACATTACGTAATCACTTGCAACATTCCTGCACTCTACCCTTTTTAGGCTATACTACTGACGAAATATATTAAATAATATATATTAATATATATGTAAAAATGAATAATTCTAACATTCATTTTTGCATATAAAATGCAAATCCTTATAATTTGAACATTATGTTTTGTATGTTCTTAAGAAAATTCCTAAATTTACTTAATTCACGTTTATTTTTGTAGTAAAAAATTGAACCATGTTATCATTATCTCTCCATGGATAGACCTTTTTCTGGATAATCATCTGCTGATGATGCATGGACTTTAAACAGAAATGTTATTGCCGGGAGGAAAAGTCGATACTACAACTTATCTTACACTTTAACTAAAACATGGCCACATCAAAATCCTATGATTGAAAGTTTTTAAAGTATCCCACGTTTGTGAAATAACCTAACTACTCTCTTCCCTAAATTTAGGAGTAATGCATAAATAAAATACATGGTTGTCCGAGCATTACCACCACACCCACAATAAACAATATACGGGGCTCCAATAAACCTTAGCCCCCGCGCCCATGGCCTAAACCATTAGAAGTACAGTAAAACTAAACATACCTTACAAAAGAGAATTTAATCCTGCATTTAATGAGAAACAATTAAAACTTGGTGTTCCCGCCATTGGCTTCCAAGACAGCCTGAATTCGCTTTGGGTAGCTTGCCAAAAGTGACGTGAATAGATCTTGATCGTTACGCAAATTTGCTAAAACAGTTTCAATGTGTTGCGTCATTGTATCCTTCGAAAATCGATTTGCTGCAGGTTCTTGAACAAGAGACATTCAACCTTGTCCTTTATAACTGATCCAATGTGTTCACAGACGTTCAGGTTAGGAGAATTTCCTGGCCATTCTTATTTCCAAAGAATCGATCTCATGGTTCCGCAACAACTGTTGAGTGGCTAATGCCTTAAAGCAGGGGGCCTTATCGTGCAGAAGTGTGACCTGATCGACATCCATAACATTGTTTGGGTTTCTTAGAAAAGGAATGACATGCTGGGATAGAATAATATCACGAAAATACTGTCCATCCCAACTCTGACCATTTGGCTTCAGCACCCACATGAGCTTCTTTGCAGTGAACAAAACAAACACACCAACACAGTCTGGACTTTTTAATAATTCGCGATAATGTTCATTGTCATCGATTTCAACTGGTGTTGTGGCCCACATTCGATCATTTTGGTAGTTAGGCCGACGTGTTACGTAAACAAAAAATTCATCGGAGACAGCTAAATGCATGAAATCATCCACATCCCAATTTTCAAGATAATGGGCAAACCACATTCTGTCATCGATGTTAAGTTGAGTTTTTCTTGGCTTTGGAAGTTCATGCCAAGGTTTTAAACCTTGCCTATGACGGTACAGTCGAAAAATCTCACCACTAACGATCTTTCCTCTCAACACTTCGATCTCTCTAGAAAGTTTAGCACAGCTGTTTTTCCGCTTACGCGTACCGCTTTCAATGATGTCCTTTGTTTCCTGAGAGAGTGGCAAATTTGGGCGCCCAGATTTGGTTGTATCCATTTCACATTCATCCAAAGTTTTATTCCAATTTCTTTTGACGAAGTCCTCACTTCTTCACAACTTTTTGGCAACCCATGAACGTGTTATAAAGGTGGCTCCAGCATCACGAGCTTCCCGAAATGTTATTGCTCGTATGCGCTCTATCACACGTTGCCTCTCCGAATCACCAATTAATTGAGAAGCCATTATATTATCACTTTATCAGCTAGAGTAATTTTAATACCTGTAATAAATAAAGAATTTTATATATTTTTATAATCACTAAAAACTATTTCGATATAAGTAAACATGTAAGCTGTAAATGGAGGGGCTAAGGTTTTTTGGAACCCCTTATTTATTCTGCCATTGGTTTTCAAAAAATAAAAGTATTACTATGACAACACCTGAGAGGTGGAGGAGGCGAGGGAGGGAATGAGGGTGTGGGAGAAAGAAACCTGCTTTGGTACCACATGTCGGAGAGGGTGGAGCGGAACTATTGCAGGCGACTGTACATAGGCTCTCACTTATCGTTACGTTTTTAAATAAAATATTGTGATTCACTCCATCATATGCTTTGTTTATATTCAAGAAACAGCTGTAAATAGTTAAATTACGGGCAGTATACTTAAGTATAAACTCTTTTAATACATAGATAAACAAACTAGATGAGAGTTACCTTTTAATTCCAAAATGATTAGATGTCTATAAAGCAACATGATCTCTTGTTTTTTGTATCAAACGCAATGTTTAATGCTAAGACTTTTCAAATAAATTATACCAAACTAGATTCGTCTGCTCTTAAATATCGCTGTTTCTTCTTCACGCAATATATAAATATAATATAATATAGTATATATATATACAGTGGTGTAGTGCTAAATAAAGAAGTGAGGGAACGCATTTTGAAAGTGTTACTCAGATGCGGGGGGGGGGACAATGGCGAGCGCGGCGAGCCCATACAGCTGGGGGTCGGGGGTACTGTAAGCCTCCCGGGAAATCTTTTGAAATCTGACTAATTTCAGGGATATTTTGAGGTCATATGCATTAGATATTAGGATATATTCCAAGGTTGAAGATGCAGTATTTCCAGTGTCATTAGATATATGACATCCAGTACGATCAATAAAAATAGCTAACTGGAATGATTAACTAAAAAAAAGTTAACAACTGTTACGCCGTGGTGACTGTTTCACCAGATCTTTATAGGCTAGCATTGCCTCAGTCGAAGCTAAAAGAAATGAAACAGTAAATGATTCTTTCTCATATTTCTTCTAGCGGTGGGAATTAAAATTTCATGACGTTAGGGATTTGTAAGTTCGGATTTATTTGAAATAGTGAGGGAACGCCGTTCCGTCTACCAAAAAAAGTAAGGGAACGCCGTTCCCACGCGTTCCCACAGCACTACACCACTGTGTGTATATATATATATATGTATATATATATATATACACATATATATATATATATATTTATATATACTGTACACGTATATAATACCATCTCTAACTTATATTTAAAGTACCTTTAAAAGACCAAATATTTACGCGACATATAAATATATAAAACGCAAGTAAGACTTTAAATAAAGGTCATATGTTCTTACTTTTTCTCTCAACAAATACTACTAAAACTCTCCCCTAACTATTTTTACACTTACGCTTACCTATATATTATATATATATATATATATATATATTATATATATATATATATATATATATATATATATATATATAGGTAATTTTAACTTAAGTAGATATACTTAACAAATTTGAATAGGTAGCTTTAATACAGTATACCTATATATATATATATTATTTTTATATATATATTTGCTTGCACCTTGTGGGGAATGGACGTGTTGTGCCTCTCTCTGTATTAACATCTAAATAACAAAGGAATAAACTACTCGGCGGTTTATTCTGTTTACACCCGAAAGTGAATAAAGTATCAGTGAATCCGTGCATATAAATTATAAAGTGAAATTCATTAAAATTAAGAAAGTGCAATACAGTTTATATAAATTATTTTATCACCAGTTTAACGTATATATTTAAACCGTAATATGGTTGGCATTCGAGAAATTTTGAAACAAGGCAGGAAAAAGGTCATTAAACGTAAAGGTCAGAAAACCCTCGTGACCATCGAAAGGAAAGAAAAGAGAGAAAAAGGAAAAAAAAACATTTGTGTGTGTATTTATTTTTACGATAATTAATGAATAGCATGACCATGGGTCCAAATTCTCACTTAATCTGCAATTTGTGTAATCTGGAAACAACTAAAATGCAGCAATAAGATGAGATTTCTGTCAAAAACTGCACGACTAGCAGTCGTGCAGTTCATACAGTTCATCCCTGTATGAACTGGGATGATAGAAAAATATCCCTCGTCTCGAACGCGAAATAGAGCGCGGGAATCAAATTTCTGCGTGACGCATGTACACAGACTGTAAACTCCTTTACGGTATTTAAAGAAATGGAGAAAGCGAATTCGAGTGTTACAAAAAAGGAGGGAATAATGGGGAAACAAGAGTCCCGAAATGTCCCAATGAAAATTCGGGTGGATGAGAGAGAAGAGAAATAACGAATAACAATATAATATGAAATGAAGACAAAACAAAGAAAAGAGATAAGTAAAAGTTGCGATGTAGTAAAACTGCCCAACCAGCAAAATGCTAAAAACATAAAAACTAAAAACGTAGGAAATAAACAGCCGAAGAAAAATAATGATAATATCAAAATTAAGAACAGAGAAAATAATCAGATAACAAGAAACAGAAGCGTAGAAAATACCGTCTGTAAATACTACGCAAAAGGGTAATGCAGATATCGGGATGGGCAATGCATCTATGCACATCCCACGTTATGTAACACATTACACAAGAGGATATTGCAAATTTGAAAAAAAGTGCAAGTTCCACCACATTACTGTCTGCAACACCTATGCAAGATATGGGAGGTGCAAATACAGACAAAAATGCCGTTACCATCACCCTCACAGGAACCCGAGGAAAATTCTCGGAGGATCACAAGGCAAAGAAACAGGCACCACCGCTGGAAAACGAATCGGAAACACATGTAAAAACGAAAGGGAAAAAATAAAAATAATCCTAGCCAACATTCAGGGCCTTAAATCAAACCATTTCCCGGACAAAGTTTTATACCTGAAAGGACTCATGCAAGAAACCGGAGCAGATTTTGCATGCCTCACGGAAACCCATCTAAAGGACTGCCAGGCGAACTGTGAAAACTGTGAGTTCTATACTGACAAAAAAGAAATGCAACTTGAAAACTATAACATCCTCCGAGCCGACAGAACAGTGAGACGTAAAGGAGAATGTGCTATTTACACACCACACGCGAAAAGCATATAGAAGAAATGACTATAAGTACCTCAAACAGCTACATAGAATGTGTAGCTGCAAAAGTTGAAAAATTAAATATGGTACTAATTGTAATGTACAGACCCCCGAACACGCCAACCTCGAAATTCTCAGATTCCATTACAGAGATACGAAACTGGGTAAAAGATCTACACTCTCCAATCCCAAATATTTTTCTCTGTGGTGATTTTAATTTTCCATTCATGAAATATAAAAGGATAAGAAAAAATATATGTATTCACCAGGACAAGGGGGCACACGGGAAGACAAGGAACAGGTAAAAATGCTACTAGCTCTAGCTGATGAATTTATGTTAACACAAGAAATAACAGAAAACACAAGAAAAAACTGCCTAAATTTGGTATTCACAAACAACAGCAACCTAATTGATAACGTAGCTATATCCCCAACTATAATATCGGATCACAACATTATTGAAATAACAACCAATATAAAAGCAACAGGAAAGGAAAGAACACGAACAACAGAAAGAGGCAAATTCGAAATTTTTAATTTTCACTCCAAAGCTATAAACTGGGAAGATGTTGCATCCAGCATGGAAGTAGTACATTGGAAAACCATTTTCAAGGACAAGACAATGGAAGAGATGCTAATGACCTTAGAGGAGAAGACGCTGGAAATTGTGGAAAGACATGTCCCAAAAATACAGCAAAGAGGAATGAGAAGCAGGTTCGAGAGACAAAAAGAGGCCATTGTTCCGAAAGAGAAAAAGAGGAGTGACTGCAAAATTAAGTAAATGTAAAGATAACAACATCAGAAAAATATTGAATGATAAACTACAGAGTATCGATTGCGTCATACAGGAACTAACTGAGAAGCATAGAGAAAAAGAAGACGACGCTATAGAAGCGATAAAGGTTAACTCAAAGTACTTCTATAATTCTGTAAAGAGGAAGTCGAAAAACCACACGCCAGTCGGACCTTTGAAAAACGAAGACAGTGCTTCATCTGATGATCTAACAGAAGTATCTGAAATATTAAGAGCTCAGTACGAATCATCTTTCAGTATCCCAAAAACTGACAAACTGATATGCGATAAAAACGCGTTCTTTGAAGAAGAACAACAAGGGGAAAGTATGACGGACTTCGACTTTACGACAGATGATATTACACAAGTATAGGGAAACTAAAAGCACACTCAGCGGCAGGACCGGACAAATGGAATGCCACACTGATCAAAAACTGCAAGAATGCAATCACTAAGCCCCTATATTGGATATGGAGACGATTGCTAGACACGGGAGAAATACCAGACATCCTGAAGAGCGCGAACATAGTCCCAATATATAAAGGAGGAGATCGATCCGAGGCCAAAAACTATAATAGTAGACATGCTAAGTGACTTTTCACTTCAAATCATGATGCAAAGGTCCCCTTTGGTATGGAAGTTCCTTAGGGCCACAGGAAAAATTTATCCAAAGACACAGGTTGTATCTTAAATCCAAGATGGCCGCCGTCGGCCATACTGGAAATCATGGCCGACTCAGAGCCAAGGAACCGTTTGTCATATAAACTATTATGATACATGTTTTCCAGCTAATTTGAGGTCGCTGAACTCATATCTGGCATCAATTTTACATTTGGAATGCATTTAAAGGTCAAATCTGGGAAATGATACACAAAGTTGACATTCTCATAAAATTTATGAAAACAGAATTTAGAGGCATGGAAGCAAGAATTGCAAATTGAATGATAAATTTACAAGTTCGTGGTATCTAAATAGTATAAATGATACATAGTATACTCGACCAATAACTAGCCGACTCAAATATATCATCACGCAATGTGACAATGTAAACACATTCATGACATTCCTTCGTTCAGCACTAACCTAATTCCTCATCTATCTGTACCTCACTCATCTTACCAGTGTGGGAGCACGAGCCTTTACATCTACAGAGATACATGCAGGACTGCCCCTGCGCGTAGCACTTACAATGAGCCTTACAGTCTGTCTTACACTGGCAAATGACAAGCTCTGGTATGTACCGCGAAATGGTGGGAGTTGTGGTGTAGACTGGAGTTGGCGCAAAGTCGGGGGATTCTTCCTGCCATCTCTATTCCGTTGGAGAGACTGGAGTTGGAGCTTTGATGAGCGTATTATCCCACACGTGTCCACTCTGAAGTCACAAGAGAAATCTTGGCGTGAAGAGGGGTTGATCGGCTACCATGACTGGTGTCTGACCAGGATTGATGTAGCTGATCGCCTGGCGGATGACTTTCATCCCATTCCAAACCATAGTAGGGCTTTTGGGAGACTCGGTGAACAGAAGCAGCCTGTATGACTTGGCTGGGGGAATAGCAGGATACTCTGTGATGCTGGCATAGTACGCGGCCCATGAGATCCATTCACCGGCTTCGAGGGTCTGTTTGGCTAGAAGGTTTCTGACTCGCTCCAACCACCCGTAGCCTTCTTCAGTGATGCAGGTGAGAGAGCGCGAAGCCGGAAGAGGATGACTGTTGGTCTTCAGGGCAAGAACGTGCAGCACCTCATCATTTGGCAGCGAGACATCCAGATCCATGGTCGTGTAGATAGCTGGCAAGGACCTCACAGCCTTCTTCCCCATCTCAGCTGGATTGAGGATGTCGGCGAGATTCTTGACTTGTTGGCTGTCTGAAGAGAAGTGCTGCTGAATGCTGATGCATATTCCATGGAGGGCTGATTTTGCCGTCGTATAAAAAGGGTTGTGGTCGGTGTTCTCAAAACCGCCTGTGGTGAACACGCCCTTGACAGTCTGAGGTGGCACTACCACACCGACCTGCTCTCAGTGACCGATAACTGAATTTGCGATGTCTGTGTTCAACACTCAAACGGTCGTACGAGACGCACAGTCCTCGTTGATGCATAGCGTCGATTAGAGATTCACGGCCAGTTTGAAGATATAGTTTTATAGACAGATACAGCGATGCTGGTATTTCCCTCTCCTTGATGTGACGAGGAACACTCCCAGGTTTCTTGGATCTGCGTCCAACAGAGTTGAAAATGATCTGCTGCCCGATGGATGTTGCAACCTTGGACTTCTCAGAATCAGGAGCCGGCTCATCGATACCTGGTCTATCAAGAAGCATGTGCAAGAATGATCTCAACATGGGCGGGATGAATTCAGCTTCACATGAGGTTGAGAAGGAGCCTGTGAAAGCCTGCTTCATGTGGAGATAATCTCGCCGGAGGATCTTGGCTGCTTTGTGGAGGATGGAGACTTCAGTTGATGTATTGTTTTCCATATCAACTACAGCTTTGCTTAGGTCGTCGTCGAAAACAAGAGACCAGCAACGATTCATTGATATCGCCTTGATGTCAGGAATCATGCGCTCAATATCCTCTCGAAGGCGTGTTGTATTGCATTTGATGTAGGGAAAACCAAGAGCGGCGAGGCGCTTGTCATAGAGGGCCGTCAAGTCAGCCATTGCCAGTGACGTCCCTGAAACACGATTATCTTCAATAAAGTCAAGTAACTCGTTGAGAACATGTGCTTGGATCACCTGAGTCGCATGATTCTCAGTCGTGTCACATCCGACCGTCGCCGCTTTCCTGTAGAGCTGAGTCAGGCACGCAGGATGATAGACGGCATTAATAGCGACCATGTCACCGGCAGAAAGTTTAGCCAACAGACATTTGTCACCTAACACTCGAACGCAATCATTGATTTTCTTATCCAAGCCAAGAGTGGAGGCCTTCCTCAGCTCTTTCTCGTTGCCCACTTCGTCACAGAAGAGGCATGGAGTGTCGACTGGTTCGCTCGAAGATGTAGAGGGTGAGGGTGAGGCCTGTGTGATGGACCTGGCACCACTGTTCATGCGGCAAGTTTTCACCGGACTAACTGACTCTTGCCCTTGATGCTTTTTCCTCGCTCTCTGCACTGTTTGATTGTCGACAGCATTCCTGCAACTTTTGTGCCACACTACTTGATTAGACATCATCAGCTGCACTACATTCTGAGCACCGCCACCAGCACCGCCACCAATGTCATCTACGACTACAAAGTCAGGCAACTCCCCTAATTCCTTGAGCTCCTGGATGTTGTCTGTAACTTCTTTATAAGAGGCTGAAAGTCTTTCAGGTTTGTTTCTCAATTTCACAGATAGTGAAGGATTCTTAGTCGGTTCATAGCTTTTGTCTGACTGACATATAAAGCATCAGCTCCAGTCGCGAGTGTCCATGATGGCAGGCATGCTTTTAGAGTCACTCATTTCGGATTAATCATTGTGAATCTGAAACATGAAATTGAATATCTAAAGGTCACAGAACTTAGAAATGTTTGTGATGACTCGTTTTCAGCTAAATTCAGCATGAGAAAGCCATTTCTGAGGTTATTTTGGGGTTTCAGGTTATTTTGGAGTGTCTCACTCCGTCAGTTTGGAAACTGCGGAAAATCCCCAATTTCAACATGGCGGCCAGCGGCCATATTTGATTTTGGGGGGTCAAAATGACCTCGAAACCCCATAATAACCTCAGAAATGGATTTATCATGCTGAATTTAGCTGAAAACGAGTCATCACACACGTTTCTAAGTTAATTGGTTCAAAAGTTAGAAATACAATCATTAGCATAATTTATGCTGATTAGGCATAAAATTAAGCATGTCTATGCATACATACAACTTGTGTCTCTGAATAAATTCTTTCCTATGGCCCAAAGGAACTTCCATACCAAAGAGGACCTTTGCATCATGATTTGAAGTGGACACCCTATTTTGTGCATTTAACATGTCTACTAATAGGCCAATGTCGCTTACATCTTCTCGCTAAAATATTTGAAAGAATAGTTAGACAGAAAATCTATGACTTTTTGGAAACTCCGAAAAAATTAAATGATAACCAACATCGATTTCGGTCAGGCAGATCATGCCTATCACAACTAATGGAACGCTACAACAACATTATTGATGTACTGGAAAGTAATGAAAACTATGATCTAATTAATATACACAGATTTTGCCAAAGCGTTCGACAAGAGTGACCATGGAATCGTAATACATAAACTGAAATATATGGAAATAACAGGAAAAGTAGGAAATGAATATATAATTTCCTTAGTGAGCGGCGGCAAGTCGTTACAGTATAAGGAATATCTTCATCAGAATCAGAGAGCCTCAGCTCAGTACCACAAGGAACAGTATTAGCTCCACTACTCTTCATAATCATGCTAACTGACATAGATGAGGACGTTACCAGAGACAGCACAGTAACATCATTTGCCGATGAAACAAAGATCAGTAGAAAAATAAGAAACTCAGAAGATATAGTATCTCTATAAACAGACATAAACAGAATCTACAAGTGGACGGAAGACAACAATATGAAATTTAACACTGAGAAATTTCAGCTGTTACGATACGGAAAAAGAGAGGACCTAAAATCCATGGAATATTATACTCCAAATGGAGAAGAAATACAGAGAAATTCTAAAGCAAAAGATTTAGGAGTTGTAATGACTGACGATGCGAAATTTGAAACACAAAATAAGATAGCAGTAAACAGCAAAGAGAATAATTGGGCAGATACTGAGAACCTTTAATCGAAGGGATTGGAATATAATGATTCCTCTACTGAAAACACTGATCATACTGAATTGGAATAATGCTCGGTCCTCACATGCCCATATAAAAATGAAGACATTAGACAACTAGAAGGGATTCAGAGAAGCTTCACAGCCAATATCAATGGGTGTAAAGAACTAAATTACTAGGAAAGGTTACGCGAATTAAACGTATATTCACTGGAAAGGAGAAGAGACACACACACCATTATTTACACTTGGAAAATAATGGAGAAACTAGTTCATAATCTTACTCTGAACCCTGTAACTCCCCAAACAACAGTGGAAAGTAGAAAAGGAAGACTGTCGTATTCCGAAATTAAAGGCTAGACAGGGAATATCCTTAACCCTAAAAGAAAATAGTTTTGTTGTGAGAGGACCAAAACTGTTTAATCAGCTGCCCAAAGACCTAAGGAACACGAGTGGTGTTGCGGTAAACATCTTCAAAAGAAGATTAGACGCCTGGCTCAGAACAATCCCCGATGAGCCGGGCGTGCCTGGCTATGTGAGTTGGAGAGTACAAGAAACGAATTCACTACTTCAACAGGCCACCTCGAGAGGAGGAGCGACAAGCTTGACCTTCGTGAAATGAGGAATCATCGGAGCATTTGAAAGGTATATATATATATATATATACAGTTGTATTTAAACAAATACAGATAAAGGTCTCTCGTTCGCTATCTATCGCATACACATATGTCCATACGTACATGTAAGTACATACAGAAGCAAAGCATACACACGCACACACAGGTACATGTATATACCGCATCCGCATACGTATATATACTTAAGAAATTGAGTTGTACTGAAATTTTAGAAGTTGGCTTCATGAGAGTAAACAATGGGCCTATATATCAAAGGTCCAATTCGTACGAATTAGCTTGGTAACTTTTTATGAATTTCAGGAATTTTGTCATCAAAGGATTAAAATGATGTTCTGTAACTTTTTTATAAGGCACAGTGCACGCAATGTGCCAGTTATATGAATCTCTTAGGAACAAACATTTAGAAAATTTATGATACCAAATGAAGGATTGTCCCAACAACTTTATCGAGGTTACACACGTAAATCTGGGAAATAAATAATGAGGACTTTAATCAAGTTATTATGATTATTCTTAAACCTAGCTGGGTTAAGCATATCAGCGTACGTGGAAAAGTCGTATTATTTAAGCCAGTGGTTCGCAACCTTTTTTTAGGCCAACGCCCACTTATGTCCATGAATATTTGTTGGTGCCCCTCCCCTCCAGAAAGATTATAATATAACAGGATAAGTGATAAGTGATTTATTAACAAACGGTAACAATTTTACAGTTTTTCTTAAAATTAAAGTACATACATTTTGTAATGGTGGCGGTGGCGCCCATATTGGAAACCACCGATTTAAGCCTATCTCATATGGGAGTAGGCTTTGGGCTTACAAGATGCTAGCCAGGGCCCTGTTTCGGCTTTGGGATTACAAGATGCTAGCCACGGCCCTGTTTCGGCTTTGGGCCTATATTTGTTTAGAAAGTGTCATTAATCTCTTTGTAATCATTACATGAACCACATAAAGACACATTCGGGTATGAAATACGTCATAAAAAATATTATTATATACTTAAGTCACAGATATGAAACATAATAAAAAAAACAACGCTAAAACAGTACAGGGTTATTCAAAGTGATTCACCTGATTTCAAATGAGAATATTTTTTAATGTTACAAATACAGAGTGATTTGTGATACATCAACCAAAAGAAAAACTGTCCAAATTTTGTCTCTCACCTCATAAATGCTCTATGTGACTTCCCCTAGTTACATGAGCAACGTCGACACGATAGTCGAATTCCTCCCATACTCGCTCCAGCATGTCCGTTGTCAGTGGCACGTACACAGTATCCTTAACGTACCCCCAAAGGAAGAAGTCGCACGGTGTAAGATCCGGCGACCTAGGGGGCCAGCTGTGGAGCACCAAGTCATGGGGCCCACTGCGACCAATCCAACGCCATTTTCACACTGACTGTTTGTTGCTAGGCTAGGCCACGGCGTGACTTTGGAGCCCTCTCGCGGTGATCTTGTAAAACTCGGAGATTTTCTCTTTCATGTGGTGTATGCCCAGTTGATGCACGGTTGATAGGTACGGAAGTATTCTCAGTTGAAATCGGATGAATCATTTTAAATAGCCCTGTATATGAATTGATTTAGATCAAACTTTCTTCTCATCTCATTGAAGGAATCCTTCGAGGACTCTCCCTTTTACTGTCTTTAACGTGTCTCCTTTCGTCTCGTCCATCTCTCTCTCTCTCTCTCTCTCTCTCTCTCTCTCTCTCTCTCTCTCTCTCTCACCGAATCCTGGATTCATACTGATCGTAGGGACTACGTTGGGGAGTTCGAAATTCCCGGGTATAGAATGTTTCGCAAAGACCGCACCCGTGGGGAGGGGGGGAGGGGTACTAATATACGTCATACGTCAGGGACACGTTGAGCCCGGTTGTCTGCCAGTTCCGGACGGAACGGGAGCTGCTTGGCGTCGATCTGAACGTGGGAGGGACGAACTATTATACGTTAATCTTGGTGTACAGACCTCTGCATCTCCTCCTCGAGGAGGATACAGCCCTGTACACCGAACTCCATAGCCTGTTAGGGGATAGGGTGTGTGTAGTTTTAGGAGACTTCAACTGTCGCGGCATAAAGTGGGAAGACAGGACTGCTGATGCTGAAGGGAGGAGGCTAGTTGACTTTGCTGATGAGAACTTCCTCACTCAGTGGGTCAATGAGCCTACACGAGGCGAAAGCGTTCTAGACTTAGTATTCACGACCGAAGACAACCTCGTCACTGGCCTCACCATTGACGAATCGTTGGGCGGGAGTGATCACGGTCTGCTTAGGTTCCGTGTGTGCGTCCCTCGGGTGAAGCGTAGTAACTCGAGAGGCAGTAAGCTCGATCTCCGGCGGGCGGACTTTGTTAGCCTCAGGGATAGCGTAGGTGAGATGGGGTTCGAGGTCGGCGGCGATGTTGAGGGAGTGTGGAGTGCATTCCGGGACGAGTTTATGGTGCTGCAGTCTGCTGCCATACCCTCAAAAAAGGTCACCCCTGCTTCAACGCAGCCTATGTGGTTCAATCGTGACATCGCTTCGGCTATCCGAAATAGGAAAATAGCATATAGGAGGGCGAAGGCCAATCGTTCCCATGAGAACACTGAAGCGTATGTCCGCCTGTGTAGGGAAGTGAAGGCGAAGGTTAGGCTAGCGAAACGTAACGAAGAACTACGGTGGGCAAGCGTGAGTGTTCACCAGGGAGGACACCCGCGTCATCTCCGAGCCAGGCGTCAGGCACGAAGGTGCTGGCCTGGATAGTGTTCGATGTACCGCGACAGTCGTTGCCGATAGAATAGACAAACTGAGCGCGTTTAAGGCTCCTGAGCCAGACCAGTTTCTCCCCAGAGTGTTGCGGGAGGTGCGCGATCAGGTGGCTCCCCACCTGACTACAGTCTTCAACAAATCGTTGGAGACGGGCCAGGTGCCTGGTGACTGGAGGGAAGCCAACGTGACCCCTATCTTTAAGAAAGGACATCACGAAAGTCCAGGGAACTATCGTCCCATTAGTCTCACTTCAGTTGTAGGTAAATTATTTTATTAGAGGGGATAATAGTGGATAGGATCGTTGACCATTTGGATTCATACAAGCTGCTTGGGGACTCCCAACATGGGTTTAGAGGGCATAGGTCGTGTCTCACCACCTTGCTCGAGTTTTTCCACGTCATGTTGAGTGAGTATGATAAGAGTAGGGCGATTGATATACTTTATCTCGACTTTCAGAAAGCCTTTGATAAGGTACCTCACCGCCGGCTAATTGCGAAAGTACGCGCGCTGAGTACTGGTGGGGAAGTAGGTAGATACATTGAAAACTGGCTGAAGAATAGGCGGCAGAGGGTTGTAATTAAAGGGGCTAGTTCGGATTGGGCCTCGGTCACTAGCGGGGTTCCTCAGGGTTCCGTTTTCGGGCCACTGTTGTTTATCATTTACATAAATGATATCCTCGGTGGCATCGTCAGTCGGATCGCCAAATTCGCTGATGACACCAAGCTTGGGGTCAATGTTGGGACGCCCGAAGCGATAGAGCAACTGCGTGCCGACCTTGGTAGGATAGGAGAGTGGTCCGAGAAATGGCAAATGCCGTTTAACTTGGGTAAGTGTAAGGTGATGCACATTGGCTACGCCAATCCCAAGTCGGACTACTCGATGTTGGGGAGTAATATCGAGGCGACTGATTTGGAAAAGGACTTGGGTGTGCTAATTAGCAGCGACCTTAAGTTTACCAAACAGTGCGTAGAGGTGGAAAAGAAAGCCCAGAAGCTGTTGGGTTATATCAGGAGGCAATTTCAGTTTCGGAACAAGGAGATTGTGCTCTCTCTGTACAATTCCCTGGTTCGGCCGCACCTGCAGTATGCTGTGCAGTTCTGGTCGCCCACCCTCAGGAAAGATATTGAGATGCTGGAGCGAGTGCAGGCGAGGGCCACAAAGTTAATCCCTTCCATTAGGCATATGGGCTACAATCGACGCTTACGCGCCCTGAATTTGTTTTCGCTGGAACTCGGAGGCTGCGCGGTCAACTCATCGAGGTTTTCAAGTTCTTACACGGGTTCAACAATGTCGATTTTAGAAGCATGTTTAGTTTAAATGATAACCCAACTCGCAACAATGGTTGTAAGTTGGATTTGAAACGGTTTAGGACTAGTGTGTGTGTGGGAATTACCTTACGTATAAGATCTGTGACACGTGGAACAGGCTACCTTCAGAAGTTGTGAACAGTTCTTCTGTGGATCTGTTCAAGAAAAGGTTAGACCGAATCTTGCACACTATTTGAGGGTGTAGAAAATTTTCCCTGGCACCCGTTGCCATTGGTACCTCCTTGGTATGGGCCGCAAGGCCTTTTGAGGTACTTCTTTTCCTTGTAACTCCTTGTAACTCTCTCTCTCTCTCTCTCTCTCTTCTCTCTCTCTCTCTCCCTCTCTCTCTGCTGGCCTGTTCTCGACTCCTTTGCTAGATAGTCCCTGGTTCACTCCGGATCGTGTTCGGTAAGTTGTTATGGTTCCGCCAGCGAGATCTTTGTTGATTTGTTTTTCACGATCCTATAATTTAAAAGAAATTTAGAATATATCCTATTTAAGAATTCCCATTTAACTAATTTATGTGAACTAGTTGACAATATTGAATGATTTTGACATTTATTTTAGGTAGTATTTGGACACTAAGACTGTTTACAAATACATAATTTAATGAAATAGATGTGTGGCATCACGTGACTCCACTGGTTGAACAAAACAACGTCACATGTTCCAGTCAGATCATATTGAGATCTGTTCGGATGTTTTTGTATCCGAACAGATGCTCCGATGCTTTTTTATCAGTCATGTGTCCTCTTCTGTGATTTACCTGAGGCCTACTTGGAATTTATATCATACCTAACTTATTTTTTTATTTAGGTCAAACTTTTATTGTATTTTATCTTATCAATAAACCACTCATTTTTTCAAACCAAACATTACCCTCACCCCTCCAAAAAAATGAATGACCTTATTAAATTTTAACTAACAGTATAGACAAATTAATTATTCCTATTAATTTTGTGCAATTCAAAGACGAGTAGGAAAGCTTACTCGGAAGATTCATAGCTGTAATTCATCTGTGCTTGGGTGCAGGAAGACGGGAGTGCCCCCTACATACAAAGCTGTTTTTGTTGAGGCGCTGATGGAAAATGCAGCTGTTTCTGACATCGTTGTTCCGGATAAAATATGATACATAAGGAAATGTCTAGAGTTCAACCAATCGTGGATAATCCTTTTCCCACTTGTCCTGGTCCTCCTTCATTTGCTCCATCATGCGATCGGTATACTATATTCTTTTAATTTGTACGTCCTGAGGGACCGGCACTCGAGTCCCTCGACATGGTTCTTTCAATTTTTGCGTATTCGGTCCAGTTTTAGTCTCATTACGCAAAAGAACCATGTCCCCTTTCAGAATCACCGAAGTATGCCTATTGTAATACCTCTCGGTTTCTTCGTGAGCCTCTTCGGAGTGCTTCTGTGCCTGTTGGAAAGCATGGTTTAATCACGTTCGTGCCTCTGCCGAGAAATTATTTCCACTGGAGTAACCCAGAACTTTATTTTGGAGCAGACCGAATACGGCAGGCTGTAATCACGTCCGCGAAACAAGTAAAACGGAATGTCCTTGACTGACCGTTGGTACGCAGTGTTCAAGGATAAAATGAAGTACTTCAGCAGTAGGTCCCACGAACTGGGGTTTCCTTCAGTTAAAAAGTGGAGTTTCTCCTTTATACTTCGAGTAAATCGTTCTGTGATCCCATTGGATTCCGCGTGATAAGCTGTTGTTAGTGAAGATTTTATTTGCAGATATTTACACACTTCTTGGAAAGTGTTTGACAGGTTTTCCGACCGTTGATCACTCACTATTTTGTTCATACAACCATTTCTACAGATATATGACAACAACCCACAAGCGATAGTTTTTGAACGTTTGTTCTGCAACGGAATCGCATCTACATAACGTGTAAAATGATCTACGATCACGAGTATGTACAGTACTTATTACCTAAATAGGTTGGAGTAAAGTTCACCGATTAAGTCAAGTCCCACGCGTTCTAAGGGTCTACCGATAGGTGAGAATTTGTCTAATGAGACCATATTTAATCTTTCCCGCCTTCCTTTTCTGACAAGAGAGGAACGTTTGACATTATTTCTTAATGGTAGTGGCCTGATTATACCAAACGAAACATTCCCTACTTCAAAACAAAGTTTTTACAAAACCCGTGTGAATATTTAATTTCGAATCGTGTGATAGTTTTAGTGATTCACCTAAAAGACTATCTGGCACACCAGACGCTGCCGCGGCGCCTTCAGTTTGTCATCGTCGGGGTATGTCATAAAATAAGCATGTTATCTAAAACAAAGTTTTCTAACGTGGTACAGGGTGGTGTCATCGCGACGTCTCCTCCTTCCAAATACGATCTTATATTAGCCCAGTGAGGTTCTACCAGTTATTTCTCACGCACATTTTGACTCGAGAATATTTTACTGACGTCGACGTTTTGTACATTTCGGGCCTTTTTGGCTTTTCTCTGTCCCCGTAAGTGAACGACTAATGTTTGGAAAGGATTTGACGACAAGATGTCAGGGACATGATGTTCTTTTCCTGATTTGTACCGTATGTCAAAACAATATTCTGACAAGAATAAAGCCCATCTCGTAATTTGAGGGACGTTACTTCGGTACTGGAAGATACAACGGAGTGGGATATGATAGGTGACGATGGTGAAATGACGTCCATACACGTAATGGGAAAAGTGTTTGATGGATTCAATGATGGCATATGCCTCTTTCTCCGTCACTGTGTAATTCACCTGGGCTCCCTGTAACTTCCGAGAAAAATCCTAAACAGGTTTTTCTACGCCATCAATAGTCTGCATTAATACGCCTCCAATGCCTCCAATGCCTTGATGAGGCACATCTTAAGATGGTCAAACGCGGCTTGGTGTTCTTTCGTCCACTTAAATTTAACATACTGTATTTACGAGTGAGGTTCGTCAAAGGGGGTAGCTACCAGGGAGAAATTCTTTATGAAGCGCCAGTAAGAGCCTACCATTCCTAAGAACTGTCTAATTTCTCTGAGTTTAGTCGGAATTGGAAATACGTCGATCGCGGAAACTTTATCAGGGTCCGGATGTACTCCCTGTGCGTCAACTTTATAGTCTAAATATTTAATCAGTGGTTTAACAAATTGATATTTTCGTAAACTAAATTTTAATCCCGCTTCCCACACTAAACCGAGTATTTTCACGACGTGGTCCAGATGTTCTTCAAAAGTTTTTGAATAAACCACTTTGTCATCAATGTATGCCAAAGCATATTTTCCCAATACCACAACCAGCATGTCATTAACAGCACGTTGAAAACAAAACGGAGCCGTTGTCAGTCCGAATAGCATACGTGAAAAATCATACGTACCTGATGTCATGAATGCGGTCTTATCGCGATCCTTTTTGTTGCCAATAACCCGATTTGGCATGTAAAGTAGTAAAGAATGTCCTACTCTCTAATGCATCGAGGGTCTCATCGATACGGAATTGGGAACGGCTCCTTACGTGTTATTTTATTTAAATTGCGATAATCAACACAAAAGCACCAACTATCGTCATGTTTATTGACAAATAACAGAACTCTACCAAGGACTTTTTCAAGGTTCGATAAAGTCTTGGGCTAACATGGTTTTAACTTGTTCCTCGATCGCATCTTTTGTCGATTGTGGTAGTCTCCATTGTGTGGGCCTTATCGGGGGTGGGGGTGATTACCAGTATCATTTTGGTGCACCACATTGTTCATTAGGCCTATCGGGTAATCCCGCGAGGAAAAACTCATTTTTGACGTAAACGTTCACTAATTTGTCCCTGTGAACGGTTTCTAAATCCCGTTGTTCAAAATCGGGTTCATACTCAACTTCTACCACGGGCTGTAATTCTCCAATTATGTCACCATTGATTAAAATTACATCTTTCAACAATGTATCACCAAGATAGGGACTAGGCCCTTTTCGGGTCTCACAATAGCAGTGGCTGGTTGTACCTCTGATGTCATAAAAGGGTTCGTAGAATTCCTATCGAGTTCCCTTGCTGCACCGCTTTGTTCTGTGTTCGAACTGGGGCGCGGATTACACCAGTACACATTTGAAAACTTGTCGATCGATGTTTACAAACTAGTTGGTTATTCTATATAATTTGAGTGCGCTGATCTCAAAAATATAGTTAGTTTTTCCCTATCACGTATGGTTTTCTTACTACAGGGTGTGTCATAAATCCCCATTTATCCCCAAATGTGAACCATCTTATCGAGACCAATATTGGATTGCACATGCTAAACCATAAATTTTGTTTTATAGACTACAGTAACGCTTACATAATAATGTAGGGTAAATATATATAACAACCAGTCCCGTTCCCAGCAAAATACTCTCTCCCCTCCCATCAATGGGTGGTTAACATTTGGGGACAGATGAGGTATTACAACACCCCTTGTAGCACGAAATCTTTAGGTGATAGAGTAAAACCTAATTAAAGCAGAATTAAATAGCTCCTAGCTCTTGGACAAGCATATTGCTTGTTTATGAAAGAATAAAAAAATAACTGAAAGAAACAAAATATATTTACCTTCTTTACTTGCAAATATTTCAGGACTTATTCCAAAGACTTAAGACTACGAAGGTAGATCTGACTAATGACGACTAAACCGGCGCTTCTTTGATGTTTTCTTATGCTGTGCGTTAGGCTGATCTCGTTGCAGACACCAACAGTAATCCGCCATCATATTTGTATGCCATCTTCCTTGATATCTTCTTTCCATGTTTTGATGTCCTGGTGAAATCGTTCCCCTTGCTCCTCACTGACATCTCCGAGATTTTCGGGAAAACGGTCAAGATGCGAAAATAAGAAGTGAACTTTCAGGCTCATGTTGCAGCCTAAGGCGCTGCGAAAAATGCTCTGTATGAATTGGTCCACAATTAACCCACCCCTTATATCTCCAGTCTAACTATAGAGTAGATCAAGTCTAGCCTAGAGGGGTCAGCCTAGAGATTCCGGAAATGGTCCAGAGCGGGCAGATAAATTGAGGTCCACAGTAGGATTCCTCACCAAATTAGGTTAAGGCAATCTACCTTCACCTTTGTTAAGCTATGAGTTGATGCTGGGTCTTAGGCCACAATGTAGGCCTAAGTTGTCTGACCCAGCTTAATTTAATGAATCTATGTAAACCTGGGTTAAAAACACAATTAGTCACTTACTGCTAGTTATTAGAGAGTCTCTTTTCTCCTTCCTGTTTAATTGTCGAGAGCGTACTTGCTGGTGGGGATCTTTCTTCGGTGTCTGTTCTCGTCCCTTCTCCCTGTTGCGTCCTCTCGCCCCGTTCCTCGTTTTCGTTCTCCTTTGTTCTCCTCTTCGCGGGGCTTTTTCCACCAGCGTTGTTGGTTTTTTCCTCGGTTGGTTGAGCGGTAATGTATATCTATTACCGAGCACGCTCTTGTCACACAGTATATAAATACTAGTGTGGAGAATAACTCTGGTGAGCAACCAATTGGTTTCATCCACCCAGTTATTGACATAAAAGGAATTTAATAATTGTTAGATTAACTACCTACCTACTCAGTGAACCATTTTCGTTACCTCCCAACTACCCACTCATCAGTTTTCATATACTGGGGGCCCCGGGAGATAAAAATTTTGGTGTCATTGTCACCAATTTTTATGTCTGAGTGTAGACTAGCTAACTATTTGACTGTAAATGCCTGTTAATGTGATTAACAGTGCCTATCCTCACCTTCTCATGGAGAAGGTGTAGCATTTAATTAGAAGAGAAAATATACATCCATAGGATGAAACTGTCTATGGTCTTTACCATAAGAAAAGAAAAAATGAAAGTTAGAAGATAAAATTACAATTCCCCAGCATCTATTTTTTGTTGTAAAAATAGTCGCGCCTTTAATGCTGTTTGTCGCTGAGGTCTTGTGTCTGTCAATGTTGTAGTAGGATGCGTTACCACTCCTACTGTCAAAGGAATAGTTACTGGAAGTTCAGTGTCTCCAGTTGTTACTGTCAGTGGAGAAGGTTCTCCAAAGTCCATTGTTTTGGGTCCAGACTCTAAAGGGTACAAAAGAGAAATGTTTCTTGTTGTGTCACCCGTTGAAGTCCTTAATTTGACCACTCTTGTTACCCCGTCTGCCCCTGGTCTGAGTTCTGAAACTCTAGCCAGAGGCCAGTATTGTCTTGGAGTACTGTCATGTATGAGAACAAGGTCCCCTACCTTAATTGTGTCAGACCAATCCTTCTTAGTCATTTGTTTATGTCTCTCCCTTAGACCCATCAAGTACTCAGTTTTCCACTGTTTAATGAAATGAGCTTTAACTCTAGTTAAATGTTGTAACTTAGTCTGGAGCTCATCATGTCGTTGAGTCCAGTTTGGGTCTTCTGAAGAGTCTATATTGTAGTCCGGCAGGAGACTAACTTGTTCTCCCCGAATCAAATGATTTGGAGTTAATGGTTCCGGGTCATTAATGTTGTCACTCACATAAGTGAGTGGTCTATTGTTAATGATGTTCTCAATCTCAGCCAGGAGAGTGAGCAACCCAAATAAGTGTATCTGTTTTTTGCCAATTGCTTTCTTCAAGCAATTCTTTACTGTTTGTATATTCCTCTCCCAGATAGAACCATACCAAGGAGAGGCAACCGGAATATACTTCCACTTTATGTTTGAATTTTGTATATATAATTGTGTGATTTCATCGCTTAACAAGTCGTGGATGACTTGTTCACCAGCCTTGAAATATGTAGCATTGTCAGTCCAAACTGTCTTGGGTACTGAATGTCGTGCACAGAATCTCTTAAAGACAGCAACAAAAGATTCTGCTGTAAGGTCCTCCACAACATCCAGATAAACAGCTCGTGAGGCAGCACATGTAAACAGTACAATGTACATTTTTTGTTCAGTGTCACCCACCCCTACAGTCAATGCTCCTGTATAGTCAATGCCTACAGTCTCAAAGGGTCTGTTGAGAGTAACTCTCTCCTCTGGCAAAGCAGGAGGATTTGGTTTCCTATAGGGCCTAGCATGAATAGTTGAATACGCCTACATGTGACACACTCACTCAGGACTGTTTTAACAGTGATCCTTCCCTTGGGTATCCAATAAGTTTTTCTTAATGTAGTTAGTGTCTGTGGTACCCCCATATGATATACATCATTGTGTGTTTTTCTGATGATTAATGTTGTCAAATAGCTAAATCTAGGTAAAAGGATTGGATGTTTGCTTTTGTATGACAGTTTTGATTTGTCTAATCTCCCTTTACACCTTAGAAGGCCTTCCTCATCTCTGAACAAGTTTAGATCCACAACTACTGATGGTACAGGTTCTTTTGTTTGTTTCCCATTAGTTAAGAATTCTAACTCTTTATTGTACTCTTTTTGTTGTGCATGGCCTATCCAGTATTTGGTTGCAACTTCTGTATAATTATGATTATTTTTATTTAGCTGTTTGTTAATTGTAGTTAAACAGTTGTGAGCAAACCTCAAACAGTAGGCTGTAACCCTGACAAGTTTGTTGAAATCAGAATAAATTTCATAATTAGTGATTGGTTCAACCTTTTCATTTGAAAAGATTAAATTTAATGTCAAGTTAACTTGTTCCACAGGCCATTGGTCTGTATTACAGAGCCACTTAGGTCCTATAAACCAAGTTTTGTTTGACTTCAACAACTTGTAGGATAAACCTCTGGTCAGAAAGTCTGCTGGATTTTGTTTAGTTGGAACATAGTGAAAGTTTACTTGTAGGCTTTCATTAGCTTCAGCTATTTCTTTTAGCCTATTTCTTACAAAGATATTCTTACTATTAATGCTATCATTCCGTATCCAGGCAAGACAAATCTGACTGTCAAGCCAGAGTGGATATGAGTTATGTTCACATCATGGTAAGCATCCTTAAGCAATGAAATGGTTTTAATGGCTAATGCAGCAGCCAATAGTTCCAATTGAGGTATGGTTCGGGTAGGTTTGAGAGGTGCAACTTTCCCTTTTGCATAAATTAGATGACTTTCTGTAGGACTTACAAGATACGCACAGCACCCATAAGCTTGTGTGCTTGCATCAGCAAACACATGAAGTCTCTGGGGCTTATCCCTAAACCCACAGCACCTTTGAATTTTAATGTTCTGCACTTTTGTTAAATCAGCAGCTAACTTCTTCCAAGATTTTTGATTTTCATTTGTTATTGGATCATCCCACCCAACATTTGTCCTCCAAATTTCTTGGAGGAGAATCTTTGATTTTATTGTTGAAGGCAGGAATAGACCCATAGGATCAAAAATTTTGGAAGCCTCTGATAATATTTGTCTTTTAGTATTTGCTTCCTCATCAAGTTTAAACCTTTAGTACAGATTGAATCATGACTGTTAGAAGTTGCATCCAAATACCAGTTCATACCTAAAGTTTTAATTCTGTCTGATGGCTCAGTAAGACCATTATTATCCTTTAAAATCTTTTTGTTTAAATCCTCATCATTTGAAATCCACTCTCTAAGTTCAAAGTTACCTTGTTGCATAATGTTTTGAGAGTGTTCATAGACTTCAGATAATTCAGATTTTGTTGTTGTTGAGCCTATTAGATTGTCTACGTAAAAATGTTCCTTAAGGAAGTTCAATGTTAAAGAGTTATTCTCAAAAATGCCTTTGAAATGTCACTTTGTACGGCATATTTATCTAACCTGAACCTCAGTAAGATCTTCACAAGGTCAGAAATGAGATTAGGACCCTCAATCAGGCAATCATTCAAACTGTGTTTATCACTGTCTTTGAGGCTACAGTTATATACTACTCTGAGTTTTGTTGTTGGGGCATCTTGTCGATAAACCCCCCTGTGGGTTAAATAATGACAACCATCTTTTTTAAAAGGGTTATTTGTTACTTCTTCAATGAAGCCTTTCTGTAGCTGTTCTTTGAAGACATCATTATATGTTTTTATATTATTATCTTGTTTGAGTTTTTTCATTACTTTATATAAATGTCCTTTAGCTACTTTGAGATTATCTCTTAAAGTTGGACAATTTATTTTCCAAGGTAACTCAATAAAATAACTATTGTCTTTGCACTGAATGGTGTCTTCAAATCTTTCTACCATTAACTGATCTTCTGAAGTTTGATTTGTGTCATGTATACCCACAGATTCTAGCAACCATAAAGTTTGAATTGCCTCATCCAAAGTTTCATTTGATAATGATGAATTAATGTTCTCAGTTGAGATAATATTATTCAAAGTGTTGCTATTCTTACAGGTGTTATGTAGGACTGAGTTGAGGCACATAGTATTTGTTGGTCATGAACTGTTTTGGTTTAGGTCTAGGTCGTATTTGGATAGGTCACCCAAAGGGGCTATCCCTGATGGAGTCTGAATAGCTATACCATTACCTATCTTCACTTTGCCCTTATGAATAAGATTAATATAATCTGCCCCCATTAACATTTCAATGTTAGCTACTGTGTTGTTAGTGATATGTCTATCAGCTATTTTGTAGTGTTTTCCCAAATGATTTATGGTTTGTTCTAGTTTGGGTATAACCAGTTTGTTTTGTCTACTTTAGAAATAATAACTGCTTCAATTTTCTCTAATTTATTTTCTAACTGTAGTTCCAGGTCAATTGTCTTATAGCTATTTTTGTCCGAGTTATCCTTAACAAAGGATGCAATATTGAGTTTTTGTTCATTCGGGTTTGGTGTCAAACCCAATTTATTTACTACATTTTGTGAAACAAATGTTTGTTGAGAACAACAGTCTATAAGACATCTCACTGGAGTGGTGCTACCCTCACTATTCACTAAGTCCAAAGTAATAGTTGCTTCTTTTTCTTTATTGGTCATTGTGTTCAGGAAATGCTCGTCTGTCAATAGCTTTCTAATCTGAGGACCTATAAAAACACCTTCCTTTATTTTCTCGTAGCTAATCTTTGGATATTTTGAACAAATGTACTTGAAACACTCACCTTCTCTATTCAATGCTTTGACATACTGCTTCATGAAGCCTAACTTAATGTGCAAGGGTGGTAGGAGGATTTTATTTGGTTCAACTAGATGTTCATGTAAAAATGTTCTTTGATCCTGGGGTAAGATTCTCTCTAGGAGGCCAAGTTTTCCTCTTCCAGTGCTGGTCAGGTGCTCGACTATCCCATTCGCAGATGAAACATGGCATCTTAGTGTATCCTGATTGCTGCCCAAGTAACATGCAAAGGACTTTGAGATCCCCACACAATATCCATCTGTGATTTTGATACTGAATTTTTTCCAGAAGCAGTTTCATGTTATCATAGGTCTCTTTTAAATGAGTAGAATGGGCCACTGGGATTGATGCATATTTGTTACCGTTGTGCAGTAACACTCCTTTTAGACTGGTTTTAGAGGAATCTATAAACAACCTCCAGTCACTGGTTTGGTATTCGATGCCTAGCTTGCACACTAATCCTGTGATGTCCTTGCAAAATACCAAGGGACCATCTTCTTCGAAAAAAGGCACGAAGTCTTTCTCACGATTTCTGTATCAAGCGAAGTATGTGTCGGATGCCAATAAATTGTTCTCCTGCAATCTAGACCCCAAAAGTTCTGCAGAGTCCTTAGGCAGATTCAAATCCCTGACTAAGTCATTTAGTTCGGCTTGGGTTAATGGTTTAGGAGGATCTCGGTCAGCTGTTGGCTGTTCATAAACATCATCATTGTCTGGATTTGGAGCTGAATCAGAATCTGAATTGTATTGATCCAGACTCTCGGGTGGGCGGGGAATAGGAACTTCTGGACCATGGGGTACCGGCCTTATTGCAGATGGAAGACTTGGGTATTGAAAGCTCTCTTTATTCTTTGCATTATAACCTTTAACATTGCAAGAACAGAAGTAGCAGTCGTCGGTATGGTTTCTAGGCTCGCGCCATACCATAGGGATCCCAAATGGCAAACTTTTCTTTTACCTTTGCTCCAATTCCTTAGTGCCGCAACACACGTAAGACAAACCTCGTGTGGAGCCCAACTTTTGTCTTGATCTCCTAATTTAATTCCAAAATAAGCATGATAAGCTCTCTTAATGAAGGTCGTTACATTTGTCCTTTGTTTTACAACATACCGACCACAAATATAACAAAATATGTCTGGACTATGGGTACATCCTCTAGAAACCATTATTAAAATTTTAAAGACGTAATGTTAGAATTATCTATCTGAAAAATATGAAAAAATGAAATTAATTAAAGATAAAAAAGTTAAAAAATTACAAAACGCCCCAAAATTGTTTTGCTAATAACTTTAAAACTGTGGGTGATAGAAAAACACTGGTAGCATTTTTTAATTCAGCGCAGCGAACTGCTTCAGAATCACAACTCAAAATAAAGAAATCGATTTTCATGCAGACCGGTGTTATCGTTGCAATTATTTCAGGAATTACCTAACCTAGCCCGCAATCCCTTCGTCTGTGTCCGAGACGTGCACACCGAAAACACATTGCCTGGTGGTTTGTACACATATTCAGCGGTAGAGTGAGTGTGTGTGTGTGTGTGTGTGTGTGTAAGCCCTACAGTATACACAAACATTTAAGTTTAAGAAATTTATGATACCAAATGAAGGATTGTTCCCAACAACTTTACCGACTTCGCAAAAAGGCCGTAACATATATATATATATATATATTTTATATACGACCCCTCGGAGGAGTCGTGTAAAATTGACTTACTCCAAGAGGGTATAATATAGTACTCTTGGATCGGGAAGACTATCTCGATGTCTGGCGTTCCCGCAATCACAGAGCACTTTGTGGATCATGTACACTTCTTACCCCAAGTTCTCAAAAGTCAAAGAACAATAAAAACACGTCGGCGGTTATTAATTTAATCAAGTTTAGGCAAGACGGTTATTAATCAGTTACAATAAATCAAATGTTTCTTTTTTGTAGAGTTAAAAATATGAATATTTCTTCCAATAAAAGTTTAGAAGTATAATAATAGTTAATCCTTAATTGTAAGCTATTAAATAAGCCAGAGACCCCTCTAAGACACCTTTATGCGTTCTGGGTCTCCAAGCTTGTATGAGTCAATTGCTAAGTCTACTGCCTTTTCCAATAACACTGTGTAACACTGATTCTGTTTATATAGAAGTTTTTATGTTTTTATATGCATTTGTGGGCGCTGAGTCCAAATCTGGCCTTGGTTTGTGTGTATCATCAATGGTTTCAGAGATAATCCATTTTTCATGTTTTACCAGTATAATGTTATTATGGGCGCAGCAATATCAGAATAATCAGGAATTGTTGAAAACAATCCGGATGTTCGTTGACAGTTTCTTGCTCTAGAAATTGCCCGAAACTCCCACTGTGCTATATAAAGAAGAGCGCAGAGTCTGAGAAGTCAGTAAGTGTGAGCACACAAAGAAAGCAGGTTGTTTGTCTGATGGTTACCAGCACTGAGGTACTGTGTTTCTGTGCTTCTCTGTGCTGACGATTTGAGTGTTATCGATCCTTTTTTATTGCGAACATTATTTCAGTGTTGTGAATACATCTTTTATTCCGGAATCTGTAATCTGTTGCAAATTTAATAACTCTTCTCTCTATATCTGCAGGTTATGATTAATGTAGTACAGTTTGGTAAAGAGAATGGTAACTAGAGCTTGTAAACACTCGCCGGATATATTCTGCTACGTTTGTGGGTATTACATAGGCCCCAAGCAAGTATCGCACAAGATTGTGAAAGGCACCAAGTTCTGGATCGTGTATCAGCTCTATTTTAGTATGCCTATGGGTGACCAAGATAAGCCCTGGGCACCCCATGTGATTTGTGGAAGCTGCCGCTCCACACTTGAAGGGTGGCTGCTGGGAGTACGCAAGGCGGTACCCAGAATATGGAGTGAACCAAAGAGCAACCACGACGATTGCTACTACTGCATGGTAGATGTTTTCAAGTACAGGAAAGTTAAAGGAAGGCAGACTCTTCAGTATCCAAGCATAGCGTCGTCCATAGCTCCTGTACTACATGCCGAAGATCTTCCAATACCACGTCCACCAGAACAGGTATCTATCCATTACTTACCTTCTGTATTTACAGACTGTGGGTCATTATGTGTCGATTTTTCTTAGTGCTGATGCTCTGCTACATATATAGCTATGCCTATATTTTGTTTCTTTGCTTTGCAGGTTGAAAATGAGGATGCAGCTAGCTCATCTGAGATGTCGGCTGGTGAGGACAGTTATGATGAAGAATATACAGTAACTTTCAGTACAAACCCTCACTTTCCAAATCAGAGGAAATTGGACGACTTAATTAGAGATTTGGGTCTGACGAAATCAGGGTCTGAGCTTCTGACCTCCAGACTCAAAGAGTGAAATTTGCTTGGAGAAGACTTCAAGAGCACTGTATACCGAAAGCGGCATGAAGAGTTGGCAAGGTTCTAAGATGTCAATGGCTCTCTCTGTTATTGCAGCGAGGTTAATGGTCTATTCACAGCTATTGGGTTAACACATATACCCTCAGAGTGGCGCCTGTTTATTGACAGTTCAACTCGGAGTTTAAAAGCTGTTCTACTCCACAATGGGAACAAATATCCATCTATACCAGTTGCACATTCTGTTCAAATGAAAGAGGACTATGAAAATGTCAAACAACTGCTCACTCAAATCAGGTATGAACAATATAACTGGGACGTGTGTGGTGATTTCAAAATGATTGGTTTCCTGTTAGGTTTACAAGAAGGGTTTACTAAATATTAATGTTTTCTTTGTCTGTGGGGTAGCAGGGCTTCAACTGAGCACTATAAAACAGTTCAGTGGCCTCCACGTGAAGGACTGCAACCAGGAAAGTACAGTGTACTCAGGGAACCTCTTGTGAAGCCTGACATAGTTCTGCTACCACCTCTCCATATTAAGTTGGGTCTAATTAAGTAGTTTGTAACTG